>CM031243.1:149897981-150287137 GCA_018340775.1 Taxus wallichiana var. yunnanensis | reverse complement strand
CAAGTTTAGTTTCAAAACTCACAAATTTAGTTCCTGTGAACTTGCATTAAATGGGGACTGTGAATAATCATAGAGTCAAATGGAAAATCTGAGAGAGGTTTTTGTTCATAGAAATGTGTTTAACATAAACCTTATTCATATTTGCTACAGGTTTTACCAATGAAGATAAATCTAACTTTTAGTGAGTTTTAGTCTGAGGAAAAAGTGTATCATACGAGCACTAAAAGTTCCATAAACAATAATAGAAAATTCAAATGGAAAATATGAGAGAGGGTTTTGTTCATAGAAATGTGTTTAAAAAAACCTCATTCAGATTTGCTTAAATTTGTACCAATGAAGAGAGATATAACTTTTAGTGAGCTACAATCCGAGGAAAAGTGTATTAGACGCAAAGTGCTAAAATTCCATAAATAGAAACAAAAAAGTCAAACGGAAAATCTAAGAGAGGCTTTTGTTCAGAAATGTGTTTAACAAAAAAATCATTCAAATTTGCTTATAGGTTTTACCAATGGAGATACATGTAACTTTTAGTGAGCTGCAAGTCCTAAGGAAAAATATATATGATGAGCGCTAAAAGTTCCATAAAAAAATAGAAAAAGTCAAACAGAAAATATGAGAGAGGTTTTTATTCATAGAAATGTGTTTAAAAAACCTCATTCATATTTGCAACAAGTTTTACCAATGAATATAAATCTAACTTTTAGTGAACTGTAGTCCGAGGAAAAAGCGTATCAAACAAGCGTCAAAAGTTCCATAGTCAAAAACAACAAAGTCAAATGGAAAATCCGAGAAAGGTATTTAGTAAAAATCATATTTTGAGGAAAATTCTACTTCTAACAATGTAGAAGAATAAAATCATTTTGATTCTTGTTACCGAAAATCAAGGAGAAGATTTGGGAGCAAATCTTTTTAAAATAAGTGAGATAAAACTTTGACTCCAATAATATATCTCTCTCCATATTTTGTAGAGATGGAGATCTTAGTTGTTAGGATTAGAATAAAGATAAGATCAGATCAGTATCTCCCAAAATAAGGAGTTGGTTAGACGTATAAATTATAAATGCAACCTTTTGCACTCGATATGTAATGTTTTTTACCACAAAAAATAAATATGTTCTTTTCTCTCTAATATTCTGTAGTTTTGAGTTAAGATTTCAAAGCATGGTTTAAATCCTCCTTCAAGGAATGAGTTATCCACTCATTCTAAGGAAGATGGATCTATATATTTGTGTCTTTATTTTATAATAATTCATGTTTATTTATTTTTCTGTAATTATTATCTTATTGTGTTGTTCTTCTCTTTGTATTGTAACATTCAATCTGTTGTAAACCTGCAGGTGTTTCATTTAATTTTACATATTTCCAATTCAAAAATTTAAATTTATGTAAGTGTGTTTTATTTTCTTGCAAGTGTGATTTCCTTTATGCAAGTGTGTTTACATTTATGCAAGTGTGCATTTAAATTTTCGTATGTGTACTTCCAATTTATGCAAGTTTAGATTGTGTTTAAGGGAGTTTCTTTCTAAGATCTTCTTCTTAATACATTCAACATTTAGACATCAACTCGATTGAAATTATTAATGGTGAGGATTGACAACCCTCATCATTTCGCACCTTTTCTCGGGGACACCGTGTTATTGGGGAGATCTTGAGTTCTCTAAAAGAATATTCCAAATGATAGTGAGAATACCTTTTAGCAAATTCTCATGATGTGAAGTATTTGATAAGTAGTTTCTTTAGAATTTTATTTCTCGCAAGTACATTAAAATTTCATTTTTGTAATTAGAAATATTAGATTGTAAATATTTATCTCCCCACAAACTAACTTTGTGTATAAGAAAACGATCATGTGATGTTTGATCAAGAAGGAATAATGGTACTAACAAAGAATTCAAATCAGAATGGTAGAATATGATATTAAATCAGAAGTAGATTCAATCGATGAAATATCATATGCCATTCTTGATAACCACCACCATTTTCCCTTTTATTAACTAACAACTTAGTGATCTTATTACACATAACCTTAGCAAAATCGGCTTATCCAATTTGTAATAATGAAGTGGTAGCATTTCTAATTAACTTCATCCATATTCAGGGATTTCATTAGAGCCAAAATAAAAACTCACTCATAATAAATCCACCCATCCAAATTAGTTTTTCATCACATAAATCCTAACTATATCCATTAGAAAAATTTGTTTTCATGTCTTTCAATTTCTTCATTTTTTTATATTCTTGTATGACATGAAGAAGTAATTATTGTGAATATCAAGGCAAACACTTTTTTTTTGTGCTAACATCCACAGGAATTTCCAAAGTTGTTATTGGTACTAGCATGCAGATTTTTGTGCATCAACAGTATCAACCAAGGAGCAGTTTCGAGGGATATGTGGATACATAACACAATCCATCTCCTGAGATCACTAGTTTGGGCTTTCAATATTACTATGGTGATTCTAATTCAAGTTTGGATTTTCAAAGACCTAGAAATTATCTACACAATTTTGGAAATCTTCTTGAGTTACCAAGTATGTAAAAAGGTTTTTATGAAATCTCGACATTACTTCCTATTTTACACAAGTTGTGCTTTGATGAATATAGTCTCGATGATGGATAAATTTTTTTCTAATCCTTCTCATGCTATCATTTCAAAAAAAAAAAAAAAGCTTTGATCGTAAAACCAACTTCCTAGCCTATCAAAGGTAAAAAAATTAAAAATTTTTGATTGGAAAACTAGCTTATGGCCAATCAAAAGTAAAAAAATAAAATAAAATAAAAACTTTGATTGGAAAACCAGCTTGCTGGCCAATCAAAGGTAAAAAAATAACTTTGATTGGAAAACTAGCTTGCTAGCCAATTAAAGACAAAAATAAAAGACGACTCTTCTTCAAAAGCAATCAACTGTTACCTAATGGCTTTATTCTCGGCACTATTTGACCATGTTAACAATAGGATGACAAGGACAACTAGAGGTTTGATCAAGTTATTTTGTTCTACTATTTTTAAAGCTTTTTTGTAAGTTTTTTTACTACAACTAGATCCACTTTTAAGATCTCCAAGGAAGGCAAGATAAAATTCATATCTCCCCTACTTATATGAAAAATATATGTACCTTGCAATCAAACTTTTAGAGTCTAATTCATGGGCAACCATGAATAAACAACATGCATGAGCTCAAGTGCAGGAGAGAAAGAGAAGCACAAGGTATGCATTTTCATTTTAAATATGAGACACAAAAGAAGGAGATCCACACAAGAACTCGTTATACTATAAAGGAAATCAAAAGTAGCAGAAGGATATCCACACAAGAACCTACTATAAAAGAAAGGAGATCAAAAGTAATAGAAGGATCTT
This sequence comes from Taxus wallichiana var. yunnanensis, assembly GCA_018340775.1. NCBI lineage: Eukaryota > Viridiplantae > Streptophyta > Pinopsida > Cupressales > Taxaceae > Taxus > Taxus wallichiana. Next base: position 150,283,780 of record CM031243.1, on the reverse strand, counting down.
CACACAAGAACCTGATGTAAAAGAAAGGAGATCAAAAGCAACATAAGGAGATCCACACAAGAACCTAGTGTACAAGAAAGATAATAAAAAACAAGAAGAAGATCCACACAAGAACTCGGGCCTGTAGATACAAAAGAAAATAAAAAATAGTAGAAGGAGATCCACACAAGAACTTGTTGTACAAGAAAGAAAATAAAAAACATTAGAAGGAGATCCACATAAGAACCTGCTGTACAAGAAAGAAAATAAAAAAACAAAAGGAGATCCACACAAGAACCTGTTGTACAAGAAAGAAAATAAAAAACAATAAAAGGAGATCCACACAAGAGCCTACTACAAAATAAAGGAAATTAAAAGTAGAGAAGGAGATCCACAAGAACCTATCTTTGAACTATATATGGAATGCATACATGCATAAGCTCAATGTGGAGAAGACTCTAAGAAGAGGAGATAATAATATAATGCATGAGGACATGTATAAGATTAAGTGTGGGGCAATGATGAGACCATAAATTGGCCATAAATTACAATTATTTTGTCATTCTAAGTTACCTTTCAAAGTGGATTTAATGTAATCTAGAACTTATAGTTTGCTTAAGATAGAATATAGGATATATATCTTGTTCATTCTTTAAAAATCTTTGTTATCTATTTTATTGACTAATCCTATTGATTATTTGTAAAAAAATGTAAAGTCTCTCGTAAGTAAGCCATAAAGGAAAGATAATGCTATTATTGGGAAAATTGGAATTGATCATGAATGGTATATCTAAACTCAAAACTGATTTCATATTCAGATTTCTCTCGAAAAATTATGCAAGTTCACAAAAAAAACATCTCAATATGAGATCGTATGCAAAATTTATATCTGCTTTAATTTAGGTTCAAAATCTTGCAGAAAGTTAGCTCCATAACTTACAGGTGTGTTTAGTTCAAACTCACAGAGTTAGTTCTAGAACTCACAGGTTTAGTTCCTAACTCGCAGATTTAGTTCTGTAACTTACATAAAATGGGGGATGTGATTAATCAAAGAGTCAAATTGAAAATATGAGAGAGGTTTTTGTTCATAGAAATGTGTTTAATATAAACCTCATTCATATTTTCTACAGTTTTACCTGATGAAGAGAAATCTAACTTTAGTGAGTCAGTAGTCCGAGGAAAAAGTGTATCATACGAGCACTAAAATTTCCATAAACAGAAACAAAAAAGTCAAATGGAAAATATGAGAGAAGGTTTGTTCATAGTAATGTGTTTAAAAACCATCGCTCAGATTTGTTGTAAGTTTTACTAATGAAGAGAGATCTAACTTTTAGTGAGTCTGCAATCCGAGGAAAATTGTATTAGATTTAGTGCTAAAAATTCTATAAATAGAAACAAAAATTCAAACGGAAAATATGAGAGAGGGTGTTTTTCATAGCAATGTTTTTAATAAAAACCTCATTCAAATTTGCTACAAGTTTTACCAATGAAGAGGCATTTAACTTTTAGTGAGTTGCATTCCAAGGAAAAGTGTATCGATTTGCAGCGCTAAAAGTTCTATAAACAAAAATAAAACAGACAAATAGAAAATATGAGAGAGGTTTTTATTCATAGTAATGTGTTAAAACAAAAAATCATTCAGATTTGGAATAGTTATCAATGAATATAAATCTAACTTTTAGTGAACTGCAGTATGAGGAAAAAGCGTATCAAACAAGCGTCAAAAGTTCCACAGTCAAAAACAACAAAGTCAAATAGAAAATCCGAGAAAGGTATTTAGTTAAAATCATATTTTAAGTAAAATATTTCTTCCAATAATGTAGAAGAATAAAATCATTATGATTCTTGTTACCGAAAAGAAAGGAGAAGATTTGGGAGTAAATCTTCCTAAAATAAGTGAGATAAAACTTTGACTCCAATAATATCTCTCTCCATATTTTGTGGAGATGGAGATATTAGTTGTTAGGATTATAATAAATATAAGATCAGATTGTATCTCCCAAAATAAGGAGTTGGTTGGACACATAAATTATAAATGCAACCTTCCACACTCAGATATGTAATATTTTTTACCACGAAGAAATAAATCTGTTCTTTTCTCTCTAATATTTTGTAATTTTGAGTTAAGATCTCGAAGCATGGTTTAAATCCTCTTCCAAGGAATGAGCTAGCAACTCATTCTAAGGAAGATGGATCTATATATTTGTGTTTTTATTTTGTAATAATTTATGTTTATTTCTTTTTCTGTAATTATCATCTTGTTGTGTTGTTCTCTTCAGTATTGTAACATATCTGTTGTAAACCTGTAGGTGTTTCATTTAATTTTACATATTTCCAATTCATCAATTTCAATTTATGAAAGTGTGCTTTATTTCCTACAAGTGTGATTTCCTTTATGCAAGTGTACATTTAAATTTTCGCATATGTGCTTTCAATTTATTCAAGTTTGATTGTGTGTAAGGGAGATGCTTTCCAAGATCTTCTTCTCTTAATGCATACAACCTTCGGACACCAACCTGTGCATTGACATTATTAATGGTGAGGATTGATGACCTCATCATATGGAATAATACTATAGATAGTGTGTAAAAATACGATATGATTCGACCAATTCTGATCCAATGTTGAAGAAGAAAATGTTGTATGGTGTATGTATGCTGAGTGTTAAGGAATGTATACCCTGTAAAGGCACCGTGTGAAGTGATGTAGACTATGTTGCACTAAAGAATGAGCTGTAATTTTACCCCTAGTCATAGGCATCCAAGAAGGGTCAAGGGTGCCCAAAAAAAATAGTATACGGGTTCAGGCACTAGTGTCCTGTGATGTAGTAAGGACCCTAGTCAAATTTTTGAGTTATGTCTCGATGCGTCGATGAATGTGATGTATCAAGTATTGTGCTATGTTAAAAGTGACTGTGAACTACTGTATGGGGTGGTTGATTCACCTAAATTATGCCCCCTCATTTGGGGTGCATACAATGTCGCCGAGGCTAATACAACCTAAAGGAGGACCAACCATTATGTTGAAAATGTACCCTATAGGGGAGGGAGTGTTCTTGGTAGAAACCAAGGTACATGAAAAAAGTGGCCATGAGACAAGTGTTCATATAATAAAGAAAACATGCATATAAAATGTAAGTTATCAAATAAGGCATAAAATGTGTAAGCTACAATGCAAGAAGACAATATAGACCATAAAAAGTGGATTTCAAACATGGGACACCACTCATAATGTTGTGAGACAATAAAGGATGACTAGGTAAAAGAAGACAAGTGTTCACACAAGACAAAGTGAAAATACCGTAAAACAATGGAAAACAATAACAAGCAATTTTTTTTTAACAAACAACCATGGTAGCAAATAGGCCTACAAAACGAATGTCACACATGAAACATGCCTTAGCATGTTAGAAATATAAAACATATGTCAAAGCATGTATCATCTCGATATAGTAGTGTGTTATGAATTAAAATGAAACAATAACACTTATAATGTATGAAAGTGGATGCCCTAGAGCCACCGTGGGAATGATAATAGGTACCGCACCAAGCATCTCGCACTAGGTGTATTGATCTTTAGAATCTGTGATCACAAATAGAAAGCAAGTGAACAAGAATTTGTGTATGGAAAGAGATAATGACATACAAGATATCTATCTAGCATGTGTAATAAAGTGTACATGTAACAAGTAAATGTAAGCAAGAATAAGTGTGACCAAGATATGTAGTATGTTGGGGCTGGATGAGATGGAATGGAATGTAGAGTGAGCGTGATAAGAGCCGCATGCCACTCAAGTGAGTGTGAATGGATGTGTATGAAATGAGGTTCATTTATTTATGCCCTCTCAAGAGTTAAGAATGAACCGTACAACAAGAGCACATCATCGAGAAATAGTTTGAATGTGTGTAATAAGAAGATGTGATTACCAAAGCACCAAGCATATAGTGTAAGTGCATGTGTGAGTGAGTGATTGAACACGTGAGTGTGGTGGGGTCCATTTGAGATGTGGAGACTTGATATTCGAGTATGGACCATTGAACTAGAGTGCGTTAGAGGGTGGTATGTTGTATTGGTTGTGTGAGAGATATATGTGTTGTGTTGTGTTGTTTGTTCATGAGAGAAAGATGTCATGAATGTGGTTCTTGTATAGGAAGTTGATTGTGAATTTGTCTATTGTGAATATTTTGAGTGTGTAGTATATTGTGTTAATTCTGCGCAAGAGAGATATACCATATGATGTAAAATATGTATGTCATAAAAGTATTGTGTGTGTTGAAGATGTGCGGTGAGGATGCGTCAATATTGTGTTGAGTTTGTATCGATGAGTAAGTGTGTTGAGAATGTAGCATGTTATGTTAAATGTGCATAGTAAGAAGAATGTGTTGCAAGTGTGTTGATTGTGTAGTGATGAATATGTGTGAGAAATAGGATGGTGTGTAATGTGTGAGGTTCATATGTATAGGATGCCCTCAACAGCAAGTCAAGTGTGAACCATAACACGAGAGTGCGTCATTAGGAAACGATGATGCAAGTGTGTATCAAGATGTGTATGTTTTATGCACAAGTCTAAATGCGAAGTGATGAGAAAATAAGATGCTTATTGATTCTAGAGAGGGGAATAAGTGTGATGCCCCCCCAAGTGTGTGATGATGAAAGAGAGACTAGGTAATGTTATCTAAGAGGTTTTCATTTTCATATTCGAAACTGAATGATGAAGCATCAAAACTTGATAAGCGATAGTGCTAGGTTGGTCTAGTAAAGAACCACTCGAGGTACATAAATTGTACATGCCCATAACATATCATTCATAAGTGAATGGAGGTAGTGGATAACCATGGGCATACCAATGAATAAGATTTGGTGAATAGATGATAAATGATTCATTCAGTAAATGAAAACACAAAAAAACAACATGGGAATTATATATGGTATGAGCAAGATCTAATGTGCCCCCAATGTAATCAAGACAATACCGACTGAGTGTAAATGAAGAAGTGCGAGGGGCATGTGCAATTAATACTCGCTAGATGAAAGAAATGAAAACCATAAGCAATAGTAATAAAAATAGATCCATGATAACAATGAGAATCATGAGAGGGAGGAGAAATGTCATCAACTGTAAACCCTAGCCGAGTCAACCCATCATGTGTGCATATAGATTCAGGAAGTAGGATCAAATGGAATATGTTCCCAATAAGAGTAATTCATGAAAAGTGTGCATGTAAATGGAGGATGTACTACCTGGAGGTTGCAAATAAGAAGTGCAGAGATGAACAACGTCCATGGTATGAAAAACCATCGATAAAGAATCATAGTAGTAGTAGAAGCGGGTGGAGGCAATGTTGTAGATGAGACATTATATATAATGTAAATAACACCTTCAAGTGGTGGAAAATGGGGTGGATTATCAATAGGTTGTGGTTCATTAGTATTATTAGATATTGGAGAAGGAAGTGTAGTATTGGGATCAAGGTCACAATATTTTAATTCGTGATGATCATTAGGAATTGTATATTCTATGCCCTCATGCAATAATTGGACACAACAATGTACTTTGTAGAAGGAACACTTGCATGAAATGAAGGCATGGCCTACCAAGTAAATAATTATAGGCATCGAGGAAGTCAATGCCAAAGAACACCATGTTAAGTTTTTTTGGCCCAACAGTGATAGGTAGAGTAATTTGACCACACATGGAAAATAGAGCCATCATATGCACAAAGAGAAAGACATGATGGTATAACATTAACAATCGAAAGGATGATATTTTCAAGTAATGAAATAGGGAAAAGATTGAGTTCAGATCCATTATCAACTAGAGTACATTTGATACCCACATTATAAATACGAATCATGATGTGTAGAGGTGGATCATTGTCAAAAATAGCAATATCAACATTAGGATTAGATGGAAAAGTAATGTGATGAGAAAATGCATCTACAAATGTATTATATATTGTATCTAGATGAATATCAATAGGAATATGAGTAGTAGCTAGGAGAGTTTTGATTTTATCTCTTAATTCAAGATTAATGAGAAAGAAGTCATTAATAGAGATACTCATGATGAGAAGATCCTAGAAAGATAAAAGCAATAGAAGTATGAGGACCCTAAGAGTGTTCAGATCGAGTTGGGTTCACCAAAATGATTAAGAAAAATATGAATAATATATGCCTAATTTGATTTCTATTGAAAGCAATAAATGAATAATCAATTAAGAAAAAAATCAACCTAAGTAAACTAAGCTATAAAATGTGAATCCCTAGTTGCAAAGAAGGGGTAAAATGACTTGTTTGTTTACAGAGATCTTGAATGTGCACAAAGCTAGAAAACTAGAAAATTTGAAGCACATATGTTGTAAGGAATCTTATAAAAATGTAGATCTAGAGGAATATGCTGGACATGGATACTTGGAATGGGTCAGGGGGGGCACTGTAGGTGCCAAAAACCTATATTGGGTGCATGTGATCTGCGAAAAATCATATAATCCTATCTTTTAATGGTCATAAGGTATTTTTATCCTTTAACTTTGGTTGTTAGTAGGACACACTATGCTTTCCTTTGTCACTAATAACTGTAATAAAATATTGACTTGCAAAACCCTCAAGAGTGCATCAAATCCCAAAAAGAAAAGAATACAAATGACGGGTCAAACTATCCTCGATGTCAAAAAGTGAGATCTTAACTAAGCGCTACACTATATTTCAAACCTAATGTAGTTTTATGTGTGTGTATGTGCAAAATCATTCCCCAGGTGGATCTTGTGCGTGTCGACTTGATATCGAGAAAATTAGGTAGATGTAGAAACATGTGGTAAATGCGTGCATGGAATAGAATAGACTTCCCCTATTATGAAGTGTATGCAGAAATATTAGTCCCTTTCTTTTGAATGGATGCTATATGGATGCTTGAATGCTCTTTAGATGCCTTTTAATGCAACCTTAGGTGGTGATAACTAATGCTTAGTGCTTGGTCCCTTATTATGATCACACAACTTTATATTTATATGATTCCCTTCCTTGAAGTTCATAATTAACCTCGAAAAGGATGACTACCAAAAATATAAGATGCTTAAATGGATAGAAAGGACCTAAAATATGTGAACAAAGCACAAAGAGGTCAGGGTGCCCATAAGGGATGGGAGTACTCGGGCGTTGGCATCCTGGCCGGGCATTGGTGTCTAGAATAGAAATACTAAGGAGTGAAAAGAAAAACTGAGCTAGTAAAGGGTGTAAGACCAAAAGTAGCAATAGAAATAAAGAAAAAATGGCCAAAAGTATATGCAATTAAGTACATGGGTTAATTAGTACCTTTCTTACCTAAGAACCATATGAATAGTATATGTAATAAAGACTAGATAATTACCACAAGTGTGTGATTTTGTGTCTATATTTCCATTAAACCCACATATTACACGTTGTAGATAGATATAGTCCCAATTTCATGCAACTTTAATAAACTTGAACTCAAAGGAATGGACATCGCCATGCCCCCATAAAGTGTAATGTCACAAAAATTGATCATGTAGATTGTAAAAATCATAGAGGATAAGGGATTTGATGCCCCTATACCTTATTCCTATAACTAAATCTAAATAATGTAGTTAAGAAGGAATTAAATACTCATGCCTCACGTGTCATTTATATATGAAATTGTATGAAAATCCTAAAATTAGCATGATAGAATTTAAAGCATTTGAAAAATGTAGAGAAATTACCCTTATGACAGGAATGCCCATCAAGGTTAATACCTTACTATGGTATTGACTATATTTTACTATGGTTTTGAACTTTGTTGAAATTTTCCATGCTCTAGTACCTTTGGATTTTTATGAGGATTTGAAACCTGTAAGAATTTATTCCTATATTTTGAGATCTATATGTAGATGCAGAAATATCCCAATGAATGCCCCCTCTTTTCGATGCATGTTTGGGATATATGCAAGATAATGGTGGTTAAAGGGGGGGAGGATAAGTGGCCACCTTTTTATTTATTTATGAAAAAGAGCATTATGCGACCTTGGAGAGACTTTTAGAGGCACCTAGTCAAATAATTTTGTGATGACATAAGAAGATAAATTGTGAAATTTTGAATCTAGTTTCTAAATATGTAATTTTTTTGTAATACCTAGATGAGATAAGTATGTGAAATTTACTCATTTCTAACAATGACATAGTAAGTTTATGTGAAAACATAAGAAAAGTGCATGTGTACATACAAACTTTGTTGGAGAAAACAAATGAAATTTCATACAAGAATTCGAAAATGTTTGATATTACCAAGAATATTTTTTCATATTTTTTCTATGAATATAATAATTTGAAATGATTTTTCAAGTCAAGGAAGAAGGAAAATGAAAATGTAAGTGTACGAACATAATTTTTAAGTTTAAATTCATATATTCAATTTTTAAAAACCAATAAATTAAATGAGTAGATTGTTGAGATATAAATGAGCTAATTCATTGGTTAATTTTTAAAAATTTATTAAAATATTGGTAAGATTAATGAATTAGTAATTAAAAACAACATTATGTATAAATTAAGTAGTAATTGGAAATAATAATTTAATTTTTAAAAAATTATCTTTTCGAAAACTAGATTCTCCCTCTACAAACTGTATGCATGCTAAACTAATCTAAGCTAATTGAAAGAACCTAACACCAAGTAGATTCATAACTTAGTTAATTCAAACTAATACATCATGATAAAGCATGAAAGGAAAACTAATTAACTTGCATAAAACATGAATCTAACATTAAATGCAAACCTCCCTTTGATATTTTGGATGTGCTTTAGATTGTAGATACTTCCTTTATGAGTCGAACATACACTATGCGCGATCAAGGATTTCTCCAAGGAAGAGGAAGAGATCTCACCAATATGGCTTGATTTCCATTTTAGTTCTTCTCTTACTACTCTTTGCCAAGTAGAAAGGGGGATTGAACAAACTTTCCAATAACATGAAAATTCTCTTCTCAAGTGTAATGTCTTACAAGGACATGGTGTAAGGTTGGACAAGTTGTACTAGGCTTCTTATATAGCTTTCCATTTTGGGAGAAGCTTGCAACCTAGTGAATGTAGGATAAAAGAGAATGTAGAATAAGAAAGGGATAAGTATGATTAGAAGATATTAATTTGAGATTAACAACTCATGGGAGTTGGGGGTGATTTAATTAATCAACTAGGATTAATTAATATGCCAAATTAATGCTATATAAGCCATTTAGAGGGGAAATAGTAGAATTTGAAGGGTTTGAAAGGAGGATTTAACCAATAAGAGGGTTTATTAATTAAATACGAGATTGAAAGGATTAATTAATTAATAGTGGTTAATTAATTAATTAAAAGAGGATTATAACTAATGAAGTGATGTTAATTGATAGTTGGGATGAGGGACAAAGCTAGTTAATTACCAAAGTGTCGTTAATTGACCGAGACAAAAGGAAATGCAAAATAATTGGTGAAAACCAATAAATATAACAAAATGACAATAAAGAAGACAATTAGTGTAATTTTAATATTAAAATTGTGCAGCTTAGAATTAAGTGTCTACACAAACCCATATAACGTTTTTAAAAATACACAACTAATGAAAATTTTATGTCTAAGAAGACAAAAAAATGTTATAAGTCATCAAAAATCCTTCTTGGTGTATCTTTTGTAGATCCAAACCGAGGTTCGAATTACAAGCCAAAATCCATGGTCGTTTAGGAGCGAAAAACATTTTTTTATCGTTTAACTACTTGCTTTGCAACTACATCTATAAAAGCCATATGTAATTTTGTAAAGGGAATGTACCATTCATAAAATTATAATAAAAACATAAAATTCATATTTCCTTTACTACTTTCATTGCACATTTCACACTTTATGGGTTCTGAACTCGCTCTACACATAAAAGACATGAATTCTCCATTATCTTGTTTCAAACATAAAAATTGATATTTTTGTTAGAATTTTCATCCTCATTGAATTACATAGCATAAAAATTAGTCACACGGTCTGCTAATTTATGTTAAAGATGAATTAAAGAGAAAACAAATGAATAACTTAAAGTTCAAAGAGAAAGAGAAAGAGAAAGAGAAAGAAAGAGACCAAGACTTAGGAGAGAAAATACATTTTTTTTTCCATCAAGGTCAATGTACTTCTTTTGTAATAAACAACGTTTCTATTGAGAATACCATACCTTATTTAATACAATTGAATTTACAATTATCTTCAATTGAGAGTAGAGAAGAAAATAAATTTCAAATGATGAAATTGATTATGTAGGATGTGGTAATGAATGATGAAACACATGGAGAAACACAATGCAATGAAACATTTATCCCTAATGAAGTATTGAAGCATGATGATATAATGAATTTGCATGATGATCATATGATGAATCCAGTTGAAATGATTCTGAATTAAGAAGAATTTAATACTAAACCCATAGAGTTAGATTTTTATTTAGATACACAACCCCCTCCCATGGCTGAAGCAATAACATCATAAATTATAAGAAATGAGGTCTTACCCAGAGCCTACCCATTAATTTAAGATAATTGGAAGAATATAAATATATTTGATTGAAACATATGAGAAGATATTAGAACCCATTAAAGGTAAAATGTTAAAACGTACAAATAAACATCATGCTAAACAATTATGTAAATATGCATTTAAAAAGAAAACACATACAAAATAATGTGAATTATTTGTTAAAATTATGAAAAATAAAGAAAAATGAGGCATGTGATGCATACTTTAGGGCTAAGAACAAGAAAACTAGAGGGAAGAAATAACACAATTATATAGAATCAAAGTGAAACATTTAATGCAATATTTAAAACTATTCAAAATAAATATAGTAATGCTGCAAGATGAATATTAATCAAGCGTCTTATTGTGAGTAAGGTATAGTAATTACACATCGATTTGTAAGTGAAACAAGTACAACCCTAAAATTGAATAAGAAAATTTATATAGAGCCATAGGAAGAAGAACAATATTAGATGATCCTTTAGTCATAAAGTGTTGGGCATTTAGTGGTAGACTGCAAAGAAAAGACAAGGTTTTAGTAGAAAAACAAGACATTTGATTTTTTTTTGGGCATGCAAATATAAGGTTCTTGCCTAATCTTAAAGATGTATTAAGAAGAATAAAATGCTTAAAAATTTGTGAGCCACATCTAAAACATTTCTTGGAAACAACCCAAATAGAACTCTATAATAAGTTTCTTTAATAATATAAGGATCAATTGAGGATTAAAAGGTCATTTGAGATGTGAAAGCCATTTTATGTCAAAATAAACCAAACACACACCACTTGTTATTGTAAGGTCCATATCAAATTTTCTATGCATTGTGATGTTTTTTTTTATATACACACGTTGTATTTTACATACTATAAATATTATTAAAAATGTAAGGTACCTTGTTCATCAAAATCTGTAAGAGAATTAGTTCTAAGTATGTTATGTGAAAAACTTAATGGAATGTCTTATTTTTCCAAAAATATTTAGATAGAACATGTAATAATTGTGGCAACTTGTCCTAGTAGAGTGGTTTCCTACATGAGGAAACTACACATGAGTTTGGAAAGAAATTGGTTGATTTTAAGAAGTACAAATCTGTAAAATATGCATTAAAAGATGGACAAGAGTCATCAAGATGTAAGTTGGTTATAACCCAAATACTTGTATCTAATTTTATAGTATAATTTAAGACATATATAGGGACAAATTCCTAATTGGGACCATTGTTTCAATTTTAGATTTTTCTAAAATTTATACAATACAACCAAAAAATTAGGTTTGATCCCAATACTATAATTTAATTCAATTTTCCATTTTTGCATATTACATTTAGACATGCACATGATAGCACAAATGATGCTAGAAAGATTTTGAGAGAGTACCACTTTTATATTAGTGATGAAAAGTCACATTACCCAGAGTTTGTCCAACATTATTTTGAGATGCATTACATTAATTTGAATACCAAAGATATCATATTCAATCAATACTACATTTGGTTAGACAATTGTGCAACTCAGTTTAAGAATTCTGCATGTTTTATTCATGGAGTATAATGCATGTGAATACTAGAGTTCAACATTTTTGGAGTTTCTTTGAGTCTTGCATGGAAAAAGGGACCATGATGGTGCCAACACATGTGTAAAAAGTACCTTGAAAAGAGAGGAGTTGAATTACAATAATGGTGCAAAATTAATTGATGCTACAACTATTGTAGATTGGTGTAGTGAAAAATTATGAAGTGGATCAGAAAAATATTCTCATGTGAAAATATTCTTCTGGTTAGTGAAGAAGTAAAATAAGGAAATGGATGAAGATTACAACACATTAATTAGATCGAGTGATTTCAAATCATTTTAAAGATGTGATTCTTGTTCATGGATTATTTATATTAGGATCATGACATGGGTTTTTTTTTCTTCATATTTTATGGATTTTGATGGGGATGAGTGTTAGTCAAAAGAATGGGTTGATGAATGGTGTTGCAGGACCCATAGACATATAGATATAGGGAATACATCACAAACATCAAGGGATAATGAAATGACATAATTAAGTTATTTGGATAACATATTAGATCTTGTGGAATCATGTAAGATATTTATAATAAAAAATTATTTAAATTTTAGTAATATTTAAATTTGATTAATTGTAATGAAATCCATGTTAACACTTTGAATACAGAGAATGTTTTTTGTAGTTATTGTGGGTGAATGAAATGAGGGTAAAATTTACTATCTTCATCGATGTGTAGAGTTAAAAAGAAATTAACTACAAGTGTCACAGATGGGGAATACCTAGTTTGTTGTACTAGGTCTATGGCTGCCATAGGAATATGGCATAGATGATACCCTCATAAAATTTACATCAATGGTATTTTGAAGAATTTGAAACCCATAGGAGGATACTTCACTATTCAAATTTAGTTATTTCTACAAATATTAATTTGATTAAATTTTGGAGAAAAACTTACAATAAATATTTATGGAAGGTTCATGAAGTTGACCAAAAAGTGATTCTTGAAACCATTAAAGTGAGAGATGATCCATAAATTTTATTGGAATGAATTAGTAGTGCTAATATTTAATTATTTTAATGTTTTTGAATAATCAAGCTAACTTAACTTAAGTTTATGCCTTGAGAAATATCAAACCTCTCATTGATAGAGGTTAAAATAAGTCAAAACTTTGCCAAGCACTTGGTTTGGTGTTTTGGCATGGAATTACATTCATAAGTCAGCTTACCCGAGATTGAGACCCACCCAGAAGGTCATAATTATGCCAAGCAATCTCAAACATCACCTCGAGAGAGGTCAATGATGGATCACTATGATATTAAATAATTTAATAAACCAACTTGAAGTTGATGTCATTTTAACTAGGGACAGTGTCCAAGTCAGTATACAATGAAGACAATAGACATATAACTAGTGGTAGTGGTTCTAGTTATTGGGGGGTTTATCTATTATCTATCTGTTTGGGTATGTCTATTCACCCCACTAACTACTGAAAGCAATAGATATAGTTTACTAAAACTAATAACTCTAAACTACTGAGAATTAAACAACAATTCAAACAACATTTAGTCTACTAAAACCAACATGTAGGAAATAAATGATTTGCATAATAAAGATAATTTTAAATGAAACTTGTTGGAATTAAAAACAAGATGCAATGAAATAACTACTGAAAGAGAAATGTTGATTTAACTGGAATATTACAAATATTGGAAATGATTTTTGTTAAACTCACTACAAGATTAAAAATGCAAGAAAACATGAACATAAATACCACAATAGCCAATTCCTCGGTTGAGTGGGCCCTTTCTCTCCCTTGGATTGGATTTTTGACATAATTTTCTTCTTAGAACAACATACTTTTATTCATTCAAAAGGATTTTCTTACAAAACAAATTGGAAATAACTATATCTCGCTTCCTATTACATCCTTCTATTTCCTCTCTTCTATTACATATCCATATCTCTATATAAATATCTATCCATCTCTATATATCCTCCGTCACATCACTTAAGATAATCATTTTATAACCACTGCCTCTCCAACACACACCCAAAATTCTAGATAAATAGATATGGAAATAGTTTGAAAGTTAGTTATAGCTCATACAAAAACAAGGATATGGATTCCTTGTTTTTAGTTTTCATTAAATTCTTCCAAAATAATCTTCATAATGGAGTAGGCATGTCCAACCTTGACTATGACACCTTGCATTGGTGGTTATTATGAATTTATTGACCTGCACACATCACCATACATATTTTCAAAGTAGTTAGTTAGAAAAATCTTAATCATTAGTCCACATAGTTCAAATAAGGATAATATGCATTATTTACCTACTTTGGACTTGATCAATCAAACCATCTAATGCATTGATTAATATTTTTAAGAGTAAAATTATTATTATTTGATGATTTAATGGGTCAATTTATGGACTCATCATCTCCCCTGCACCTTACCTTTTGCAATTCCTCTTGCAAAATACTATTGGGTTAACCTTTTCTCAAGCCTCTATGCCATATTAAAGTCTTTATCTTTATCTCGTATACCTTTTTGAAGTTGTACTATTGAATCCTAAGTGTTCAAAAAATTGAATTTGCACACTCTTTAAATTGTTCTTCATGTTGTGGTGCAATATTTTTCCATGATGTCATAGGATTGAGAAGCAAAGGTGGTCTAGTCCTCATTCCCATCCACTCATCATTTTCTTCCTATGTTAGATGTTGAATGATTTTCACATTGTTTTTCTCTCCTCATGCTCCAGGTGATATTTTGGGGAGAGATTACTTCCTTATTTTTAATGGAATATTTAAAGTTTCCCATCTTGTGTTGCATGCAAAGCAAGATATTCCTTATAGTGTTCCTGACCATAAGATTTGAAATTTGTAATGCATTCCTCCATAATTTGTGGCTGGATATGTAGAAACTCAAAGGTTGGTAATAATAAGCTTTGAAATTTCTCCTCATTTGGTTTGCACTTGCAAGTTGAGGCCTTATGTAGAATCCAATGGTTCTTGCCTTATTCATGAAATCATCAGTCTTTTTACTCCATAAATTTTATTATGTAATAGATATTGAAAATCGTTTAAAAAAACTCTCCCACATACAAATTGAGTAGAAAATCATGTACATCAGAATAACAATTTGAAACAAAAAGAATTTACAAAATAGATTTTACTATTATTTGGAACAAGTCTTATAAATATCCATAAAAATTTTTGCATCACTTGCTTCATGAGGTAGGCCATAACAAAGTCTAGTGAGCTACCAAAAATAAAATTGTTCTTGAAGAAACAAACTGTATATTGAAGTTGGCCTCCTGCAATCTAGAAGTTTATGAGCTATTTCATAAATGGTACCAAGCTTGGATTCTTTTTCTTAATCCTTGCAAGATTCAAATTGTTATTTTAAATCTTTATTTTCATCTAGGATCCTTTTGTTTTCTTGAATTTTTTTTCCCATTTTATGGTTAAATCATCCCAATCTTGGAGCCCAATATCTTTTTACTTTCTCAAACTAGAAACTTCTAGTTTCAATTCAGAAATACTCTTATCTTTATCTAAACTTTAGATATTTATTTTCGGAAGCTCATTTTTCAAATAAGAGTTAGCTTCTTCCATACCTTTTAATTTCATCTTCAATAATTCTATCTCCTTTTGATGTTCTTGGATTTTAGCCCAAAATTTTGATGGCATGATTGCTTTCTCAAGTTGTCTTTTCTCTTCTTCTTCTTCTTCTTAATGGGAGGAGGAATTGGTGTTAGGAAATATATTAGATTAGTACTCACTTTAGTGATAAAACATATTATTTTATGTGATATAAAATTACTATTTATGAGTTGGTAAATAGTTGTAAGTAGATAAGATAGTTGAGGATTATGTGGGAGTGGTTGAGATGTGTAGGAGATATGAGAGATATGTGGAGAGATAAATGAGGGAGAGTTGAGATAACATAGGGATTTGTGATTAGATTTGACTCCCTCTTTAGAGGAGACCATTCTCCTATTTATTGTAATCTCTTGTAATGAAATTGCTGCACCGTATGAATAAAGAAGTTATGAGTTCTATTGAGTGTATATTATTGTATTTGGATTATTGCTCAAATTTTTATTTGTAGTAGTTAAACTTATATTCTAATCTTCAAATTATTAACATTGGTATTAGAGAAGGTGAGGTCAAGCTATGATAATCATGCATGGTTCATCCATTGAAATTATCATGTAGATATGAGTTTTTAAAGCTTCCGTCACTATTTTTGAAGCGGTATTCGACACACAAGGATATCCAATGATCACACCAATATTCATTGATTTTGTTTTCGGATCGGCAATGATTATATGAATTGACAATGATTATCCCCTGTTCAAAGTAGTAATCAATGTGTAAAACTTAATAATGATTTTTCAAGCTTTCTATCTAGATTAAAATTGTGTTTCTTCTACGTGTTTATAAGGACACATTGTTGAGATGGATTTTCCATTAGAAAAATTTACTGGTTTTAACTTTCACACATGGAAAGTTAAAATTCAAATGCAACTAATGAACAAGAACTTGTGGGGAATAGTTAGTGGGAAAGAAACACAACCTACAGATGCAACTAAGTTACTAGAATGGAAAAGTAGAGATGATAAGGCCAAAGCCATTATTGGCCTTGCACTTTCAGATTCTGAACTACACTATGTAGATTTAGAAAATCAATGTATAGGCATCCGAGATAATTTAAATAAGTTGTCTAAAGCTAAAGCGATAGTAAATGAAATTTTTGCTCTAAATTTATGCTTATTTAAATTAAAAATGAGTGAAGGAGCTACTATGTCTAGTCATATTAATGATCTCATATCTCTCATGAGGCAACTAGCAGAAGTTAAAGCTATAGTCAATGATGAAGATGAAAAACTATAATGTTGAATAGTTTGACTTCCAAATACAATCATGTTGTTTTTAATCTTGGTAAAATTCCCTCTCGCGAGTCTCTACGGAAGATGTGATTTTATCTTTCCTAGTATAAGAAAAAAGAGCAACATTAGAAGATACAAAAGAAGAAACTGCAATGTACTCAAAGAAAAATCGTAATTTTTGACAAAAACAAGGATGAAGTTGAATGTTTCTATTGCAAAAAGGGACACACATATTTGTTTTTAGGGTTTGATCTAATGATATACTCAAAGGAAAACTCAAAACAAATAAAGAAAATGTGGCCAATGAAAAATAACCATCTAGTGAGGAAGAACCAACAAAGGAAGAACTAGAAAATGATGATAATGGTTATAATTATGATGAGTTTCTATACTAAGTAAATTGCTTCTTGTTGGAGGATGGAGGAAACAGATGAAGAAGGAATTTCAACATCCTCTCGTCAGCCACAAGCGATGGGGCTGCACAATGTTTTTGTGGCATGTTTTTCATTTATGTTTTTACTTTCAGAAATAAGAACAGATGGATCATACATGTTCAAGTATTGTAATAAGTGAGATTATTTATTTGTATTTCCCCTTCAAGTAAGATAGTGATGAGAACTAATAGAGTACTACAAAAACATGATGTATATGGTTGTTGGTTAACCACATGTAAAACCATCCTTTGTTTGTAGGTTGTTGGTAATCTGAGTGTAAAACCATCTTGTTTGTTTGTAGGTTGTTGGTAAACCGAGTGTAAAACCATCATGGGTATTTGTAGGTTGGTGGTTAGCCGAGTGTAAAACCATCATTTGAGTTGGTTAGTAGTACAAGATAATGTTTTCCCCATGTTCGCACTAGGGGAATGTTAGGAAATATATTAGTTTAGTGCTCACTTTAGTGATAAAATATATTATTTGTATGTGATGTAATACAACTATTTATGAGTTAGTAAATAGTTGTAAGTAGATAAGATAGTTGAGGATTATGTGGGAGTGGTTGATATGTGTAGGAGATATGAGAGATATGTGGAGAGATAAATGAGGGAGAGTTGAGATAACATAGGGATTTGTGATTAGAGTTGGCTCTGTTCGCAGGAGACGATTCTCCTATTTATTGTAATATCTTGTAATGAAATGAATGCACCGTATAAATAAATAAGTTTTGAGTTATATTGAGTGTATATTTTTGTATTTGGATTATTTCTCAAATGTTTATTTGTATTAGTTAAAATTATATTATAATCCTCCATTATTAAAAATTGGTGCCCTCTTGAGAATAAATTAGTTCTTTCCCTTTTGAGAAAACAAGTTCTTTTGTAGAAGAAGAAGGGTTTGCTTCTTGTTCCTTGCATTATTCTTTCCTAATTTCTCTTCCATTTTTGTATTATTATATTCCAATTTTCATAGATTTTTCTTCCATTTAGGTAGATTTCTCTTCCATTTATAGGGATAGAGACCTTGATTCTAGAGATTCATTATAAGTTTTGGAGTCAGAGACATTTCAAGTTGTGCCAACTCTTCCAAAATTTGTGCAATACCTTTATCGCTTAAAACAAATATTCTTCTCTTTCTTATCTATGTTTGAGAACCACTCTTGTCATTTTTTTGAAATCTTGGGATTGTGGGATCCCTTTTGGTACCATCTTTTGAATCTATGACCAAAATTGATTCCTGATAAGGGGTTTACTATGCATGTTACTCATAACACCGACTGGATCAAGACCGGATTAGTGATGAGTGATGATAGCCTTTGAAGTAGACCTAGGGGTGGTAGAAGTGTGCGATAGGGACCTTCTACTTAATTTTTTTCTCCAAGAAGGTATCCCATGCCTTCTCCCCTTTTGGTTTCTTCAAGAAATGATATTTGTAAATCAATTATATAAGTCCATGGTGCTTTAGTTTTTCCTTGCCTTTAATTTACTTTGCTACCATGGTATTGATGGCATCAAATAAGAAACTTGTCAAAGTTAAATTCAAGTTTAGGGTTTCTTACCATAATTTTAGTGGATTAAAAGTCTTATGGCATCTCCACCTAACATAGAATATTTCCCATCACAAGTGAGATATTTAATTGCCCAAGAAGCTACAATTTTCTAAGGTTATTGAAATATTTCCCTTTTTATACCTTTTTGTATCCCTTGAGATTTGAATATGATATTAGGAAGGGGTTCATATTCCTCATGAAATATTTGAATGAGGTATTTTATAGGATAATGCCACGTGAATTTGATGCCAAAGTTAGGAGGCCACATATGGTACTGATAACAATACTATTGACTTCAATTTTTATCCCAAATTATGTGAATTTTGTCAAAAATTATAACAAATTATTCTTATACTGAATCCATCCAATTATTCTACCAATTGAGGATCATACTCTTTATTTTTAAAGGAAATATAACCAACCTACATCATGGAAAAATTGAGAAACCTGCAAACATTCTGTAGGAGTGACATGGCTGATTCAGTTTCGAATTTTTGGTCCTTCCTATAGAAATTTGCAAGGTGAAATATTTAGAACAATAATGTTTTTTTCTCTTCATAACAAAAATCAATTATTTTCAAGAGAAACAATATCTTAATTATCACTTTCTTCTCTTGGGAAGATACTTGATAATGTTAGTTATGGAAATGGTGGTATCCCTAATTTTTATAGTCATGTGAAACATTTTGTGGCATCAGAATCAATAGATGAAACTTACCATTATTATGATACACTTTGAAATGAATCCCACCACCTTGCTTCATCCATGACAAAGTTCATGCATAAATTGGATGACATCATGTTGTAATCATATCATTATTTTTTTTCCTCCTTTTTATGTTTTGATCACATTTAATCAAATGCATTTGAATGTTTAGAAAAAAATCCTTATGTAAGAAAAATAAATACACATTACCTCATTAAAACATGTATCCTTATGTTTTTTCATTCTTCCACCTCTAAATTTGAAAATGACTTATAGTTAGTGTGTATGTTATGAAATTAATTCATCCATGCCTTTTATTGTCTTCATGTTGTTACTTTTTGGATTTTATAAATGCATCTTTATTTTTTTCTTTTTAGAATAAGAGAGGAGAAATATGCCATTTCTGATTCAATTTTTCTCCCTTTATTAGATTTATGAATCTCTTTATCACATCAGGGTGGAAGAACTACATTATTCCATGAAATCAAATTTAGCACATGATTGAATTTCCTTAGTAAACTCATATTTTCTTTAAGGTTATTGATACAATATCAATCTATGTCCATTTACTAACAAAGTTGTCTTGTTTCCATCAATAGGTAATATCTTTACTAATCCATTATCATATATATTATCTACTCGATAGGACAAACCATCTAGTCCTTAACTTCCTTTTAAACTGTTGATACCTTAAATAAAAAAGGGCCCAATCTCCTAGTCTTGATATAAGAGTCATGCCATAAATTTCTTTGATGTTGGAGGAGGTCATAGTATTTTGAGCCTCTAATATCATCTCATCTAACTCATTCAATTGAAGAACCACATATTTTTGGATTGCATCATCTTAATTCCCACCTCTAATGTTGTCCTTGATGTATGCAACGACTCAAAATTTATAGGAAGCATTGGTTTCTTCCCATACACAAGTTCATATGGAGAGATGACAAAAATAGTTTTCCATGTTGTATTATATGCATAAACTACTTTAGGTGCCCTTATTAGCAAATATTTCTGGTCTCATCCACAACCTTTGTCAAGATGTTTTCCAATTCTTTGTTTGTGACTTCAACTTGCCCATTGGCCTAAGGATGGTATGGTGATGAATTTTGGTGCTTGATCTGATAGAGTCCTACAAATGCCTCAATCATGTTGGACATGAATTGAAATACTTGGACAAAAACTATGGGTCTAGGTGATCTAAATCTCTCGTGTGATCCTATGGTACAAGAAATCAACTATAACTTATTTATTAAGCGAGTAAGAGAGGGCCCAAAATTTTTCCCATTTTGTGACATAATTAGTGCACACCAACAAGTATTCTTTTCCATAATATGGGGGTCTATTAGTACAATAAAATCAATTCTCCACTTCTCAAAAGGTCCTAAAAATAGTTGAGGATTGCATGGCATTTCACTAGACAAGGTATTCTTCACCATTCTTTTTCATGCATCACATTTCCATATGTATCTCTTTTCATTATTGTGAAGGGAAGGTCATTAGGGCCTAGCTCTAAGGATTTTGTGGATTGTCCTCTTGATTGAATAATTTCCTCCTCCTGGTTCATCAATGTAAGATCTTACGATGTGATACACCTCATATTACCTAACACACATGAAAAGCACCATATCAAGACCATATTTAAATAAAATTCCATTACACCATGTATAAGTAACATTATTTTTTAAGAAATCATTTTATTTTTTGGTTGTAAAATAAATAGGAAAATTCCTTATGGTTAGATAATTAACAATATCAAAAAACCATGGTGAGTGTGCTAAAATTACAAACAAGTGTTCATATGGAAAATGGTCTTCAACAAGTTATCCTTCACCTAAAACATTCAATCTTGAGAGGAAGTCAACAATAAGATTAATTTTTCTTGGTTTACCAAATTAAATTCTTATAAAAGGAGTAACCATTTGATAATCCTCCCCTACCACTGGCTTGTTCATCAAATACCTTATTGCTGAATGGTCTGTGTATACAAATATTTTATAGCCAATAACATAATGTATGAATTTATTAAGAGAATAAACAATAACCAAAAACTATTTTTTAGTTGTGGTGTAATTATTCTCTATAGGGGTTAAGTTATTGCTAATAAAGTAAATTGCATACATATGTTTTTCTTCATATTTTTGAATAAGAATTGCTCCCATTTCATTTTGGATGAATCAATATGAATATAAATAGGATTACCCTAATTGGGTCCTCTTAACATTGGGGCAATAGTCAATTTTTAATTTTATAAATTCAAATGTTTTTGGCATTGAGAGTTCAATTAAAAAAACAATTCTTTGTAAGTAAAGAGAATATGGGTGCACAATTTTGTTGAAATATTTGATAAACCTTTTGTAGTAACCTACATGTCCTAGAAAACTCTTAATATCTATTTGCTTTACTGGTATAGGTAAGTTAGTAATGATTTCTATTTTCTTAGGATCAACTGAATACCTTTAACAAAGATATGATGACCCAAAATAATTCCTTGATCAACCATAATTAAACATTTCTCATGAGATTCCTAAAAAATAACCCCATGGATACTAATTTCATCCATGTATAATTCAACACAATAATTAGTGAGATTAGTAAAAAGGCTAGGAATGCCCTTTGAAAAGTAGTAGGTGCATTACATAAACCAAATGGTAAAATCCATGTATACTTCAACACAATAATTAGCGAGATAAAAATGGCTAGGACTGCCCTTTGAAAGGTAGCAGGTGCATTACATAAACCAAATGGTAAAACTTTGTATGCAAATGTTCCCTAAGGGCATGTGAAAGTGGTTTTATCTTGATCTTCTAGAGCTATACAAATCTGATTATAGCCACTGAATCCATCCAAAAAGGAGAAATATTTCTTACCTGCTAGATTATCCAAAACTTGGTCTATAAAAGGAAGAGGGAAATAATATTTATTTATAGCCTTGTTAATGTCCCTATAATCTATACAAACCCTCACTTTACCATAAATTTTAGGAACTATAACAAGTAGGGAGACCCACTCGAATATTAAAACTAGGATAGATAAAGCATACTCTCAACAATTTATCTATTTCATCTTTAAAAATATCTCTAAGTGTTGGGTTGATCCCACGTTATAAATGTTTGAATCATTTAACATTTTTAGTACAAATATGATGAGTACATAAGTTGGGGTGTATTCCTCTCATATCAATATAATTCCATGCAAAGGCTTTAGAATGATTTCTCAAAACATTAATGACCTTAGATTCTTGATCACCATCTAAATTTATAACAATATTCAGTTATTTCCCTAGTTGAGTCATGGTAAAATTTAAGGAACCCCATAAAAATAATTTATAGAAATCATGTCGAATATCCCTGTAACCATTTTCATAGTTTTGGTGAATGACCACCGTAACCTATTTTTTTTCAAGTAAAATCGTAAAAATATAAAAAAATAGTTGGAAAATCAAATGGAGAATCTCTTGTACCTAGTTTGGTGAATATCCTCTCACAAATTTGATCGAATAAGGCCTAAAAAATTTCATTTCATTTTTGGGAATCGACCCTTCGGGGATTTTTTTTGCATGCCTTACCTTTATGCTCAAATGCCCAAAATGTGTGACACTTGACTGCTTGAAGGAACAATAAAATGACAAATGAAATCTTTTGATTTCTCACTTACACTCTGCTTTACCTCACCGATACCACATACCCAAAACTTTCTTAAATTGGTTAATTCCATAGGATTGGAGTCCACGGAATGCCTTTTACTTGAGGAGGCCCGAAATCCGCCACATGGCCATCGATAAATAATATGCATCATTATAGATAATAAGATCAAAGCCGCAAGATCTATTTCTCGGATGAAGGCCCGACACACTCACATTTTCAATAGAATTTCCTGAGAATAGGCCTAGCAAGTGACAACTATCATCCACTGAATGAAATTTGAAAAGAGACTAAATTTGACATCTACAATGAAAGATGTAATCATTTATTGTGATGTGATATCTTGCTCATGCAGGTGATATTTAATGCTTTGTTTTTGGAAGACATATAAAAAAAGGTAGAATAGATTCATATAAGTTACGGACCGTGTAAAACTCAAAATATTCATTTTTCCGAGTAAGTGTCATCCTGCATTTGATTCTTTAAATATTATATTTTTATAAGTAGCACTATATAAGCCTTCTCTTTGAAATATTTCAATATAAGGGTTGAAAAATTAGGGTTGAGGGTTTCCAAAATCCAAAATTCCAAGCATGTCTACTTCCACAGAGCCCAAAATAAAAGTAAAACCCAAATCTCATATGTCAAACTAATGAATATCATGATATTTATGATCCTGTAATTGACACAAGAACTTCACAACTTAGATACATATATGAGAATAAGGAAAATGAAAGTAAACATTTAGACCCATCAAGTAAAATTAAAGGTTAGATAACATGGGGGTTGGATTGGGATGCATGATGCTCCACGAGGTTTTACCCTACCCTGAATTTGTCATTCTATGTGCCTAGAATTACAATGAAAAAAAAACAATTATTACAAATGACACTAGAGAAGAAATTTTGTCCATTACGGAGGTAAATCTTGGCCATGCATTGGGGTTTGAAAGTAAAGATTTAGGAACCATCAGCATAAACCTAGAAAAAATTGCTAATAATTATCATGCCACCACTCAAAATGACAGAGATGATTTTTTTAAAAATTAACACTTGATGGAATGGTACCAAAAGGGAAGCCTCCATATACAATTGAGATGTTTAAACAATGGGTTAGGAATACTATTTATATGTTAATAGTTTTCCTTAGATTCGATAGCGATGAGAAAGTGGATGTAACCCTCCTTGAAATGGTATACAATATCCATTTCATTTCTCCACCTTGTGCATACAAATTTGTTGAGCACATTACATAATCTATGCATAAATAATTATTAACAATAAAATAAGGATTCAACACTAAGAAATTTAGATTCACTAACTAATCATGTTATTTAATTCTATGGTAGTTTGGTGAATGGTTTGGGAGAAACAAACTTTCAATTCAGCCCTACAATGATGTTAAGACAACCAAAAGTGTTGCATCTATTAACCGAGTGGACCCCAAGATAAGGATGCTTAATAATCAAAGGGACTAAAATCAATTTATTGAATAATTTTGGACTCCAATTTATCAAGAAATTTCAAAAAGTACAATGCCTAGATTACCTATGAACTCTAGAGATTGCATTCAAATGGGATCGAAAATAAAATTAGCTGACTAGTACTTCATGGAGGAATATACTGTGCTAAGGTTTTATGGATCAGGAGTACAACCTTACAAATTTCAAATACATGTGACAAAGAGGGTTTTTACCTTGGAATATATATGGTAGATGGAAATCACAGATAAAATGTATTTTATTACTCAAAGCAAAAGAGGAACATGTTTCCTTCCTTACTATTTTCATGGGGAGGGTTCATATTTGAGAGAAAAGCATTCAATGTAACACATGAAATTTTACAAATTTTAAATTTTGATGTTGACTCTCACTACTTGTATAGCCCATATGAGGTGATTAAAACAAGGGTATTAGTGAACAAGAAATCTACCACTAAAATTCAACATGAAAGCAAACCCTTGCTAGAAAAATTGAAAAAACAGAACACTTGGGATGAAGTAAAAAAGGTAATGGAAAAAATTATTATTAAGAAAGGAATTATTTTTCAAGAGTTTTCAACACAAATTTTGGGACTGCCTCCACAAATATAGGTAGAGAATTTTCAATATGCCAATTTTTATACAAAAACTGATAAAAAGTCCTTTAAAAACATGCCAAAGCATATATATCATGAATTTTGAGATAAAATTGGGAAATGTAAAAAAAAAATTCCTTTTAGTCTATGAGGTGAGACCTAGGTGATCCAAAAGCTATTTTAGAGTACAATTCTATTACAGAAGATGTAGTTTTTAGAAAATAATGGAATGAAGCGCATCCCATAGAGGCAAGTAGTGATGGTGAGACTAACTCTGAGGAATTACACACTCCCCCTGCTGGGGGGATAAATCATATAAACTAATTCTAAATGAAATATTGAAACAAACATATTCTATAGGGGTAGTTATAGCTGAAAATATGGGTTTTAGTGGTGGTGGTTTGGGTTAAATAGGACAAGGCATTTGGATTCCACCAATGGTACATCCTATAAGAGGTTTTAATAGGACATGCCTTGGAGATTCACCTTCAGAGAAAGGACCACTACATACAACAACTTCAAGTGGCAATCCAATGCATTTTTCATCTGAGTCAAATCCTCAAGCAAACATTTCAGCCACATGTAGAAAATACAAGAGGAGAAGTATACAATGATTTTGTTAGTATTACTATTGTTGAAAGTTCTAGTGATGGTAGTAGTAGTGGTCAAAAAGTACCACACCAAAAATTATTCTAAAGAGGTCAATACTGATACGAGTTGATGTAACATCCACTTTTTGACACTTCACATCTTGGGAATTTTTTTAATTTTTCTTTATGCTTCACGATTTAAATAGCCATATATTTAAATCCAAAATAAATATTAATGCAATCCATTTTGATAACTATCATAAACCATGTGCAACTACATGAGAGTATACAAATCCTACTCGATCCCCCTCAACACTCTTTACGATCCAATACATCAAGTGTATCATTTGGTTTTTCCTTTATCAAACATTGATAATTAAGTGATGCTTTCTAAGTGTCTACCTAGGTTCCACCACGTAATTCAATCGACATCATACATCTTAAATCTTGGTGAAATTAGGACAATGTAATAATTAGTAACACTACTTTGTTCAAAGTTTTAGAGACATGTATGACATGCTCAGTTTTATGACGACACACTCACCATTAGGAACTTGTCATATCACCTAATCAATTACTTAGTTATATGGATTATCATTCAACAATGGTGTTATAAGCAATCAAAAGTCTCATGAAAGGTACAAATCTAGAATTACCAAATAGAATACGTGCCACTATGACAACTTAGAATGCTTGTGGGAAGGTAAGTGTCCCCATAATGATTTGCATCATTACTAGACAAATTCCCTTCTCATAGCCAGTACATCCCAAAATTGTAACTTTAATGAAGCTTGTTCTTAATGCACTACCATGTCACAATTTCGGGTCTTGAGGAGGAAACTTAGCATAGTTCTTTAAGTAGTAGTATCCAAATAATGACTACCATCATTAAATGGATACAAACACACAATAGACGTAGTGAGTTGACCCGCAAAGGGTCCTAAATTGGAACATTGTATCTTAATTAATTTAATCAAGAAAAGTTACCCCATATTCCATGGCTCTTTCTCTACAAATGAATTGTACCTGGGTCCTACATCATAGAATCCTAATAGGTAGAATATAGTTCCTTTAAGTAATTTACATTCCTTTCCACCTATAAATTTCAAATAGAAGTTAGTTCACCGCCTTAGATCTATATTCCCAACTTATTGTTACACAATTAATGATTCATTTCCAATCTTTATAAATGATTATATCTCATTATCAAGGGAGTAAACAACTATCAATGTTGTACTTTACCCATATGTGTAATCAGGTAAAGCTACATAATTAATTGATTAATTATGATACTTGTTGGTCCGAAAATCTATCACGTGGACAGATCTATGGATAGACGAGCCAACAGTGTGCAGGGCATAGCCCCTCTTTGAGTCAACAAAGCGAAACTGGTTTATTGCTATTCTACCAGCAGGAATCTATGCAAGTCTCAAGATTTCGCCTTCGGGGTTTGGGATCTCATCCCAGTAGGGGTGTTTCCGACTGCGAAAAGAAAGGAAAGGAAAAGGGAATGAAGAAAGAGCAGGTCCGAAGGAAGAAAAGAAATGAATTCCAAAGCAGAAAGGTCAGAAGATTTATGTTTTGGGGTTGGTAGTAAACAGAGCCAAACCTACTTGCATAAACAAACAAAGCAATACTGATGGTGAATAAATGACAAAAAAGTAGATATGAATCTAACAGAATAAACACATACAGATCTAACATAAGAAAGGTCTGATGCATAACACAGCTATTCAGCACAAAGTCTCAATATTTGTATTACTATTTTCTTCTGTTACAAGAAAGCTCAAAGTCTTTTTTCTTCACTTCTATTTCTCATCTGAAAGATATCCATCCATCCCACAATACTACAAGTATTGGAGTATATATAGAAGAAGAAGAGAAAAGAAGGCAAAAAGGAGCCAACAACTATTTACAAAGATATTTACAAAATATCTAAAAGTCATGTTGACTTTTTACTATTTGATGGATGACATCATCCCATGATGCAACATGGATGATGTCATCATTTGTATCAACATACTCCAGATATTTCCAAAAAGAAAGACGGAGAAGAGAAAGAGAAGAAGAAGAAGAAGAAGAAGAAGAGCAGCTATTCGTCATCATCATCCTGCGGCCGAAAGGGGGTGGACTGCTTTTGTTGCTCCTCAGGTGACGAGATATGGAACTGAGAGCGGTATTCCATGAACTTGTTGATTATTGGCCCTAGTTGATCCTGGGAAGGATCCTTGTGCCTATCACTTATCGCCTCACAAGTCTCCCGCTCATCTACGAGCTTCTCTGGGAGTTTGGAATAGTCCTTTTCCGCCTCAATGAGGAACCCGATGAAGTCCCTACAGCCAGCAAAGTTATTAATAGATTCTATGTCAAATGTGACCTCGGCCCGCTCGAGAAGCGATCTCCTTGAAGATCCGGGTGGTTTCATCAGCTTTCCTTAAAGTGAAGGAAGGAGTAAGTAACCCTGGCGACATATTAAGAACAATCTGTTCCATTTGGTGCATCGCATCCAGGGCTTCTTCCTTGACTTTGTCAATATTTTCTAGAATAAATTCTAGCTGATCCACCTGGTAGTCCAGAGTGGACATGATTTTGTTGAGGGCCCTTGGATGGCCGAAGACACCGAACTTGACCAGATCTTCGACTGAACAGTCGAACATTTGTTGGAAGGTCTCGTGTTGCAGTCTGGCATGTTCCAACTCTTCTGATATGGGCCCTGCTAACGCTTGGAGCTCTTTATTCGCCTTACTGATGTTCAGGTACAAGTCGGAGAACTCGGCGATCACTTTTTCACTGTCTTTGAGGATTTGGCTCCTCCAAGCGGAAACGGCCATACCCTGCTCGCCGATTTTGGCATATTCATTAATTTTCTCCTGGCTGAGAAGCTCAGAAGTCTCGGCGGCAGTTGTAGGGGGTGCATTACCCATCTTCTGTAAGGCTTGGAGCAGATATTTGTTTTGCTCCTTCAGTTGCCTTTTCTCTTCCTTGATTTCCTGAAGCTTTTTGCAGAGGGCGTCAACTGCAGAAAGAGCCTCCCCCTGAAGACTTTCGGAAGATGTCCCCATTGTGACTTGGGTCACAGTAAAATCTATAGGAGACAGATCCTTTTTCTCTTTGAGGGGATTGGGGTATGCGATTTCCATAACTCTTTCTCCTGCAGCACTTTGAGAGAAGCGCGTGACAGGATTTTGCTTCTTTGCCCCCTTAAATGGGATCACGGAAAAGTCCATCGGAGCGATGGGAACTTTCCTCTTTGGCGACTTAGCCATTTGAGAGATCCAAGCTGGACCCACGGAAGAAGGACCAGAAACAGAGGAGGGGGTAGCTACAGAAGAAGAGGGGAAAAACATGGAGACACGTGGCGGCGGCATTGAGAGAATAGCCGAAGAAGTGCCCACGGAAGGAAGGGAAACCTGTAATTGTGGAAGACATAGGAAGGGAAGGAGCTCGAGAGATGGGAAGAAATGGAGGAGGACAGATCAACGAGGGAAGAAAAGATAGATGAAGAGGCGGGGGAAACAGTAGAAGAAGGGGAAGAGGACACGACCAAAGGGATGGTCGCTTGAGTCACTCGAGGAGGGGAAGGAAGAGAAGAAGAAGGGACGGAAAGGACCTCGGTCATTGTGGCAATGCCGACATCCTGAGTGGATGGGCCTATTGGAACTTCCTCTTCTGCTTCTTTCTCTGGTGAATCCAGAGTTATTACCTGCTCGGGTGCTGTGGAAGGAGGACTCTCAGGGGCTTCTTCCTGAATGGCACTGGATTCACCTTCTACGCCTTTGCCTTTACCTTTAGGCTGCTTTTTGGATCGTGGAGGTGCGTTGCCCAATGGGGATGTTGTGAAATCAACCCCGAGGTAGATTAGGCCGTTCATCCGGCACCAATGTTCTGTCCTCCACAAGGTCTCCTTGACCCTCTCCTCAATTGTCTGAGGAGCCTTAGTTCTATCAATGGCCGGAAAGGGCCAATCATCCCCATCTGTGTCAGTATATACCTTGTCTACTTCATCTTCCGTAGTTTGGAAGCCTTTGGGGACAATGGCTACCCCATATTGGATGATTTCTGCTAATGCTAGGCGAGAATGATCCTTCCTTCTGAGCTCCACCTCATGGAGGACGTCAATGTAAATATCCTCGATCTGAGGAACATGGATTAGATCAAGTTTCGCCCTTGGTAGACAGCTCCTTGGGTCGAAGGTAGGCCTGGCTGGGAAGTCATGTTTCAAATTGAGTAACTCCAGCTCTGCAAACATTTCCTTCACCTTGTGGTGGGTAGAGCATGTGTATCAGCCTACTGTGAGGGGGAAAGGAGTTCCACCCTTCTTTCTTTTAAGGCATTTCTCGTGGTATGTGATTAGCGCCTTGACGGCCCAAAGAGAATCGGCTTAGGTCCAACATACCTCAGTAGCTTCGGTTGGCTCTCCCAAAAAGTTGGCAGCCCTTAGATAGGTGAATGTAGGAAACTGGGTGAACAAGGCTCCCCATTTCTCGGTGGCTGCCACTATGCTTTTGGTCATGTGACCATAAGTCATATTTGGCCTTAACAAGCTGAGATGATGTGGTAGAAGAATGCATCGTTGATTTTGGTGAATGGGGGATGCTATTCTCCACCTCAATTCGGGATAATACTCATATATTTTGACTTGAGGCCAAACTCCACTCCGCGTGGCCAGGCTTGGATAGTCTCTCTCGATGCTACAGCGTAGACCACGTAGGAGTTCATATGAAATGTCCCACAGTGCTGAATTGTTATAGCTGCTTTCGAGAGATTGGCCGCTTATAATCTCTCCCCAAAGAAAAGCGCCGATCGTGCATATTCTTGTTCATGGTTTCTAAGTACCGCAAAGCATCCATTTCTCGGAAATAATGGGCATCGAGAAAGCCCGAAGACCCGCTCAGAATGTAATGGTGTGTTGAGCTCTTCCGAGAAGTCACGGTGGATGGATGATTTGGGGCCACCGGGTTATTACCTTCTTGTTCTTCAGATAGACTTCGTTCATTAGTTGCATACATTGATCCTCATTGTCATCCTAGGCCTTAATGCATTCCACTTGGCTGACGGCCACAAAGTGCCGGTGGTGAGGGATGCCGAGTATTATCTCAAAATGACGGGCAGTGAGGTTAATGACTACCTCACCTTTGCTGTTTTTGACACACCTTGTGTCCTTGTTGTAACACTGGGCAACCACCATCATAAATTCATTATTGACGGCACCGATGGGAATTCCTTCGATAAAGTGCAGTGGCATCTGCGATCAATTTGTCCATCCATGGACTCCTTGTAACTTTCTGAGTTCTGGCCCAGAATTCCTCCATGTCAATATGCCCCACCTCAGTCTCGGCGCCCATACCGCACTCGGCCTGGGACTCGGGCATTCTGACCCTTTGATATTTATATTTCATTTCTTCCTCTGTAAGCTTAGCCTTTCCTTTGGATTTGATGGGTCTCTTGCTGGATGTAGACATATGTTCTTTCGAACTCAGTTGCTGATCTGCATGAAGAAGAAGTGAAACCCAACGTAGAAAGGTTGAATCAGTCATTTGATTTCCCATTGAAGTGCCAACAGAAGAAAGAGTTAGTTATTATTAGGCTCAGGGCGCAGGGCACATGAAAATTGCAGCTTACAGGGCTAAATAGGTAAGGCACACAGGAAAGGCGTGTTGCAAAGGTTAAACTGGTGCCAAAGGCGCATGGCGCATGCATACATACTGCAGAGTGCATTTTATAAAAGGCGCATGAAAACATTGTGTTACATAGAGACAGGATGCGCCCTTTGGCGCATAGATTTTTCATGTTGCACTGGGATTTGGTGCGCCCTTTGGCGCATGAAAAGTTTGTGTAACAGGAACATTTCGTGTGCCAAAGGGAATATGGCGTGGCGCACGAAGGGTTTACACAACATGATGTTGCTGTGATGAGGAAAGCGCCTGCGCCTTTATAACTTACACTTGGCGCAGATAAAGCCGGTGTTGCATAGATGCTGGGTGCGCCATCGGCGCATGGAAATGTGATGCAAGCAAGGAAGGTTGGCGCGCCATTGGCGCGGGTCTTAGTTATGTTGCGAGCGGGACGAATGCGCCAAAGGGGCGCAACTGTTTATAGTGTAACAAGACGCGCCGGTGCGCCATTGGGAAAAACAGTCATCTTTTCTCCATTTCTCTCTTCATTTGTTTTTAGCAGGGTTATTTGGGCAATGAAACGGCTCATCAAAAAGGAGATAAAACCATGTTTTCAGACAGGTTCCCCTACCAGCAGATCTGGACAGAGGGGGAGGGATATGGGAAGATAGCAGAAGGAGGAGGATCTTGATATTTCAATACTTCAGGCACAAACCAAAACCAGACCACGAACACACCAAGAACCGAAAAAAAAAAATGCATGGAAGGGACAAGAGCACTTACCTGGATAAATAGAGAGAATCTTGCAAACGGGTCCACAACGTGTTGAAAACGACAGGGTAGGGGCTGACAAGCTCTGATAAAAGAAATCACGTGCTCTGCGACTAGTGAAAATGACATTTTGGGTGCACAAATTTTATATATATAGGTGAGCTAGTCATAAATGTGCCACCCACTTTGTAAAGGGTGCATGAAAGTGGCTGTCGACATGGAAAAGCATGCGCCCTTTGGCGCATGAAAGCATTTGCCAGCATGAAATTAAGCGCGCCTTTGGCGCACCGAAAGGGATGTCGACATGGGATTATGTGCGCCCTTTGGCGCACCAAAAAGTGTGTTGACAAAAGATTATGTGCGCCCTTTGGCGCACCAAAAAGGGGCGCAACAAACGTTGTGTTAACACGAAGGCGCATGCGCCTTGGCGCACGCAGGGAAGACTCAACATACTTTGGCGCACGAAAAGGCGTGTTGACACTGAAAAGTATGCGCCAAAGGGTTTAAAGGGGGCGCACCAAAAGTTGATGTTACATAGTAATTCCATGCGCCCAGCCAAAAAAGACCAAAAAGACTAAGTTCGGAAACCAGATTTTCCTGGGAAGGGATTTTCAACGTTTCGAACGCAAGGGATCCCTAACGAGGGATCGGAACAAAATTTCGGTATGGTTATCGGTAAAATTTCCCTTGTCAATTTTACGGGATAATAGATACACTATATCAATTTTGTTAGCCCCTTTTTAATAACACTTATTCTATTCTATTGAATCAGGTTATCTAGGTGTACTTTTGCACCTTTATGTCAAACAGGGTCTATCATACATGCATATGTATCTTCTTCTTATTAGGTATCTCAATTTAGTGATACACTAATCCTCTTAAGTGACTCATATAATAATATCCATACCAAACTTGAATTTATTGCTTGAGTTACTTTCGTAGAACCATTTTACTTGCAAGGTTATTGTCAACTAGGCATCTTTATTTTCTTCTTGGATTTTCATGCCAATTTCTTTGGCATCCATATAAATGTTTCAATGTATCTCAACTATAGGACCATCAATCACATTCCATGATTTGGCATAATTACATGCCATCTTACCTTATTTTTGGTTATATTAAACTTATTCTTTTGGAAGTGTATATCCTAATCCTTCATTGTAAATATATTTGTTGAGTACTCACAATGAGCACAATTTACACGTTCTTAAACAACAAGTTCTTTATTTTCACCTTACTTCATACTATGATCTCATAACAACTTAGTATACATGGATTTTAATCTCCCATATAGAAATTTTCCAATCATATCCCATATTCTATGGGTCCTTTAGGTTATTAAGTTTAATCTGATTAAGAGTGGGTGACCTCATTTCATATTGGTATTTGAAGTAAAAATTTAATATAACTATTTATCCCATTGTTGAGTTGTGGAGCTCAATTGCTTCACAAATAACATTCTTTAAAAAATTTCTGAATCCAAAGTAGCCAACATTGGTTGGGTAACCACCTTGATCACCAGGGACCGACATCACTTAAATAAGTAGGAACCGATAACGGTTAGGGTAACCAACACCGGTTACATGTGCGTGATTGATTTTATTTAAGTCACAGGAATTAGATCTAGACTTTGATTAAAATGTGATCTAATGGTTGTAATTACATAGCTAAGTTGTCCTAAGTATGTATATAATTATATAAGCAAGAAATATATGGTTAGAACATAAGTTTTGAGAATTGTAAGAAGGAATTCTTGGAGAGAGAAAAAGAGAAGCTTGTGAGGAAGAAAGTACTATACATCCAGGAGGTGTGGAAGATTGCATATATTCATTGTATATCCTCTGTTAAAGCTTTGAATAATATGTTGGCTATTGCTTGGTGGACGTATCCCACATTAGGTGAACCACGTTATATCTTGTGTATTGTTCTTCTAGTTTATTTCCATAATTATTGATTGTCTTCATAGATTTGATATATATCTGTACAATTAGTGTGATTAACCCCAACAACTAGTATACGAGATTTTTTGTTTGAGGGTTTGTGTGTTGATAGAGTTACTCATAGAGGGATTTATGATTGAGTGGGAGGTACAAAAATGGAAGAAGATGGAAAATACAGAGTTGAGAAATTTGACGGCCATAATTATCAATTATGGAAGATGCAGGTGGAAGATTACCTGTATCAGAATGATCTATACTTATTATTGGATGATAAGGAAAGACCTACAAAAATGACTAATGAAGAATGGAAAATTCTTGATAGAAACGCTTTGGGATCTATAATATTGAGCCTGACAACATCTATGGTTTCGAATATTCATCAAGCAACAACCAAGGTAGAGTTGATGGAAACTTTAGCTAATTTATATGAAAAACCTAATGCTTCAAATAAAGTTTATTTGATGAAGAAATTATTTAATTCAATGATGCAAGAAGGTGAATCTGCATCAATTCATTTGAATGATTTTCATTCTATTGTAAATCAATTAAAATCATTTAATATTTTGTTTGATGATGAAGTGAAAGCACTTTTTATTATTCTCTTTACCGGATAGTTGAGATAACTTGGTAATGACTCATTACTAATACAATGTTTGCTACTAATATTTTAAAGATTGATGATGTGGTTAGTATAATCCTAAATGAATAAATACGCAAGAAAAGTACATGAGAATAATCATCTGGAAATGATTTTAATGTAAAAAGTAGGGAAAGGTAGAAGGAGAGATCCAAGAGCAAGAATAATAGGGAATAAAAGTTGAAGAATGGCGAGATCTAAATCCAAAGGTAAAGGAATAACCTGATAGAATTGTGGAAAGAAAGGACATGCAAAGATGGATTTTTTTGGTTCAAGGAAAACAAAGAGAATGTACCAAAGAAAGGTAAAGAGGAAAATGTTGCATCTTCGAGAGGTAATCCAAGATGCCCTTATTCTCTCCTTGGATGATAAAATTGAATCATAGGTTTTAGATTCGAGATATTTTTTCCATGCTACCCCTAATAAGGGTTATTTTAGAAATTATGTCCAGGGTAATTTTGGGCATGTTTATTTAGGAGATGATGAACCATGAAATATTATTGGTACATGATAAGTTTATATAAAATTGTAGAATGGAAATACATGGATATTGAAATATGTGAGGCATGTTTTAAACCTAAGGAGAAATATTATTTCTGTATGACAACTACATGAATCTAGTTGCATGGTTACATTCACATCCGTCTAATGGAAATTTACCAAGGGATATCTTGTTGAAGTAAGAGGTAAGAATGTAGGAACATTGTATTTGTCTACCTGTATTACTGATTCCTTTTCTGTGCTATCTACTTCAGATTTAGATGCAAACATGTGGCATAATCAGCTAGGCCATATGAGTCAAAAATGAATACAAATGTTAAAGGATAAGGGTAACGTATTAGATTTGAAAGATGTATATCTTGATTTCTATGAACATTTTTATATTTGGAAAGAAAAAGACAAAGTGAGATTTCTCAAAGTTGGAGTAACAAATAAGGAGAAAAATTAGAGCTTGTGCACTCAGATGTGTGGGGACCAACCCAAGTAGCTTCTCATGGGGATCTAAATAGTACGTGAATTTCATTGATGATGCCATAAGAAAGGTATGGTTTATTGTATTAAACGTAAATATTATGTTTTTGAGACTTTTAAAAGATAAAAACCCTTTTGGAAAATGAATCAAATTCAAAGTTAAAATGCCTTCAATATGACAATGGTAGTGAGTATTGGAGTAAGGATTTCAATGATTATTATTTAGTGAATGGAATACACATAGAAAGAATGGTTCCTAGAACACCAAAGGATAATGGTGTTGCTAAAATAATGAATAAGACAATCATGGAACGTGCAAGAAGCATGAGGATACATGTTGGATTACCCTTGCAGTTTTGGGAAGAAGTAGTAGACATTGTAGTTTATTTAATTAACCATGGGCCTTCAAGTGCACTAGATGGTGGAATACTAGAAGAAGCTTGGACTAGAAAAGAGGTAGATATTTATTTTCTTAGAGTATTTGGTTTAGAATCTTTTGTGCATATTGATAAAGAAAATAGAAAGAAGTTGGATGCTAAATCCAAGAGATGTACTTTCATTGGTTATGGATCTGGTGATTTGATTCTGTTTTTGGGATTTAGAAGATTCTAAGATTGTTAGGAGTTGTGACATTGAATGGAATGAAAAGATAATGTACATGGATCAAGTTTTGGTACCCAAAGATGAACCAATTATAAAGTTAGTGGATGAAAATGCATTATCAGATTTAAAATTGACACCTACGGAGTTCACACAAGATGTGGTGTTGGTTGACACCGGACCAACATTAGTCACCTTAAATAACATTGATTACATAAGAATAAGATCGATGTCATTAGAAAACTAGCATCAACTATAGGTGACTGATGTGGTCACTATCAAAGATAAATAAAAATTTGTAGAATGAGAAGATTAAGCATCCTACACCCTAGATCTCAGTGAGAAGGTCAAAAAGGGTAAGTAGACCTCCATAAATATTTACACCTTCCTTATCTTATTTATTATTGACTGATAGTGGTGAACCTAGAAAGTTTTGAAGAAGCAATGCAGATGAAACCCACAAGAAGTGGGAATATGACATGGATGAGGAGATGGACTCCTTGGAACATAACCAAACATTGGATTTGGTTAATTTGCTAGTAGGTAAGAGAAAATTTCAGAATAAATGGGTTTACAGGGATAAAGGAAGAAGAGGGTGGATAGAAAAGAAAGATACAAGGAAAGGTTTTGGTAAAAGAATTTATACAAAAAGAAGGTATTGAATTTAGTGAGATATTTTCTCCTGTAGTAAAAATTACTTCCATACATACTGTATTGAGTTTAGTTGTAGTAGAATATTTACATTTAGAGAAACTTGATGTCAAGATGTCTTTTCTTCATGGTGATTTGGAGGAAGAGATATATATGCAGCAACCGATTGGGTATGAAGTCAAGGGTAAGGAGAAACTAGTGTGGAGGTTGAAAGAAAGCTTGTATGGGATCAAACAAGCTCCAAGGCAATTATATATGAGGTTTGATAGTTTCATGCATGAGAATGGTTATATGAGATGTGAATCGACCATTGTGTTTATTTCAAGAAGCTTGAAAGCTATATTATTTATTTTGGATGTGGATGATATAATTATTGTAGGATCTAGTATGTAGAACATTTGTGAGCTTAAAGAAAAGTTAGCTCACACATTTTCAATGAAGGATTTGGGAGCTGCAAAGAAAATCCTTGGCATGAAAATTCACAGAGACATGAAGAACAAGAAATTGTATTTATCTCAGGAAGATTATATTAATAAGGTGTTGGAAAGGTTTAATATGCAGAATTCAAAACTTGTAAGTACACCTATGGATAGACACTTCAAATTGAGAAAATATCAGTGTCCTACATCACATGAGGAGGTTGAGTACATGGCACAAGTTCCATATGCTTCAGTAGTTGGAAGTATCATGTATGCTATGGTTTGTACTAGACCAGACATTGCACAGAAGTGGGAGTTATGAGCAGATTTATGGCCAATACAGTAATGAGCATTGGAAATTAGTCCAATGGATTCTCGATATTTGAGAGGGACATCCAATATGCAGTAATGTTATAGAGGGTTACATACTTCTTTATGTGGTTATGTTGATTCAAATATGGATAGATATTTGGATGGTAGGAGAAGCACCAATGGATATGTATTTATAGTAGGTGGGACAAAAGTTAGCTAGATTTTGAGATTGCAAAGGTTGTGGCCTTGTCTACTACAAAGGCTGAATATGTTGCAACTATAGAGGCTAGAAAAGAGATGATATGGATGAGAAGGTTCATGGAAGAGTTGGGAAAGGAGAAAGAGGATTACATATTGTACAGTGATAGTCAAAGTGTGATTCATCTGGCAAAGAAATCAACATTTCATTCAAGAACAAAACACATTCAGTTGAGATATCACTTCATACGGTAGGTGTTAGAGGATGGGCAATTGAAACTGGAGAAAATTCATACAAATAAGAACCCTATGGATATACTAATGAAGCCATTGGAAAAGGAGAAGTTGGAGATACACTCCACTTCTATTGGTCTTCGATTTTGAGATTTGAAGAGGAAGAAACAAGCCAATGAAATGATCTAAGAATGGAGTTGTATGGTACACTACAGAAATTTACCTCCAAGTGGGAGATTGTTGAGTTGTGGAGCTTAATTAATTCATAAATAAAATCATTTACGAACTTGATAGAATACACATGAATCGACTTTCGGTTGGGTAACTACTGTCATCACTTGGGGATGACATCATCAAAAAAGTAGGAATCAATATCGGTTAGGGTAGCGAAATCAGAAATTACCTATTCATGATTTCTTGTATTTAAGTCATGGGAATTAGATGTAACCTTTGATTAAAAGGTAATATAATGGTTGTAATTACATATCTAAGTTTTCCTAAGTATGTATATACTTACATAAGCTAGAAAGATAAGGTGAGAACATAATTTTTGAGAATTGTAAGAAGGAATTCTCAGAGAGATAAAAAGAGAAGCTTATGAGGAAGAAAGTACGTACATCTAGGAGGTGTGGAAGATTGCAGATCTTCATTGAATATCCTCTATTAATGATTTGAATAATATATTGGCTATTTCTTGGTGGATGTATCCCACCTTTGGGTGAACCGCGTTATATATTGTGTATTTTTCTTCTAGTTTATTTTCGTATTTATTGATTCTATGATTAGATCTGATATATATCTCGTATAATTGGTCCGATTAACCCCAACACCCAACTCATATTTGATGATAAAACTAATGTGACTTATACTTCATTTTACCATTTCTTGGTTTGACACTATGCTTAGGTGCATAAGAAAATATTTGTTCTAATTCTATTTACTTGTTGCACCTATTAGTATTTCATTGAGTCTTCCATCAAATTACAAGAATTGGATTCAATTATATAAAAATCCACTTAGTCCTTATTAAAATTTTGATTGCTTCTCTCAAAGGACAACATTAAAGTGTCAAGGACTCATTCTTTACATGAAAAACTTTATCATACAGTTAGAAGTTGCAATTTCTTATTTTCCTTCTGGTATAATTACTATACTAGAAAATATACCCTCATAAATATAAGTTACCCAAATTCATACTTAGGTGATTACAATTTATCTATTAAGAATTATACCCTTAAATTGAATTAAGATATTTTACAACCTATAACTTCAAATACTTTTAAGTGTTTGACAAGATATCTTCTTCAATTACGGTGTATATTACATCACTAATTTCATAAGGTAACACTTTAAATTATTAATGATATCTTGAATCATAACAACCCTTTTCAATCAACTAAAAGCACTATATTCATTCTAGATCATAAGCCTATAACAATACCTATTTGATGATGCTAGTACAAATTTTAGGTCTTATAGAAATTCTAGTTAAATAAACAACAACTTTTCAACAAGAAGCAAGTAATGATCTATTGATCAAATATCAATGTCATAACCATATTACAACATAATACATAGTTTCTCAGTAGGCTTCCTCAAATAATCACTTGCACGTCAAATTCAAATGAATTCTTAATCACAATAAAGAATATCTCATTTCAACAAAATTGACTACAATCTTTATTCTCATAAAGTAAGCATAGAAATTAAAGTTAGATAACCATTCTATCTCTTTATTTCCTTCTTGCTATCTTCGCTCAATTTCTGTAATTGTGAGACAAGATCAGTTCAACTGAATTGACCAAGAAAATTCCATTATCCCACTTAAAAATTTATGTCATAAGATATTAGAATGAATAAATACCGCAATATTAAAATTCATACTAACAACATAAGCATGAAATACATCAAACATCATATTTAAATAACTTAATTTGCGTTAATTAAACACGCTCATATCACCTTATTTGGTGTACCTTATTGAAGAATCATATTAATAGATCACATAAACATAAGTTAAGATAAGATAAGATAATTATATTAATGTCCAAAAATGACCATTGAATATCCACACAACAAATTATAATTAAAGACAACGAGAATTTATTATTCCTTTTTGATACCTAGAGATGTTAGAAAATAATATCCCACTATATCAAACATAACATGAAATCATATCATCCTATTTTCAAATAGAAGTTGCTTCTTCTTTTTATAAAAATTCAAACAAGTATTAACTTAGGACACACATAAGTAATCCAATCAACACAACTGATCACAATCAGCTCCATTAGTGCTAGAATAATAATATTATAGTCATATAAGCCCATACTTAAATAATTGTAGTCTTATTATTCTAGTCCCTTGAATTTTATATAACATAACTTCATCAAACAATTATTATATATTAATCCATCGATACCTTAATAGGGTAAAATCTCAATCTTTATATCTTTAAGTTATATACACTTAACATATATAAACTTAAGGCAAGATATACTTCTTAACTTCAGTGTAATAGTCTTGTATAATATTTAATACAACACAATATAATGAGTTACTTATTATTAAAATCAGTCGTCATAAGATCAACATTCAAGTAAGGCCATACATCCAAAACTCGATCATAATAGTATATAAGTCTATACTTATTTAGTTTTCATAACAAAGTATACACTAAGCATCCATATTGATATAATATATACTTATCTATATCATAAGACATATATACACACTATAGTCAACCAATCATCTCATAACACAATTTATGAGTTCATCAATGTAATTGAATAGAAGTAGTATAAATGACCGAGTTCTTACAAAAAATTCACACTATTAAAAGGATCATCTAAACCTTAAGTAACATTTAAAAATGTGTCAACATAGAAAAAGTATCCTTGGTTTAAGGTAAGGACTTCACAATATTTTAATATAAAGCAAGATACAATCAATCGTTTTTGCTAGTCCATCATCAATCGGGTATAATATCTAATCGAGCATCATATCGAGTTTGAGATGGATAAAAAAATTCAACAATATCACAAGATTAATAATGAAATATTAATCCAATATCGAACTGAAAAATAAACATGAGTTTAGTCATACCTAAGACTGGAAGACATAATTTTATGCTAAACATAGTCACATAGATTCATTCCTAGATTCAATCATATCCAACTTACATCTATTCAATCTAAATTAGATTATTAAAAACAAGAATACGATGCAGATGATGGATATCCATATCAATTATGCGAGCCTAAGGATTGTTTGAACCAATATCATGTTTTTGTTTCCATAACATGTTATTTAACTATTACTGAAACTCCTTTATTATTTAAAATCATGCACTAGAGGCACTAATTCCATTAAACCAAATACCCAAATCAATTTATACGATTATTATGTACTGAATCATTCCAAAACACCAACATTTTGGTAACCCTTTTTGACATAAGTTAAGTAAAACACATCTATTATCCTTAGACTTAGATGATTTTTGCACAATAAATTAATACAGAAAAAATTCATAATTTATGTACCTTTTTCTTGGGTTATAATTGAACCCATATACTAATAATATAATAATAATATAAACCCACGATTCCAAACCATTACTACAAGCATTATTATTCATAGAAATTGTTTTATAAACAACAAGCTCACAAGTCTACATGCTTAAAAACTTCTCATACTAGGTGAAATTTCTAATACTTATTCAAACATATACTAGATGAAATAAATAGATAGGAGAGATAATGAACATTTCTTTCCGAAAATGGTAGTTATAAATACTCTTCCTATTTTCTTTGCATCCCAAATCGAACACTATCTTTGAACCGAAAGACTTTGAATCCACAGAACAACATTTGAACAAGTGCACCATTTTTATAAGTTAAAATTTATAGATATATAAATGACATTAAAACCCTTACATGCAAAACCTCCCAGAGCTCCAGTTATCATTTACAAGACCATAAAATGAAACCCTATCCAATGGTGAATTATCAACTAAGATTCACTTAGATGGAGATAATTTAATGAAAATTAATGACATGGATGCCATGTAAGTGGATTTGGCCTATCCACCACCTTCCTCTTTGGTAGATATCAAATTTATCTAGAAACAATGATTCTATCCTTTATTTAGCATGGCTTTTTAAGCCTTTAATTATGACAATTAAAATTTTAACCAACGCATGGTGATTGAACGAGTTTAGAAACTATCAATACATCCAAAGTTCACATGCATGGGCT
The DNA here is from genome assembly GCA_018340775.1 of Taxus wallichiana var. yunnanensis. Lineage (NCBI taxonomy): Eukaryota > Viridiplantae > Streptophyta > Pinopsida > Cupressales > Taxaceae > Taxus > Taxus wallichiana. The sequence goes on along the minus strand of CM031243.1, from coordinate 150,241,264 downwards.
CAGTTTTGACCCAAGGACCATTAAAATAATTAAACAATGATAACTTAAATTATCACTAAAGTCCCATGAAGTTGCATGTCTCACAAAGCAAATAGTCAATTTTAATAATTTCGAGGTGTGAACATAGACATCATGACCCGTGATTTACAAGCCCGAGTCAATTGATCAATTGAGTGATTAATTATTAATATGATAGTTAGGTCAATTTATTCAATAGATTCCAATGTTTAAAACACATTCCCTTCTAATCGACACAATGATGATTATTATCTCATTAATATATATTAGCCTTAGAAACATTTTAACCAAGGCCTAATGTGATATCATGGCCCAATACCTTTGGTGTGACACATTCCATAACAATTACTTGAGCAATGATAAAAATTATTAATAGCTTCACAACTTGAGCTTTTCTTTTTCTTTCATGCCCCTTCAAACCTAATAAGAATTAAGTTATGCCGTAAATGGCTTATTAAGTAAATTTTATGCCTAATCCAATGCACATGTCTTTGATAAGCAAGATCATCTACTTTCAAATTTAGACTTTAAATTATATCATGTCCTAAAATTAATTAGTAGTAATATATCATGATGTAGATACCTTATCCCTTTATTCTAGTCATTCAAAAATATGTTGTGAGACTTATTGAATTAATGTTTGCAAGCTTTAGGAAGTAACAATTATACTATTCCTAGAAAATAATTATTAATGACACCCTCATGCAAGATAATCATAAGATCAACTTTTGTTCCTCTTAACCAAATTATTTCGTTTGTCATGGTTTCTAACATTTACATAAAACACTTTTTACTCTTTTGCTTTATGTCATGATTGGTTGAAGATGACGATCCTGTTATAATCTCGATCGAACTTGTGGGGTGTAACATTCTTCCCCCCTTAATTAATCATCATCCTGATTATTTCATCTAGTTACTCACAATAAATTCAATCAAGAACATAATTACACACTTTAATTCAAGGAGAACAATCATTATTTTCATAAAAACTAGAAATTTTACATCTCATAAATTCACATTTCTTGGCTATCATAACTTGTCAACCAAAAACCATCACACAATCAATAACATGTCATAGTTTTTATATTTACAACAATTATTTCATGTATTATTATGCAATATATAAAAAATATATTCTCAAAAACAAGATTTACCAAGCAGAAACAACAAGGTACCACTTTGTTTTGAACTAGACATAAGTATAGTCCAACTATCTTCAATCAAGGTATTACAATACACAAAACTTGCCATGAGGATTTTTTATTTTAGGGTCATACTAATAGATTCTAACCATAAAATATGTCCAAATTCATACTCTTGATTTCATTCTTTACCTATGTGTCTTGTTAAGCCATCTCAATTAGAATAGATCTTTGTCTTAGTGAAAAGCTTATGCCATTATAAAGCTAAGGAACCGAGAACCTTATTAAAGTTATATATATATTCCCAAATTTTAATGAAAGTTTCATTCTTTAATTAACTATGCATGACCTAATTATTTCATAAGTCATGGGGCATTTGCATTATATAATCACTTGCAAGAACAAAAACGCATCCCCAACCATTGGTGTGTTAATTAGTTCTCTAGGTTCCTCCTTGATCAAAGTATCCACTTATATCTTTACAAAGATTTTAGAACTAACATCCCAATCCTTTATAGTATTATAATAACTTTCATAAAGTTAAAGACATGAGTTAAGTAGGATTTACTTTTCTAATCGCTCAACTCCTTTTAGTTTTAAATTACCTTTCTTACAAATGGGTTTCTTGTATTATAGTTTAAGAAACACACTATCAAAAATAATCTTAGGTTTAAGGATAATTTTCCTTTAAAACCTCTTGAGATTAAACTTATAGACTCTCTTAGGATCATTAGCATTAAGTTACATACCTAATATTCTTTGTTAGACCATTTAACCTCGATTTCTTGCCATACTTGAAATTTTATCAATCTGTCAATATTGTACAATCCCATGAAGTGTTATTTGTGTAAAAATTACATTTTATTCAATTCAATGTCTCAAATTTTATAGAAAAGTCTGTAATGATAATGAGTACAATGTCATCATACCAATAATTCAATATCATTTAGCAATATTACCTTTACTTCCCATTTCATCAAAGACACACTGCTCATGAAGGGTTTATGAAATCAACAAGGTTTTATGAGGAAGGATAACTTCCTTCCTTTGTATCCTATCCATATTACTGACCCAGTTACTAATGCGTTCTCTAACATGAATATTTCACCTTATATCAATAATAATGAAAAATTTATTTGTTCATTTATGTGGGAAACTTAATCGATCAATCCCATCTCGAGCTACATTTGCTTTTATTTCCTCTTACAACAATCGAAGTAGAGAGGACTGAGTTGTAATCTCAAATAATTTTTAGCATAAAGGTCTTGAAGTAGGAATCCCATACCAATCCCTCCTAAAATCATAAAATTTTCTACAAATCAATGGTTACTTTGGTAAGGTTAAACATCCCTTAATTTTACTAAGCTCCAATTTCAGAGCCATAATACTCTTACTTTGTCACAACCAATCAAGGTTGCACAATCTATGACACATAAGAATCATGCATAGGTTCATATTTACCTATAAGGATATTATGTAAGGATGCATATACTTGAATCTATCTCTAAATCACCTTCCCATTGCATTCTGATATCAAAAAATCACATGCAATTACAATATAGTCAAGAAATATGCAAACCAACCTTATAGAAATATTTTCTTCTTTCAATACTTCTTAAAGTATTATCATATTTGATTCTCATTCATCCCTTTTTGATTTTATTAGCTCCAAGAGCTCACCTAAAGTGCCTGAGAAAGGCCAAATTTCATATTCAATCAAGAATTAGATGTTGTCATCCTATGTATATTCCAGAATCGATGCTCCTACATCATTAAGACATTGGTTTTTCAGACAAACAACCAAGTTTTAATTACTACATCTTAGGTTCCTACCTAAACTTAAGTATGTCCTTTTCCATAATGAGTTCAATTAGTGACAATTTCATGATAACTGACATAAAGTTATGGTTCATGCAAATTTTCTTATTATTTTCTATTGAAAAATTTGAATTCTAATTCAGTTTCTAGTTAGTCACATCATACAAAGAAATTAGCTGCATTAATCTTATATTTAATTAGCAAAGGAAGACAGTTCTAATTAACTTACCTATCATTATGATAGGAAAGACTTGTTCCCTTTTTCTAGGAAATTATGACGTGCTTTATTGCTGGTTTTTTTACTTTGATGGATCACATTTTTGCCTTTTCCCATCCATTATCTATTTCCTGAAAGTCGAGATAAAGAAGAGCTAATAATCTATATTATTCTACTACTTAAAGTTAGAATTTTATTGTAGATTTCATTCTGGCCTAATTGGCCTTTCAAGTCGCTGTCATTACAAAAATAGTCTTCTCTATCTACTTCATTTATCCTATGTGGATTTTCATTTTATATTGGATTTAAGTTCCAAATATTTCATAAGATAGTTTGATCAATCGAGTAACCCTCTACTGATCATCATCATTCAACCCAAGTTATTTTCCTTGGCTGATCATATTCACACTTACCAGCTGCTCCATGCATCTATCTAGTTTAGTGTGTCGAAGGACTATTAGAGTATTATCTAACTTATTTACCACCGAACCCAAATCTTATTTTGGTCTAGTTCATTATCCATGGTACACCTTCATTCATTTTATTTTTCTTTATAAAATCATAATTTACTAAGCGTAAGGACCCAATAAGTCCAAGAGTTACAACCTTCAGCTCTGATACCAAAATGTAACATCCACTTTTGTCACTTCACATCTAGGGATTTTTAAAAATATTTCTTTATGCTTCATGATTTAAATACCCATATATTTAAATCCAACATAAATATTAATGCAATCCATTTATGATAACTATCATAAACCATGTGTAGCTACATGAGAGTATACATATCCTACTCAATCCCCCTCAACACTCTTTACTGAGCCAATACATCAAGTGTATCATTTGGTTTTTCCTTTATCAAACATGATAATTAAGTGATTCTTTCTAAGTGTATACCTAGGTTCCACTAAGGAATTCCATCTAGCATCCTCATCTTAGATCTTGGTGAAATCAAGATAGTGTAATTAGTAGTTACACTACTTTGATCAAAGTTTCAGAGACATGTATGCCATGCTCAATTCCATGATGACACACTCGCCATTGGAAACTGTCATATCACCTAATCACTTATTAGTTATATGGATTATCATTCAACAATGGTGTTATAAGCAGCCACACACAGTTTTGAGAAAGGTACACATCCGGAATTACCAAATAGAATACATGCCACTATGAAAACTTAGAATGCATGTGGGAAGGTAAGTGTCCCCATAATGGTTTGAATCATTAGTGGAACACTTCCCTTCTCATAGCCATTCTAATTTGGCATCAGGTACATGTCGCGTGAGGTACAACCCAAAATTTTAACTTTAATGAAGCTTGTTCTTAATGCATTACCATGTCACAATTCAAGGTCTTGAGGAGGTAACTCAATATAGCTACTAAGTAGTAGTATCCAAATAAAAATACCATCATTAAATGGATACGAGAACATAATGGCCATAGTGAGTTGACCCACAAGGGTCCAAATTGGAACATTGTATCTTAATTAATTTAATCACGACAAGCTACCATAGATTCCATGACTCTTTCTCCATCGTGAACAAATCGTACCTAGGTCCTACCTCATAGTATCACAATAGGTCGAATGTAGTTCCTTGAATTATTTTACATTCCTTTCTACCTATCAATTTCAGATATAAGTTAGTTCACTACCTTAGATCTGTATTCCCAAACTTAATGTTACAAAATTAATGATTCACTTCCAATTTGTATTAAATATTATATCTCATCATCAAAGGAGTAAAAACAACTATCAATGTTTTACTTTATCCATATGTGTAATAATGAAAAGCTACATAATTACTTAGTAATTATGATACACTGTATCACTTTCATTATCCCCTTTATAATAACACATATTCTATTCTATTCAATCAAGTTATCTAGTGTACTTTTTTACATCTTATGGTCAATCGGGTCTATCATACATGTATATGTATCTTCTTCTTATTAGGTATCTCAGTTTAGTGATACACTAATCCTCTTAAGTGACTTCTATAATAATCTCCATACCCAACTTGAGTTCATTGCTCAAGATACTTTCAAAACCCTTTTATTTGCAAGGTTACTACTAACTATAAACTTTATTATTTTTATTGGATCTTCATGCCAATTTATTTGGTGTCCATATAATATTTTCAATGTATCTAGCTATAGGACCATCAATCACATTCCATGATTTGGAATAAGTCCATGCCATCTTACCTTATTTTTGGTTATATTAAACTTATTCTTTTGGAAGTGCAAATCCTAATCCTTCATTACAAATCTAGTTGTTGAGTACTCACGATGAGCACAATTTACATGTTCTTAAACAACGAATTCTTCATTTGCACCTATATTAGCATCATACTATGATCTCATAAAAACTTAGTATACATGGATTTAATCTCCCATACAAAAATTTCCAACATATCCCATATTCTATGGGTCGTTTAGGTAATTAAGTTTAATATGATTAAGAATGGATTGGCCTCATTTCATATTGGTAGTTTAAGTAAAAATTCAACATAATTGTTCATCCCATCACATATTTGATGATAAAACTGATAGGAATTATACTTCATTTTACCATTTCTCGGTTGACAGTATGCTTAGGTGCATAAGAACATCTTTGTTCTAATTCTATTTACTCTTGCACCTATAGTATTTTGTTGAGTCTTCCATCATGTTGCAAGAATCAAATTTGATTATATAACAACTCAACTTAGTCCTTTTTAAAATTTTGATTGTTTTCATTTTTATAAGTTTCCCAAATTCTTATACTTAGGTGATAATAAATTTATCTATTAAGCATTATACCCTTAAATTGAATTAAGAGATTTTACAACCTATAACTTCAAATAATTTTAAGTGTTCAGAAATATACCTTATTTGGTTATAGTGTATATTAAATCACTAATTTCATAAGGTAACACTTTAACTCATTGATGATATTACTGAATCATAACAACCATTTTCAATCAACTAAAAGCACTACATTCATTCTTGATCATAAGGTTATAACAATACCCAATCAATGATGCTAGTACAAAGTTTAGGACTTATAGAAATTCTGGTTAAATAAACAACACATTTTCAACAAGAAGCAAGTAACAATCTATTAATCAAATATCAATGTCATAACCATATTACAACAGAATACATAGTTGCTCTATAGGCTTCCTCAAACAATCACTTACACGTCAAATTCAAAAGAATTATTAATCGTAGTAAAGAATATCTCATTTCAAAATATTTGACTACAATATTTATTCTCATAAAGTAAGCATAGAAATTCAAGTTAGATAACCATTATGTCTCTTTATTTACTACTCCGATCAACTTCGCTCACTTTCCTAAAATTGTTAGAAAAGATTAGTTTCAACTGCCCGAGCAAGAAAATTCCATTATGCCGCTTAATAATTTATGTCATAAGATATTAGAATGAATAAATACCCCAATATTAAAATTCATACTAACAAAATAAGCATGAAATACATCAAACATCATACTTAAATAACTTTATTTGCATCAATTAAGCAATTCCCATCTCATAGTTTTTGGTGTACCTTATTGAAAGAATAATATTAATAGATCAAATAACATAAGTTAAGATAAGGAAAGATAATTATATTAATGTTCAATAATGACCATTAAATACCCACACAAAATATCAAAATAAAAGAAAAGGAGCATTTATTATTCATTTTGATACCCAGAGGTGTTAGATAGAAATATCCCACTCGTATCAAACATAACATGAAATCATATTATCCTATTTTCAAACAGAAGTTGCTACTACTGCTATAACAATTTTAATAAGTATTAACTTAGGACACATATAAGTAATCCAATAAACATAACTGATCACAATAAGCTCCATTAGTGCTAGAATAATAATATTACATAAGTCATATAATCCCATACTTAAATAACTATAGTCTTATTATTCTAGTCCCTTGAATTTTATAGAAATCAACTTTATCAAACTGTTATTTTATATTAATCCATCGATACCTTAATAGGGCATAAGCTCAATCTTTATATCTTTAAGTTATATATAGTTAACATATATAAACTTAAGGTAAGATATACTTCTTAACTCAAAGTGTAATCTTGTATAATCTTTAATACGATACACGGTATAATGAGTTACTTATTATTACAATCAGTCATAATAAGATCAACATTCAAGTAAGGCCATACATACGAACTTGATCATAATAGTATATAAGTCTATACTTCTTTAGTTTTCATAATCATAGGTATGAACTAAGTATTCATATCAATACAAGTTATACTTAGCTTTATCATCGAGATAGAGATACACACTATAGTCAACCAGTCATCTCATAACACAAGTTATGAGTTCATCAATGTACTTGAATAAAAGTAGTATAAGTGATCGAGTGCCTACATATATCACACTATTAAAATGATCATATGAAACTTAAGTAAGATTTCAAAATGTGTCAACCAGACAAAGTATCCTGGTTTAAGGTAAATATTTCACAGTCCTTTAATATAAAGCAAGATACAATCAATCATTCTTGCTAATCCATCATCAATCAGGGTCTAATCTCTAACCGAGCCTCATATCGAGTTTGAGTTGGATAAATAAATATTCAATAATATCACAAGATTAAAACATGAAATCTTAATCAAATATCAAACAAAAAGAAATAGGAGTTGAGTTATACGAGACAAGAAGACAATTTTTTATGCTAAGCATAGTTGCATCGATTTTTTCCTAGATTCGGTCATTATCCAACTTACATCTATCCAAACTAAATTAAATTATTAAAAATAGGAATACGATGTAGATGATGGATATTCCTATCGACTTGTGTAATCCTAAGGCTTGATTAAACCAATATCATGTTCATGTTGCCATAATAGGTTATTCAACTATTAGAGAAACTCCTTTATTATTTAAAATCGTGCACTAGAGGCACTCTAGAATACCATTAAACCAAAATACCCAAATCAATTTATAAAATTATTATACTAAATCATTCTAAACCCCCAACATTATGGTAACCCTTTTCAACATAATTCAAGTAGAACCAATTGTCCTCGGACTTAGACAATTTTTACCTAATAAATTAATACATAAAACATTCATAATTTCTGTTCCTTTTCCTGGGTTACTAATCGAACCCATATACTAATAATAAAGGAGCTGCAATATATAATAATAATACAAACCCAAGATTCCAACTATTACTACAAGTATTATTATTCACGAAATGATTTTATAAACAACAAGCTCACAAATCTACATGCTTACTTTGTAGTGCCCACTTCCCTTTGGCACCTTTTATTACTGATCATGATACTGTAGACTATATGACAGACATTTTAATAGTTTTGATTTAGTATGGTGTTAGATGTCAGATCCTGGATTATTGTTGAATCTAATTATATATAATGCATGGTGATTATTAGAGACACTCACATGTGGATGATGATATACTATTGACATGGATGTTTAGTGGAAGTTATTCGAGACATGTGATTTTGGAGATTATGAATAAACCTAGAAAAGGAAAATTATTTGATGATGACATAGTTGTCGATATAAATTGTAAATGATTTCATTGATTGCCTTGATGACTATCGTGATTCATATGTATAGATGATTTCATGATTATATTATATATTCATTTTGGATGTTCTGATATGGCCATGAGGCCGAAGGAGGTATTTGTGTTTTGCAGGTTTAAAAATATCACAACAAAACATCGGGGGATCGGAGACCAACCAAAATGGAATTCTAGGTGAATTCAACATGGTCACCATGGCAACTTGTTTTATTGTGTTGTGTGTTGTTTGTTAGAGATTCCCATGGGGGGAAATCATCTTTATATGTGACCATGGGTTTGTGTATTTTATTAATGTGTTTCTTTTATTTATTGTTGTATGTATTTTATTAGTAATGTGTTCCTTCTTTTATTTAATTAAAATTGTGTTAGATTTATGTGAGAATCATTTGATTAAAATTTAAATAAATTAAATTGGGATATGGGAAAGTAATTATAAGAGTTGTTGGCTGTTTGTATTTAATTTGTAAGAGATGTGTAAGAGCTTGTGTAAGTCAGTTTTGGAGTATGAAATACTCCACCTCCATGAAAAATTCGAATTTGTCCTTGGGAGCTGATTTTTGGAGGCTTGTGGGACAAGTATGCCTCTAAATTTATGTTACCAACCATACTTATGGTTGGGGAAGTGATTGGTGACTTTTATAATGCATTTTATTCATCTTGTGCATGTTTTTAATTGCACTTTCTTACATTTCATTTATTTTGCTGTCCCTTGAGGTGTGGGCTCTTTTGTGTGTGCAAGTAACTTGTCATTTTTCACCCACCTCTTTATTGTGCTTGGGAGAATGAAATCTTGTCTTTTGTGTTTGAAATTGAGGATGTTTGAGGTGGCATCCTACATGGATCCACATCATCCTCTTCCTTCCCTCTTCTATATAATTCCAACTCTCTTCTTGTTTTGGGGTTGTTGAAACATTTGGTATGCAAGCTTGGGGCACATTTTTCTTATGATTGGAGCTCTTACTTTGGAGAAGCTTTGGAAAATATGGTTTCTTGGTTGTTGAATGATTTTTGCAAACTCCCTTGGGGCACATTTTTGCTGTTTGGAGCTCTTGTGGATTGTGGAGGAATTTGGAGATAACTTCTTACTTGAGATTGTTGTTTTGGACTGTGTTCTTGGCTTTGAGAGCTTGCTGTTGGAAACAAAAGCTACCATGGAAAGGTAGGCATTTATTTCTTTCTTATTGCTGTTATTTTCTTATTGTGTTGTGTGTATGGTGCATGCATTGTTTTATTTGTTGGCTGGTTGGGTAGACTGCCTTAGGAATGGTGTAGGAGAAGGCTATGGGGAATTCTTGTGGGGGCATAAGGGAAATGCCATGGGCATCAGAATTTTGTGGAGGGATTTTTGGGTTTGGGATCCACCATGGAAAAGAAATAGCTTGCATTTCTTACTTGTGGGGGCATAAGGGAAAATTGTGGGGGAATAAGGAGGGGTTGGGAGGCATAAGATTTATGGGATATGATATGTTATATTGGTGGTATGATTATAGGTGGATGTCGATTCCTAATTGGGAGGCATAAGTAGCTTCCCCCATAGTCCTTGCTCCTTTGGCTTGCAAGATCAAGCCTAAGTTCTACTTTGAAATGTTGTTGAATGCAGTTGTGAACTGTTGTTTGCTTTTGGTGTTGCATTGTGTTTTTAAAAAAGAAATGTGTGTGTGAAAGAATGTTGTGTTGTGGAAGCCAGTTGTTTCCATGGTTGAATTACATATTTTATTGTATCTTGGTTGGGGCTTAGGGGCCAATGATGAAGGAAGGCTTCTCCTTTCATTGGATGTCTTGGTTGGGTGGAGAGCATTGCCTTTCCCCCTCTTTTGTTGTGATCAACTTGGAGAAAAGAGAAAATGAGCATGCTGCTGTTTTGAGCAAGAGGAATATACAGTTTGACAGTCCCTTCTTGTGAGAAAGTTTATTGAAATCCTTTCCCACTTTGAAGTGGATGATTTGTATAATTATTGTAAATGAGAAGATACTTGTATTGATGATGAAAGACTGAAATTGAAGTGAGAAATGTAAAGAGTTATATCCCATTCTCTGTTTTGAAAAGGAATGTGAAAGAATGTTACATGTATTGTATATTGTATTTTGAAGTTAAAAGAAAGGAATAAGTTGTAAAGTTGTTGTTAGAAATCAATAAAGGAATACTCTACTTTCTCAAACTCACATTGTTGCTTTGGAATTGAATTTCTATTGTAAATGTAATCTCTGTTTAATTGCAAGAAGAGGAAACACGTAGGTGGGAACTATACTGTATTGTTTCTCTTTAAAATATATTAAATTTGAAATCAGAACTTGTAATTTAACATGGAAATAAATTGTTTAGAATCAACTGAATGTGATGGATTAGTTTAGGAAGTAAATACCATACCTATATGATAAAAACGAATGAATAACTCCTTCAATGAAACTGATCTCTGGCATTGTGTATAATTTTTAAACTGGTAAAAGGAATGCAATCAAATTATACAGTCCAGACCTGCACTTGGTAATCAACTTTAAAATGTTACAAATTAGTATGCCAAGACGATAAGGAATTCAAATTGACAAAGGAAACTTAAGAAGATAAAGTGTACATTGCAAAAATTGAGCTTAATCTCTTCCTCAACCATATCCTGTCATTTGTTGGACAAATGCAATTTCAAATCAATTGAACAAATTAACTTTCCTAAAACACTCTAAACCCTCCCTAGATCAATCCTCCATGTCTGTTTGACATGTTGAGTGAAGGAGGAGACTGAATTTAATCAATTTGAAAAGTTTGAAAACTACCAGTTCACTAATTATAGCCTGCAGATCCTTTTTACAAAATTGACCCTTAAAAACTTATCAAAAAGTAAAATTTATGCTTCTTGTGCAAATAGGGCATTGAGATCTTTCCAAAAGTCCTTGTTGCCCAAAATTGAGCTTTCTAGCTCAAGTTATGGCACTTTGAAGTTTTTGTGCCTTGGCGGGAAAATTTGGGAAAATTTTCCCTGGTGGGCCCGCAACCCAAAAATTTCCCGTCATTTTTCCTTAGAAAAGTTTTGTTTGAAAATTTTGACTTGGGAAAATTTTCACTTTTTCCTCCGCCGGCCTGCAGCCAATCAGAGGGTGCCACGTGTCCTCTTGGGGCTACGGCGGAGGCGTGGTTCCTTTTTTGCCCTTAGCCTTTTGAAAATTTTGGGGAAAATTTTTCATTTTAGCCTTGCGGTCCACTGACCAATAAGAACATGCCACGTGGTACCTTGGGGTGGCAATGCAGGGGGGGCTGACCCTTTGTATTTTTTTGGTTTTGGCCTTTGGAAATTTTTGAAAATTCCCCCGCACTCGTTTTCCCGCCCTCGCTACGGGGTTTTTTCCCTCCACAGCGCGCGGACCCATGCATCATTTTGTTTCTCTTTTTCCCCTTTGGCGAAAATCACCAACCTCTCCCACCACTCCATGCCCCTTCTTCTCCCTTCTCCCGTGACAAACCGTGGAGCGCCATGTGTCCCCAAGCGAGACCGCGGGCGTGGGAGCGTTGTTTGGTTTTTCCTCTTCCATGGGCGATGTGCCCCAAATCCTTCCACCGCTCCACCCTTCCCTTCCTTATTTCTGATGATGACTCAAAGGCCACCACGTGTCCTTGGAGGACCCACAGAGGCGTGAGCGCAATTGGGAAATTTCTCCCATGCAAGGAAAATTTCCTTAAGCTGCCCCGTGACCCACCAACCCACCAAAAGGTTTCCCCCTCCTCTTGACACGTGTCCCCTTGGGGAAAATTTGACCTAAAAACTCCACCCACTCATATCTTGAGTTCTGTAAGGAGTTAGGAGGACTTCTTTATATCACCAGAAAGGTGAGAAAATTTCCTATCCGAATTTTGGAAGCATTAAGTATGAGAAAAATCAAGTTGAAACTTTGATCCTATTAGAGAGTGGGTATGGGAGTAAAATTTCTCCCTGAACCTAACTGAAACTTCTAGCCCTAAGTTTTGGACCTTGTGACCTCTGAGAATTGTTTATAAAAGAGAAGTTTGTTCTGGTGGATTTGAGTTGCTCTAGAACCCGTTAGTGGCAGTTGTTGCCTTGTAACCTAGTTGTAGACTCTCTCAATCAAGCTCTGGGAGTGGGTTAGTGAGACCTTACTCTGTTGTTTTAAATATGTATTCCCTTCCTCACTGTAATTAAATCCTGCTCTTGAATTAAATACCTTGGGTATTTAATTGTTTGGGTCCCTTAACCCTAAATTTTATTCAGGGACTATTTAGCTAAAAGGTCATTGTAATCGGTGATTAATTTAATCCCTAGGGAGATTTGAGCTAGGTGTGGACCTATTACATTTATTGCTTTATAATGTGAAATCAGTAATTATTATAATGGGATAAGTTATCAGTTGAATTTAACTGTCTGTGAGACTTTGGTCGTTAACTCCTAATAAAAAAATTATTCCATAATTTTCTAACTAAACCTAGGTTGTTCATGGGTCTCAAGTGGGTTGTTTTAACCGGGCATCACACTTACAAACTTCTCATACCAGTGAAATTGGTAATACTTATTCAAAAAAATATCGAGATTAAATAAATCGATAGGAGAAATAAGGGACATTTCTTTCCTGAAAATGGCAAAGTATGAAATCTTCTTCATATTTTCTTTGCAGCCCAAATCAAACATCATCTTCAAACCGAAAGACTTTGAATCCACAGAGCAACCTTTGAACAAGTGCACCATTTTTATAAGGTAGCAAATTTAGATATATTATTGGCATTACAACCCTTACACAAAAAACCTCCCATAGCTCTAGTTATCATTTATAAAACCATCAAATGAAACCCTATGTAATGGTGAATTCTCAACTAAGCTTCACTTAGCTCGAGATAATTTAATGAAAATTAATGATATGGATGCCAAGTAAGTGGCTTTGGCCTATCCCACCACCTTCCTCTTTGGTAGATATCAAATTTAGTTAGAAATAATTATGCTATACTTTAGATAGCATGGATTTTTAATCCTTTAATTATGGCAATTAAAATTTTAACCAATGCATGGTGATTGACCGAGTTTAGAAACTATCATTACATCCAAAGTTCACATACACGGGGCTGGTTTTTCCTCAAGGCACATTAAAATAATTAAACAATGATAAATTCAATTATCACTAAAGTTCCATGAAGTTGCATGCCTAACAAAGAAAATAGTCAATTTTAATAATTTTGAATCCCCAACATCGACATCACGACCCGGATTTACAAGCCCAAGTCAACCGATCAATTGAGTGATTAATCATTAATATGATAGTTAGGTCAATTTATTCTTTAGATTCTAATGTTTAAAACACATTCCCTTCTAAGGTGACACAATGATGATCATTATCTCATTAATATATACTATCCTTAGAAACATTTAAACCAGGGCCTAATGTGATATCATGGCCCAATACCTTCGGTGTGACACATTACATCAACCATTACTTGAGAAATAAAAATTATTAATAGCTTCACAACTTGAGATTTTATTTTGGCTTTCATGCCCCTTGAAACCTAATAAGCATCAAGTTCTACCATAAATGGCTTATTAAGTAAATTTTATGCCTAATCCAATGCACATGTTTTTGATAAGCAAGATCATCTTCTTTCAGCTCTAGACTTTAAATTATAATCACGTCCCAAGATTAATTAGTAGTAATATATCATGATGTAGATACCTTAGCCCTTTATTCTAGTCATTCATAAATATATTGTGAGACATATTAACTTAAGGTTTCGAAGCTTTTTAGCCAAGAAAATTATACTATTCCTAGACAATAATTATCAATGACACCCTCATGCAAGATAATCACAAGATCAAACTTAGTTCCTATTAAAAAAATTATTGCCTTTTTCATGGTTTCTAACATTTACTTAAAAACACATGTTACTCTTTTGCTTGATGTCATGATCGGTCAAAGATGACGATCCTATTATAATCTCAACTTAAATTGTGGGGTATAACAATTGAAGTTCCTACTATCTAATAAGGACACGAGAACAGAAAAGATAGAGTCAGACATAAATATAGTTAGTCTTGCAAAATTTAGCATTGCTTCAAGGAAAATAATTATAGAAGGCAATACCACCCCTTAAAAATTACTAATTAATAGGTAAATTCTCCCCAAAATTCAATTAATCCTTCTCCATTCAAGATGAAGTAGTTCATTCTAATAAATACCTCGGTTTTGATTACCAATATGTGTTTTCCCATAAATTAGAAAGAGATAAAAGAAACAAGAAGAAAATGCTACAAAGTTACTGTAACTTTGGATCCTGCCACAATGAGGGTATTACCTACATATAACCAAGCATATATACCATGGAATACATGTATGTTGTTCCTAAAGTTATAAAACCAGATAATCAAATGGTTTCCAATGACTATGATGTAACCTCCCTTCAAATGGATTTTACTAGAATGAAACCTTGTGACAAAATAAATGTATCAAAAAGGAATAATGATGTGGTATACACAACATTTCTAAAGGTATACAGAGAGAAAAATAAGTTGAATAATAAAATTAAAAATTTAGAGGCAGACTTGGAAAATGAGAAAGAAAAAGGAAAAGTGACACTTAATAAGACAAGTGAGTTGGAGAGGAGGATAAAATCATCTGCCTCTATGACTGCAGTTGCTATGAATGAATAAGAACAAGTGGAACTGGAATAAGTGAAGAAAAATTTACAAGAAATGACAAGTAATAATAATATATTAGAACAAAACTGGGAGAGTTGCAAGAGGTTTTGAAGGTAGAGAAAAAAGGAAAAAAATTGGAACATAGCCTAGAGGAAGAGAGAAAAGTCAAGAGAAAACTACAAAAGGAAGAGAGAAAAAATGAAATATTACAACAGGAGTTGGAGAAAGAACAAAAGGAAATACAAGTATTCCAACATCAAACTATCCAAATTTTATAAAAAGGCATTGATTAATATGACAGATAATGTTTGGGGGAAAATAAACCAAAAAATTGATGATTTGATTAGATTGTTTGAATTCATGGCTGATTTACAGGGAATCTCTCGATAATTTCTATGAATACGTAATTAGTAGAAAAAAGTGATGGATTTAAGAGAGGATACAACAAGGAAAATTTTGGAAGCTATCTACAAATTTAGTGACACAGAACTGACATCTAGAGGAATTCAAAACTGGTTTGATGCCTCAATAAAGGTATCATCTATCATTCAAAAGTGTGTGATGTTAGGTGAAGCACATGAATTACTAAATAAGTGTCAAATAATGTTACAGGAGCTACATGGAAAGGTACATGATTTCACAAAGCTTGGTTTGCCAATGCCTTTTGACAAAACACACCAATTCATTAAGAAGGATGCATTCTAGAAGAACATGAAAGAAAAAATGATGCAAGAGAAGAACCGAATTCTTGAGAAGGTAGATGAGACAATTTTTTTGGCTTTGTTAAACCATTGATAACCTTTTCAGTAAGTTTGCATACAATAATAAAGGAAAGATCCACTCTTAGTTATGAATTGCTAACAAAGTTACATGTCAGTCACTTTTATTTACAAAAATAGTAATTCCAACAAATGAAGAGTGGAGCATGTTACAAAAGATGATATAATTAAGAGTAATTTAATTTTGAAATTTTTTCCATTTGTTGCAATCTTCAATTTTTTCATACAAGGCATGTCTCAAGCAATTTGAATGAGGAATAGTGTTATTTTTAAATTTTCATTTCAGTACATAGTGGTTCACAAAATTGACAAACCTTTTATGTTAATGCTTTGTAATTGTAGGTGTATGAGAAACATAAGTGTTTTTGAATATATTATATGCACATCTATATCATGTGATATCCAAAATGGAAGCTTCAAATTTTTTGGTGGATCATCTCTATCATTTACTTGACCATATATTTGACACTCACTTTTTTGATAGTCAACTGCTACAATAAGGTTGTTTTTTGAAATTTTTCCATTGTTTTCAACCCCTCTCCTTTCATTAATCGACTTCCAAACTACCAAATCCTCAATTAACAGGGAAAATTACCCACTTCTGCACCATGATGTGTTAATTCTCAAACAATTTTCCAAATTTTTGTCAAGCTTGTTTCATAATTTTGACTTTATAAAGGTCAAGGAACTAAAAATTATCTCATCTTCAACTGAACCCAAAATCATTGTTTGACATAGATTAGCCAATGAGAAAAAATCAAACATGGTTTGCTGCAAAATAGTACTTAACCCAATTTGTTTCGATAGCTAAAAGTTATTATTCCACACTCTAAGGGATTATCCAAATATTTGAATTGCTTAATAATTGTAGAGAAAAATTCATGGGATTGATCAATAAAATTTTCCTTGCTTAGAATAATTGGAATATTCATTCCATTGATATCTACAGGCTTACAAAAATGTTGAATCAATGTAGTCAACCTTTTGTGGTAGTCTTCCTGAATATATCTTTCATTTTGGATAAGATTCCAATAGGTGGGATTTACAACAACCATTTCTTCAAGTAAAGAATCCCTTATAAATCATTCCCTTATTTATTCTATTAGGGACATTGTAATTTCTCTTAACCTCACCCTTGTTGATGATAAAATGTTATCAAATAGAGGCCTTGCAACATTTACCTTCTCAACCTTACTAGATACTACTTTAAACATGTGCATTGGTATCTCATATCCATGTACAAAAGCACATACTTCCCAAAAAAAGTTTAACTTCAGAAATCTACTTGCATTTACAATATTTATCAAATCATTCCAACCATCAAACTTTGGACTTGTAAAAGTAGATTCATTGACAAACAAATATTCTATTACCAAATAAACTCATTTCCTCAAACTAGAAAAATCAACAATATAGATAGTTCTTTCTTGTGTTTGTTTAATATAATGATGCATTTCATCTAACATGGGAAGGGGCCATGCAACATTAGAAATGAATCTATATCAGTAAAACGGTGTATAAAATCTTGGGCCTTGTCCACTTCCATGTGATTCTGCCACATCACTCCTAATAAGGATTGATACTCATCGTACACCCTACGAACCAGTTGGTACAATGAGATCCACCTGGTTTCGACATATCTTAACACTTTACAACCATTTTTAGTCCTTCTACAAATATTTGGAATTACATGAACCTTTTAGGACTACAGAAGAAATAATCATGTACCTCTCAAACAAGGTATTCAACTTTTGCTATAGGTTTAAATTTGCCAACTATTTTGTAAGATGGGTTAATTCTATGAGCTATAAAATGAATAGAAATCATAAATGGGAAATGAGATGTTTGGAGTCTTATACACAGGCTATTATGATGACCTTTCATTACAAATTACCCATCTCCCCGACACATACCAACTTTGATGCAATGAAACATCATCCATGCCATTGATCTCCTTCAAAATTTTTATCACCAACTCACAAAGGTTTTCAACATTGGAGTTCTCTCTCATCTTGTGAATGGAAAGTAAGTGAGGTTGTCTCACATGATTTTCAACAATATACACATGCATACAGACCCAAGAAGTATTATCTACTACTGTAACCTCATCAATAGACAAAGATATGTATCGTGCAGACTTCAGTTTCTCTTTCAAGTCTTCTTTCTCAACCATATCTAGGCATTTTTCCCAATCCCAACCACTAATTTCAAACTAGTGAGAATGAGGAAAGTGTGGGACACCAAGAAAAGACAACATCTTATTTTGTTTAGGAAAATATGTTATAGGACAACCTCTTTTCAGAATGTGAAAAACAATAGCTAGTTGAACTATTTTACCTTAAAGACTGTTTTGAATGATCTTTTTGAATTAAGAGGTAATTATCCCTCCATTCGTGTGTAACTATTCTTTCAGTTCTCTTGTGCTCTTAAAATTATTTTTCATACCTAATATGTAAACAATCATTTGTAGTTTTCCATCTGGAAACATTCTTCTCAACACCATCTATAGTTATCTTTTCATATATCTTTCCTACATGATTCTTAATAGTATCCAACTTAAGTTGCATTGTCTTTTCCCTACCCAATTTCTAGCTACAGATTTTACATTTGCATTATTTGGGAGGTTTAGTTTTATTCTAATTTTAATAGGTTCAATAAATGGAAACTTAGAAACCCACTCTAACTTGAAACTCCTTCCCAAGTCACATTTTATTTCCTTTCTCTTTCTTCCAAAATAGGTGTCTATTGAGTATTTACCATGGTGGAATTTAAATTTATTTTGATTGCTAGAAGTTTCACCTCCAACATTCAATTGGGTAGGTGATGTAGTGTCATATTGATTCAATTAGACAGGTGATGAAATGTAAAAATCAACATCATTCAATGGAATTTCTTCAAGGGGAGACATTTCATTGTTGTCATCATTGACAACATCATGCATCGAATAAAAATGAACTCATTCTGAGTTTCATGTTGAATATAATCATTATCCCTTGATTTTTCTGGTCTTGCTAGAGAAGGATGGGTTTCCTTAGATGGTTTCTCAAAATAAGATGCTATTTTTTAAATGCTAGTACCACTACGGGAGAGGGGTTAGAATAGCTTTTTGCTTGAAATTCCCTTTTTAGCTCTAAATTTCCTGAATTAGTAAATCCTGCCCAGAATTGAAAGAAAAAAATATACAACATGTTAGATTAAATGATATTGATATGTACACATGCATATCAACATGAGAAATATGTATAAAGGAAAATATTACACGTGTAAATTCATTCAGATGAATTGATTTAGGTATAAAGACAACATAGAGAATAAATTCATCATGAAGCATCTCAAAGGCACTCTCATTGAATGATTGCTAATGTTAACATTGATTACAAAGAAGTGAAGATAATATATCATGTTCTCAAAACACTAGATAATGCATCTCAAGATGTAATGGATGTCAATTGACAAAAATGCACAAAATAATGACATATGAGAGGAGACAACAATCAACATTGCATCTTACAAGAAATAGAAAAATACAAAATAATAATTTAAAAGAAGAGTCATCATGGAAACCTAGAATAATTTTAGATGTAAAATTAAGAAATTTAAGGAGAAAAAAATGTAACTAATCCCAATGGAATTCTTCAAAGAGATTTGAATGTTTTTCAAATGATTTTTGACATGGTCTATATAATATTGTGTCACTTAACATGTACTAATTTTTTGCAAGAGTGTTACATTAGTATAAATGTGTCTCAACCACCTAAAGGGCCTATATGTAATAGATGTCAACAAGAGAAATTCCATCATTAATTTTCAAAATCTAACAATGTAGATCTTGAGAAAAACCACCAAAACTTGAAAACTAAACGTAAGGCATGGGAATGAACTACCTATGTCAAAATGAATTAAACAACATGGAGCTAAAATTTAGAGTTAAGGTGGACCTACAAATACTAGAGGTCAATAAAATATAAAGGATACACAATAAATTTTTCATCTAGAAGAAGAAGAAATTACAAAATTTTTTCCACAATTTTTCATGGTGGCTTGATTGACATGTTACATAAAATTGGATAAGAATTTCCTACCATTTATTCAATTTCAATGCACTTGATCTATATTGGTATGATCTACATGTGTTAGTATAAAAATCACAAGGTTTGACTCTTTTGAAAGAAAAAATTGATATAGAAAAAAGTGAAATGAGGTGATATTTTTAGCTATCTCTCATATAACTTAGTTAGAAGCATCAAGAATATTACTACAATCAGAATTAGAGCATACATCAAGAAAAATGAAGATGTATCAAAGGTTTGAGAAGAGAATAAAAAACTTAGATGATTTTTTGAGCAGCCAAAGACACTCTAATGATAAGACATGTTTGGGTTTCAAGGAAGAATCTAAGAAGGAAGAGATGCATGTTGAATCAAGTCATGGACCTTCTAAAGCTAAGGAGGATAAAAAGACTCAAAGGAACATCATAAGGAAGCCCAATGCATCTAGGTATGAAATAACCTTCAATGGTGTTTATTATTCTTGCAATATCTTGGGTCATAGAGCTAGGGACTGTAAAAGTACAAGTCAAAATGCATTTCCATGGAAAAATGGAAGGGATGATCTCTCATATCAATCTAGAGACATTACATGCTACAATTTCCACAAGAAGGGTCATATAGCTAGATTTTGTTTTCATGAATTACCAAGACAGAGTTGGAGGAATGAAGGTAAGAATGATGTTGTGTGTTTCAATTACAATCAAGTTGGACACATCGCTAGATATTGCTACCAAGAGACACCTAGACAAATTTGGAGAGATAGAGCACCAAAAGGTAAGATCCCTATTGTTTGTTTCAATTGTAACTCAATTGGTCATGTTGCAAGATATTGTAGAAGGAAGATGAAAAACTATAAGAGAAAGGAAGATGTCAAGACTACTCCTGTTGAGAAGGAAAAACATGAACCTAATGTAGCTTGCTCTGATCATGATGAGCCTACTGGTCATAGAAGTCTTTTTGCTGTTGAAGAGCCCCAAGAAATTTTGTTATCTGTCAAGAAGATTATCGGTGGAAGATAGAGAAACAAAAGTGAAGCTGAACAAGGGTGTGGAAGTTCAAGTTTGGTGACTGTCCCATGAGGACATGTATGATTTTCATCACTAGACATAACTAAGTGAATGAAGTGCCTCCATTATGCTTCATGGAGTCACCTTATTGTCTTTTGAAGCATGGATTTATTGAGGATTGTCTTGAAGTATTCTAAAAGGTGCAAGAATGATCCAAAAGATGTAAAGATCTGTGGAAGGTAATTTGAGGACTTGAAGTCTTTGTTGTAGCTAATCAAACATGAAATAGGTGATCTTAAGGTCTATGCTCAGTTTGAAATCAAAGTATAGTATGTATCTACTCATGAAGGAATCTGAGTTCATTGATTCATCCAAGGTATGATATATATTTAGTTGATTTATGAAGGAGTCTTGATGACCGAGATCTGTCATAATGGCACAAATAAGAAGGTTGTGTATACATGAAATTTGTCTTTAGTATCCCAATGGTTTTTCCTATTGTATAGAGGTTCTAAATGTTGTCATCAAGCCAAATAAGGTGTGCATCTTCTCATGAAGAGATTATTGATTCATCAGAGGTATGAGGTATGTCATAAGAAGATACAATTACTAAGAGTGTTCATCATTTCAAAGGAGATGAGACAGAATATATGGTCTTCCATCTAGGACTCATTGTGGTATGAGACTGTGACTTCAAGGTTGAGAATGTATGCAGGGTTCTTTGGCTTGAAAATGAAATGTCAATGTGTGAAAGCTAGCTAAAGTATCATTAATCTTGAGAGAATATTGAATGATTTGATATGATGTTTCACATATGATACAACTATGATAAGGGTATTCTTTGTATATTGTTGTGTTCCTACTTGGAGAATGTGTTCAAGAAACTTGAAGGATACTGTCATAAAGTAACTATGATAGTAACAGGTGTAAGTTGATTGCAAGATTTTGAAGAGAATAGTCTAGACTGTAGGTAAGGGATCAAGGTTTTAATATACTCACAAGTCATGAAGCTATGTCTGTACTAAGGAATAATTCTATACTTCTATAAAGATCTTGCAAGTTTTTATACCCTTGAGTAAGTAAAATTAATAGAGTTTCAGGGTTTTAAGGAGATTTAGTCACTGTCATGAAACTTTGTTGAGACCTAGCCATGATGAAGGTCTGTGAGGATATTAAGAAATAGAGAAAAGTAATGTATCATTAAGAAAGTTGTCATGAAAACCTAGTGATAAGATAAGAGGTACAATATGATTCTTTTAGAATTCTATAAGTTTGGTTTCTCAAAAGTACTCCTAGATAAAGGAACAAAGTAATCATCTCAATATTACTACCATTTACATATTAACACTATGAAAATATTATGAAAGGAAAAATAATTTCATTCAACAAAAGGATAAGTAAGCAAGACTGAAGTCCTTAAGAAGAGAAATAATGTCATCTACTTATTACAAATTTCATTGTATGAATTTTTTATTTTATGTAATAAACATGACATATTTTGATTAATATTAAATAATTCTTGATTTTTCATATTATCTTATGTATATTTCACATTTTGATGATTTTTAAATGCTTCTCTTCCTATCATATAATGTCATATATATTACACACTTAACTATTAATGAAATTTTTCATATTATATGTTAAAGTAAAATACAATGACAATTAAACTTGTGGTGTTTGTATGGAGATGTTTACTTGGTGGTTGTAGAGCACATAAGAATATAGAATTAGCAGTATTTACAGAAACTCTTCTTTTGAGCTGGATTATCAAAATGATGTCACTTATGTTCTTCTATCAAACATCTATGCAAAAGGGGGTAGGTGGGAAAAGTTTCACATGATGAGGAGATCAATGAAAGATGCAAAAATTAAAAATATCCAGGATGTAGTTGGATTGAATACCATAAATTGGTACATGATTTTTGTGTAGAAGATGGATCACACCTACATACAAAGAAAATATATGAAAAGTTATAGAAATTTTCATCGAAGATGAAGGCAACAAGGTACTCCACTAAATTTATTATTTTAAAATCAATAAGGACAAATTGAAGCCAAAATGTTGAGGAAGAGAACCTTCAAATGACTTTGTTCTGAATGAGAACCTTATTAAAATTAATGGTTCTATAATCTTGAGCCATGTGTAAAAATTTCTTTAACCTCCCAAATAAATCCTCCCAGCGGACGTGAACCCGTGGAATGATCTACAATTGATAAGTTTTCAGGTCTGTAAAGAGAGGTCTATGCCATGTGTCACCATTCCATTAGTCTCCTAGGGAAATGCCCTTGGTGGACGTGAAACTTGCGAATGTTCCACATTTTATATATCCTTCAAGTCCGCAGTGGGACAAGGCAATGCCAATAGTTAGTGATCAACGGTCCAAGGTGGGACACATGGTAGCATTCCGCCACACTTCACAGTGATGGAATCCAGCAAACGTGATGGTCATGGAATAAACCACAATATATATATATATATATATATATATATATATATATATATATATATATATATATATGAGAAGAAAAAGATTCAAAGAGATAGAAAAGAATATACAGAGTAACAACTCGTGGAGATATATGAAGTGATTATGTATATATATATATATACATAGATGTATCTAAGATAGAAAACTAGTTATAATTCTCTACATGTGAAGGACTATTCTAGATGACATAAAAAATCATAGTGGTTATGAGGATGAGGATGTTTAGGCTTTGTAATAAAATAAAATGGAACATGATTTAGAAATCATATGTAGGATACATTTTATGAAAATTATAGCATTGAAATATATACTTAGTGCATTGTAAGGAAAATTTTTGAGTTGGCAGAGCTATGGGATGAAAATCAACTAAGGCATTGTAGTGTCATGAAATTTGTGATACCGTAAAATCAAAAATGACATAAATAACTTAAAAAGGCATAATCATAGATAAAGCAATGCGACATGAAAGAAAATAGGTCTCAAATAGACTCACCGCAAAGTAAGTGCTTCTAGGATGTAAACTACAACACAATAGTCGGGCCCGACAAGACCTTAATTTATTTGATTTTTATAAGCACATTCCAATATGATGATTCACTAAATTCTTTTCTACTACTTCACAAATTCGTAATTCGGAAAATCAGCGGAAATGATTAAAAACCTTCAAAATTTTCTCAATTCTTAATGATTCTAAAATATACATATACATCAATAAATATATAATATATGGCTAATTTAATCAAATTCCTATAAAAACTCCCATGCATGTTGGTGAATGAGCCCAAAGGACCAATAAGGTTCCATAGATTTCTTGGTGAAACAATAATGTTTTAAAATCCCGTCCCATCGATCACACGATGATTCAATATAAAAATATACATTGGGATTGGAGATTCATTGGCTATTTACATGGGATAAATTATTATTTGTGGAATTTTTGGGAAAAACTTGGGCACTACCGTGGCCATAAAAATTGTCAAAATCAAATTCTTGAAATCCTACTATTCGCCAAACTATGAATATTCATCGCTAAAATTTTCCCTAACCACACCACATCCTACGGTTTGATGCAATCTCTTATAAAATGATGGTATATAGAAACCACCACCTCCTTCCTCAATACAACATTCTTTTTCACTACCATGTACCTCTGGGTGACTTCTCTCTTCACCCATATAACTAATTGTTTCAGCTAATGATGTAATTAGGGTCCATAAAACCACAAAACACATCATATAGTCACAATTAATTTAATGTGCATGATTTCATGAGACAACCTAATATGTAAATATCATCACATCATCGTAATTAAGTTCATATGACTCAAATAGGCTAAGTTACTTCTTTTTTGAGCAAATCAACCAAATGTGTAATGTTTGATGTAATTGGGGCCAAAAACATATTATATAGTCATAAAGTTTAAGTTTGTAGGGCTCAAATGATACAAGGAAAATCAAGAGGTATATTGATAAATTTTAATGTGTGACGTCTTCAAAATCATTTTAGTTTAATAAAGTCTTGTC
Organism: Taxus wallichiana var. yunnanensis; assembly: GCA_018340775.1. Classification (NCBI taxonomy): domain Eukaryota; kingdom Viridiplantae; phylum Streptophyta; class Pinopsida; order Cupressales; family Taxaceae; genus Taxus; species Taxus wallichiana. Next base: position 150,216,005 of record CM031243.1, on the reverse strand, counting down.
TTCTTGTTGTTTCTTGTTATCTCCTTGTATCCTAGCTTTTCAACCATGTTTCAACAAAACCTAATATTTTGAAAAATTTAATTCCTAGTTTTTCTAATAGTTTTTCCCTTAATATTATCTCCTTTTTGATATTGATTATTCATGGAAATAGAATGGAAACTTAGTGGCACATTATGGATGAAAGATCACCTTATTCACCTTGTAAATACTTGTGCAACCCAACTTGGTAACCACCTTGGGTTGAGAAACCTAATATGTGTTTGTTTTTCTATAACTAAATTTTAATGATAATGGAGAGATGGTAGATGGATTTTCATTTGAAGAAAAATATGAAAATATTATGTAATAGAGAGGGAAATGAAAAGCATAGATTTTCAAGCCTTGGATGCAAGGTTGTAATAATATACAGAAGAAGAACACATTTTTTTTTCATGATTCACTAATCCTGTATTAATAATGTAATGAAGTTACTGCATAGTTCTAAGGTTTAAAAACACTCATCTCAAACTGGTAATTTACCTAACTCTGTATTTGTTTCATGAGAACAATCAAACCCTAAATACATTAACTAGAATCAAATTAACATCCTTACTCATTTTATGGGTATGTATATGTGTGGATGATGTTTAGGAAGGTTTGAATCACATATACATTCATTTAGAATCCTCCAAGACTCTAATTTTTAGATGAAACCATGTTATGAATATTTTTTTCAAAAGGCTTAGTCCCATAATTGTATTGTGAGAAGTTTTGGTGTTCCCTTGTAGAAAGAGATTTATTATGAAAAGAATGGTTTCTAAACCTTTAGTAGAGAGGAACAAAGAAACTAAGGTTATTATATGTGTGTAAAATTATCCTTACATGATATCTCTATCATCATGTACAATCTTGTGCAAGACCTTATTTGGGTTGAATTGAGTGAAATCACTATTAGTTGGGAGTATACAAGTAGACCATCATAAAAGTCACTAGATTAGTGTGAAAAGTGGAATGAGATCAATATAACCATGTTCCCAGGAGGATAAATTCAAATAGGAAGAAAATCATAATTTTTACTAAGACTGTCACAATTTGATTGCAATTTTCTCTTAACCCCTATGAATCTAATCCATTGTTTGATGAGAGGGAGGTTAACCATAGGTTTCTTCATTTAAATATAGGTTGAAGGTACATAAAAAAATCCTCATGAACGATGGGATTATTTCAAACCCTTGAGAAAATCCCATTTCATTGTTAAGGATATAAGGCATGACAAAACTTTTGATGTTCTTGTTTCTTCTAATCGTGATCATCATTGAAGTTTTCATTTTGATCCATATTTAGTAATATTCAAGTGAAGGATTATTGAAGAATAAAAAACTAAGCCTTACAAAAGTATAAATAATTATAATAACTCAAAGTATGAGGAACATGTTATTAGGGTTTTTAATAAATAATATTACCTTTTATCTTTTTTCATCATAAAATTGGTCCAAATTAGCTCTCTGATTGAATCAATTGACTAATTGATAGACTTATTGATGTAATTGGGATAATTAAGCCCAAAATTACATTATATATAGTCATAATCATGTTAATGAGGTTAAAATTGACCCAAATCACATCTTTAATTGATGAAACCAATAATTGGTTAAATTCATTATGAAATGGATAAAATTAAACTTGAAATAACAAAAATATGATTACAACTAGGTCATCGAGACTTAAATTGGAAAAAAAGCATCATTGATTGAACCAATTAAGATATTGGTTCAATCAAGTAAGCTATTCCTTCTTCTGGAATATTTTCATTTCTTCAAGATGTTTCTAGTGTCTTCATTTCATTTCTAGCATACATTGAACTTCTCCCTTCTTCTTTTATGTAACTATTATGCATTTTTGCATGGAATTGTAATTTAGTTTTTGATGCACACAATTCTTATTTATTGGAAAAATGAAAGTCCTCAATTTCTTTCAACTTTTCATGATCAAAAGTTAAATATATTATGTTCTCATTGATAATTGAATCTTTCTTATCCTCTTCAAGGGAAAATTTCTACGAGGTTCAGATTTTACTCTTCTTAAACCGATGATGAGGATTTTCTGGTACACTCTCATTTACTATTTTACTCTTACTATTATCTTAATAAGTCCCCATGCTTATCTATAAAATGTATTCAAGTTTTAGACTTAGATTTGGATGGGAGAACCAAGAACCCAAAAAAACATAAATTTAAATGTCCCATAGAATGGAGCATGAAGGAATTTTCACAAGTTAAAATCAACAAAAAGGTATGGGAGAAAATAATAGAGGCTACTATGAATGGAAAAATAGTTTCACTAGGATATGAAGCTAAGAAGGAAAAAAACCATAGATGTCGTAAAATCCATATAGGTCATGAAATCCACAGAGGTCATGAAAGTTGCGAAAAGACAAAGAAAAAAACCATAGAAAAATCCATGCATAAACTGACAAAGCAAAAATACACAAAAATTTCGCAACGCATGGGGACAACTAAGAATTCATTTAAAATTTTAGTTTCAATCAAAAATATAATTTTGGAGCATCTAAAAGCTAAAATAAGATCATAGCATGCAAGAGGACTTAATTGGAGCATGCATAAGTTGATAATTTTGGAAACATAACATGCAAATGAGTGTTTATTTTTAAAACGTGTTTTGCTTTTATATGAATGTGTTTTGGCTATTTTTGGATTCTTTTTGATATTATGAGTGTGTATTTTTGTTTTATCATAATTTTGCATGCATGACATTAATTTTTTTTTCTTTTTAGAACCATATTTACATGTATATGTTTTTTCCCTTCTTCTCTCTCAATTTTCTATAAAACTCCTACAATTCATTGTAAAATTAATCTTTGTGTTTTTGTTTGTTATTATGGAGTTATTTGACATTTTGAGTGGAAGAGAAGGGTCCATGAGTGATTATTTATACTTATTTTACTTCTTGGATCAATAAAGGAGTTGTTTAACTTTCTTATAGTTAGTATATAATGTAAAATCTTGTTTTAAAACTAACTTTATATTGTGATATTGTTATCTCCTCAATTTTCAATTTAATATACATGATTTTATGTAGTTTAATGTTAATGTTTAGGTCATAGATTGTGTTTAACTCAATTTTATGTAGGATCTTGTTGTGGAGTTCACCAAATTTCCCTCAAATCCATTTGTTTTCCTTCTTTATTCTGCCACAAGCTTCAAACCTTTCTCTAAAACACTTTAGCATTGACATATTTCTTGTAGGTTGTGTATGGTGTGTGTGGTTCCCATGGTCCATTCGTGTGGTTCAAAAAAGTCTAAAGATCCTCAAACTTAATGGTGTATCACCATCTTTTAGTTTTTCCCTTATCTCTCTCTTCCTTTTTCTTGTGGTTTTAATAGAGTAGAGTAGTCTTAGGAGTAAAAGCTAGTTTAGGTGTTACACTAGGGGAAACAGACCTATCTGGAGACTCACTCCAATATACAAGTCACCCACAACCTAGGAGTGTTTCTATTTTTTCAATTGAAAAGAGATATTCCTAATCACTCTATGTAGTGTGCATTTCAAAATGAAAATAGTTTCTGGCACATGATGGGACCTATAACAAATAATTTGTCAAAGACACATTCATATAGCATTTGGCAGTTCCATAAGTTCAAAGAACATCCTAGTGGTATATTAGCACATATTTCATTCCAAAAGTTATAACTAGATCATATTTAAAAGGTATTCCATTTTATTTCATTGAGTTACCTTTAAATTCAACAAAGAGAAACAAGTTTTGAGTTCCAAACCATATACCAAATCTCCTCCCACACCACAAAATTTGATTTCACTTCTGATATTTCCCATATCCAATATGAATCTCAATATGGCCATTCTAAGAAATCTAGTTTTTGTTCCCTTCAATGATGGCATCCCACTACAACATTCCCATCATGATGACATCCTTATGTTTTCCTTTAAGAAAATTCCATTTTTCACAAGAGAAAACCAAGTTACACCCATATAACACATTAAATATGTGTCCAATATATTCTCTATTTATAATGTTACTCAATACAAGGTTGCAGTAAAATTATTGGTAGCCTCTTTTAAAGGAAAAGTATTACAGTGGTATAGGGGATTGACACTAAATTCTATCAGTATACTGAGGATCAAGCTGGGATAACTTTTTTGTATGTAATTTGAAGATAAATCATATCATTTTTCATTAGTGGAACAATTTACTACCCTCAAGAGAGCACCGCAAGAATTAATATCAGATTTCATTTTCGTATTTCAAATAACTTGGGATAGAATTCCATAATTAGTAAGCCCTACTCATGAGTATGTTTTTTTCTATTATATAAGAGCTTTGAACTTTGATATTTCAGTGATGATATAATCAATGGGTGGAAGGAAACTTCTTAATGCTTTTTATATATAAATTGGAGCTGAAAATAACCTTATACAAGAAGGGAAAATATCACCAAGGCCTCCCATTCAAATATTTCAAGATATTCATTCCCACATTTCCCTTATAATACCTACAATATATCAATTCCGACACCTCTTACTCATCCTATAATTCAAATTAATGTATCCCCAAGCCAATCAAATGAATTACAAGAGTTTAGGATCATGTTAAAAGAGTTTTGGAATTAGATATTTTCCTCAAAAGATATAAAAATTAGAGCTATAGACCTACTATCCACCCAATCAACAAAATAGGCCTCCTTTCTAACCAAATATGCAAATCCAAAATCAGTTTACCAATGCTAAACCTATTTAATCGCTCAATCCCAATCTGCTGCTAGAACCTCAAAGTAAATTATACCTATCCAAAATAATATAATACAATTCTATAAGTGGTGTTATCCTTGTAATTTATCTCATAACTAGAAATCTTGTCCCAATGGTGTTCTAAATCAAGAACTTATCATGAAAGATGATTCTACATCTCAAAACTCATCATCCACCACAATAAGAAGTTTCCAAAGAATTGGTGCAAAATGATGTTACACTTCGAATTGGAAAGAGGACGAATTTTTTGGAGTAAATTATATGGAAAATTAAAAAACCAGTCCTCACTTATGTGGCATAAAACACAAGATCTAAGAAAAGAGAAATATAAGTGGATTAGGTAACTAGTAAGAGAAATTCCAAACCTACTCAAATATTACAAAGTTTTATTTAAATTTATAATTAGTAAGACACTTATAAAAATTAGTCTACAATAGTTCAAAATCACCAAGAGGTTCAAATACTCACACCACCAATGCAAGAGTGTCTGCTATTAGTAAATTACAAAAAGGTTAGTACTTCATCTTTCAATATTCTTGATCATATGAAACAAAATAAGGTTAACATGACAATGTGGGATTCTTTGTCTTTTCCGGGTCAAAAAGATATTTTGTAAGAAGCTTTTTCTAATCTTAGTCTCTCTAGCCAACCATCTAAAGAACCATATAAAGTTGTTCTTACTAACACACCTAATAAAAAATAATCCCAAGAAAAGTAAGAGTGTTAAACCACCTCCTTTCTATGTTTCATTGATCATAGGCCAAAACCTAGTCCATAATTGCATGATTGATTTAGGAGCTTCTAGTTTAGTTATGCCCAAAAAAATTGTTGATAAACTTGGTCTAAAATATGAGATTATTTCTAAAGAATTAGTTTAGCTAGATGGAACACCTATAGATACCCTTGGATTCATTAGAGGACTGATCCTAACTTGACACGTATGTACCATATTATCCATTCCTCAAGATGTCTTCATCATTGATCTTCCTCCCCTTTTCACCTTGCATATTTCTAGATATTTTAAGTCCAAAATAAGAGGCTAATTATCATCAAAATGGTCTCACGTGTTATTTAGAACAAGGTATGACACCAAAGTTATAATAATGTATGATCCCATCTCAAAAATTCATATAGAGCCTTATATTTATAGTGCTATCAATTCCAATTATATGATCAAGAATAAAGAAGGCCATATAGTTGAACTAGAACTAAACACGTCTTGAGGGAATTCCATATTTATTACTTTATAAAAGGGCTACTTGTTAGACCCGAAATTGACTAAGTCTCGAGGTAGAGGAAGAACATGCATGCGTAGGGAAAGTAAGGTAGAAAAGTGCTCAAGGAAAGGTGCTTGGGAGAAAATGTTGGCACACAGAAGCATGAAAGGGTTTGGAGACTTAGCTGCATTTCCAAGGTGGCATCCCAAGAAAAACATGTGAAGGATCGAGTAGTTGTGATGAGTGGATAAGGTGCTAGCCTGGAGTCTTGGAGCTTAAGGAAAGAATATTCCATGAAGGGAATATTCCAAAATTAGTGGAGACTTTTTCAAAGCGGCACAAACACTCGATCATGGAGGACCAAATTTCCACTTGACATGCAATCTATTCATGGGTGAAACTATGGTGGTGAAGGATACAAATTCTATTTAAAGGAGTGCTTGGGTCTGAAATAAGAGAGGTTGGAGAGGAAAAAAAGTGCTACAAGAATACTGTGGGTTGTGATGTTAGGAGTTTCCATTGTTTTTGTAGGTTGTTGATCTTTGTCAAGCAAGCACCAGGGAGAGGCTAGGAGAGGATGGTAATATGCATATATGTAGGAACTTGGGTCTGAAACTAGAGTTGAGATGGAAGAACATAGCTAGGGTTCTATGTGCAGAGTAGTTTTGTAGGGTTGGGATGTTATTCCTTGATGTATATGGTCTGATATGACCCTTTTTGATGTAATATGGCTACTGTGAATGTTTATAATCAATATATGAAGCTATGTTCTAGATATCTATGTTTATAAACCAAACCCTAGTGTGTTTTCATGTTATTCATGGTTCAGATATAATTCCATTATGCTATTGTGATGTTTATGTTTATCTCATGGAGAATTTATGCTTAGAACTAGATTCACTACCTCTGTATTAGATTACATGCATGTTTCTATTCTATAAACCATTCCTCTATTAATGGTGAAGTATTCTCACAAGGCTCACATAAAGGCGGGGCTCGGTGCCCACGTACGCCTCGGGTGAGCACCCAACACTTGGGTGATAGGCCAACACACTTGGGGTTTAAAAGAGGAGTTAGAGGTAAATAACGAGACTACATTTTGGTTCTATTTTTGGGACCTCTTTTGAAGCCATTATGAGAATGATGTGTGATGAAAGAGCATCGACCTTGGATAGCGTCAAGACTCGGCTTAAAAAAATGGAGGATTATTTTTCTCGGAGGTTCGATCTTTGGATCTAAGTTTGATGTACACAAATTGGTGGAGGAGAATATGTATCATGAGATATATGAGACATTATTTTGATGTTTCCTAGTAGAGTTGTATGAATGGCTCTCAAAGATATGCATCAAGGACAAGTTAGTACTATAGACCTCGTGTTTGGACCCAAGAGGAATATCAAGCAGTTGCAAGATGCTGATTTGACCTAGACTCGTGTTGTTAATCACTTGCGGAGAGGTGTGTTGACTAGTTACACATTGGAGTACACAATATTAACTTATTATTATCTAGAGGTTGCTGAGTTTGAGTTCTTATGAGAACCCAAAGGATATTTCTTATGTTTTTTTCCATTAGCCATCAAGATCCTGATTATTACTTTGAGTTTGGAAGCATTTCCTATGGCTAGATAAACTCTTGCTAGGTGTGGGGCACAGAAGCTGGTGTGGTGGAGATGGTGGACCTCATGCATGTAAGACGAGAGAGAGAGGAGAGGTGGCTCAAGTACAATGAAGCATGAGAAAGGGAGTTGGTGAGATAATGTGAAGTTTCGATGTGATGGAATTATGGAGACAAACATTATAGGAAGGATTTGATTTTTGCATAGAGGACGCAGGACCTAAGAAGTCTATGCTACCCCATCTTGGCATGGGCTGGAGAGAAACCTCCTTAGATTCTAGTGAGAGCTCTTCATATGGAGAAAGGAAGAGAGTTGTAGGCATGCATATTAGCCCACCTGACAACCAAACCCTAGCGCTTAGTTTTCCAGTATCTGAGACAAGTATTTCTAGTTCAGTTGGTGTTGGTGAGTAGGTAACATCAGGTAGATATCATTTTATATTACACCCATCTATGGCCATGCAAAAATTTTTGGTGTTTGGAGGTATTTTTCGGCACATCATTTGGGAAAGGTGTGGGTTCATAAAGTTTGGGTATCACATTTGGAAGTGGCATGGGAAACACATCTGGGAGTGGTTTGGTATCACGGTCTGTTTGTGCATGCATAGTTTAGCGCAATGGTGGGGACATGGGCGCAACTACTTCAAGAACCTTAATCTGCTATGGGAGGAGGATCAGATGGATCCGGAGGAATAGGAGATAGTGGATCTAGTGGATCTAGTGGTGGAGGAAACACAAGAGGGAATCAAGGTCTTGGATTTAGTGGGAAAGGTCCACAACAACATTAATAGGTGTTTTATGAGAAATCACTCCACTTCCCACGATTACAAGGGCATTGAGGATGCCATGAGATCATGTACACAATTTAGATTTGCTATGGTGTGCAAAGGGCATCATTAACCTAGAGAAGAAAACAAGTAATCTATAACTACATCGTAGGGCACACATGCATAGGTGGTATCGTAACTATGACCCACATCGAGGCGGTGGTGGATTATACCGCATTGCATGATGAATTCTTAGAAAAGTTCCACATTATTGAGTTTGAATAGAAGACCTTCATTGGATTGAAGGAAATCCAATAAGGTATGGAAAAGAACGTGTAGGAGTATGACACATGTTTTAAGACTCTCATACTAAAGTTATCATATGATATCCATCTATACCAACATACAAAATGGTTCATTGGGGGCTTGATCATGCCCTTTAGGTGAGCCCTTTCACAAAAAAATTTCATGGATCTGCGTGAGGCCTTGGAGGTTGCTTTGCACACTGAGGCCATGGGGAGGGTTGACACTGGTGTGAGTCCATTTTTGGAAGTTTAGATTTATTCCATGGCTAAAAACTTGAGAAGTTGTCTCGTGAATTTGGATCATGAAACACGCGGTGGACTTTGGTGCATGGATTGTGAAGTAGAGGGGCACACGAAGGATAGTTTCCCATGAAAGATAGTGGGTGTACCACATGTCGAGATTGTGAAATATGTCACATAGATCATGATGTATGTAGATGCCCATTGTTGCAATGCATAATCCATGAGAACATGTCCTGCTATTGTAAGATTTGCACATCCACTACTCATGATATGAAGGATTTCCGATTGATAGACCAAATCCATGATGCCATTGATCTTGGTGTACACCAGACCAACACTGGGAGTAGTTCTAAGGCTGAGGATCATTAGTATGAAGGACGTGCGAGATGAAGGAGGTCCAAGAATAGGTTTTCACAAAGGATTTAGAGGCCGTAATGGTCATAGAGGAAGAGGTGAATTTCCCCATGGGACATGTTACAATTGTGGATCGAATGAACAATACATGGGTGAGTGTCTTGATTTGTTGCAGTTCTTATAGTGTGGGAAGAAGAAAAACTATGAAAAATGCCTAGAGTTGTATGACCACATGAGAAAGAACCAAAATAAGGAAAAAGGTGTGGGGATGGTGAGTGTAAAGAGTATTGGTGCATAATGGAACGAACCATCCCTTGTGTTTTTCAGCGGGAAGTTGACTCCAGAGAATAAAATTATACTACTATGGAGCACGAGGCATTGTCAATGATCTATGTGCTATAAAAATTTAGGGAGTATTTGATTGAAACACCTTTTATCTTCTACACATACTACATGACATTAAAGTCCTTGGTGAACAATATTGTTTTAAAAGGGTGTATATGCCGGTGGGTCTTATTGTTTCAGGAGTTTGAGTTTACAGTTGTGGTGAAACCTGGGAAGAGTAATTTAGGACCTGACCATCTATCATGGATTGAATCAGGAGAGGATGCATAGAGCATTGAGTACACGATGCAAAATGCACAATTGTTTAGATTAGAACACATAACATATGACTTAGAGGATATTGCTATTTTCTTAGGGACGAGTGTGGCGCCAGAAGGAATGAAGGCCTTGGAGAAAAAAAAATAGTTGGTTGTACATGCCACACACTATATGTTGATCGAAGAATACCTGTACAAGATTGGTTGAGATGAGGTCTTGCGTCGATGCATGCTAGAGCATGAACATGCTATAATCATGGAGGATGCTCATGGTGGCATTGTAGGAGGTCACTATATGGGGAATACATGCGCATGCAAGATCATGTTGGTAGGTCTTTAGTGGGAAACAATCTATAAAGATTATATTGAATATTTAAAGGCTTGTGACCATTCACAACCCCTTGATAAACTAGGATGGTGTGATAAAATGCCATTAAGGCCTATTTCTAGTGTAGAACCATTCAAGAAGTGGGAAATTGATTTTGTAGGCCCTATTTCCCCAACCACGCAAAGGAAAAGTTCAAACTACATTATCACTTGTATATATTATCTTATAATATGGGAAGAATCAACACTTACAAAAGATTACATGATGGATAAATCGAGATAGGTTTGTATGGGAGAATATAATCAGTAGATATGGATGCCCATTGAGCTTAACGAGTGATAGGGGTACACATTTCTTAAACAATACTATTTGAATCTTGTTGGCTGAGTTCATGGTGGCGCATCACAAGACTACACCCTATCACCCTTAGGATAATGGGACTGCTGAGGCCTTTAATAAAATTTTGAGCCACATGTTAAAAAAGATTTGTGATGTTGGGAGAAGGGATTGGGATGAAAAAGTCTCTGCTATGTTATGGTCATATTGGACAACCTACAAAAGGTTGAACAAAGCAACACCCTTTCAGTTGGTGTTCGGCGTGGAGGCTATATTACCTATTGAGTTTATGTTACCCTCCCTATGTATTACACATGCGGGAGGTTTAAGCGATGAATAAACACTTACGGAGAATATAGAGAAGTTGATGCGGCTAGATGAGAAATGTGCCATAACACAATGGAGTCAGAATATTAATAAGGCCGGGAAAAAGGCGTGTCATGATAAGTACATCAAGAACAAGAAGTTTGCGGTTGGGAAGATGGTCCTGTTGTATGATTCCATGTTTCTGTGCCACCCAGGAAAGCTTAAAGTACATTGGTTAGGTCCATATGTGATATCTCATATACTTGATTCAAGCACTTGTAAGTTACAAGCAATGGATGTAATATTTTTCCTAGTCATTTTAATAGGAGTAGGTTAAAGCCTTACTATAAATACGTCTTCAATGTGTTTGTAAATAAAGTAGTATTTCCAGTTAGTATAGGTTTACCTTAATGAAATTTCCCTTTCTTGTGTTTCCTTTCATCATTGATTTTCCTTTTCTTTTCATTTTTTTGTGGGCACGTTTGCACACTAGTATCCATTTAATTTTTGAAAGGGTTTTTATGCATAGAGGACCACACATTTGTTTAAGTTTGGGGTGGAAGGTGTCAAAGGAGAGTCTCTATGAAGAGTCTAGTAAGAAGAAAGTGTTGAAAATGATGTGGATTGGTGACCCTAAGGAGAAGCACATAGGATGGAGGAAAGTACATGGAAGAAGTGTTCATGGTAGAAGAATGGTGTCAAAAGGCTTTGAGAAAACCACGTATAAGGGTAAAAAAAGTAGAGAGAAACATGAGGTAGGTGATGTCAAGAACTAGAATTAGGACACAAAGGAAGATTTCCTTTGGGACTTTGAGTGTACATAAGGATTTGTGGTCAATAAAGTTTTTTTACGTGCTAGAAGGTTGTGAGAGAGTTACGTGTAGGTTTGTGCATGAAGGAAAAATTCTAGACCAAACATGCATAGGATAGTGGCGAGAAAAATATGGCTTTAATGTAGTGGTATGGTGGTAGGTGGCACATAGTTTAATGCAAAGAAAAGAGGGAAACTATAACTAGAACGTCAAGAAAGCTATTGATTTTCACCTTGCATTTGTTATTGAAGAGATTTTGTGATATAAGGCCTTCTTGCAAAGAAATTATGAAAATTGGTGTGTGAAAGTGAGAAATTGACATATTTGTTAACCATTTAGAGTGGAGTACATGAGCGTACATGGAGGAGGTTTTCGTTGGATTTACGTGAGTGATTACGCTACCTTATGGGAAATGAGTGTTCCGGAGTTAGGGTTTAGAGAGATAGAGCACACATTTTGAGGGGATTTCACAGAGAAGTGGAGCCGAGGGATTGAGATATTGTAAAAAACATGCACGAAGGGATTTTATAAGACCTAATAGAGGTAATGGAACTAAGAAAGGGGGAAAACACTTCACCAAATAAGGTTTAAGGAAAGGAGAAGGAAAACTAGCCACTTTGACCCATTTTAATGTAGAATGGTATGTGGAGATGCAATACCGATATTGCGTGTTGTTAGGAAGGAATGGGTGTCTCACATATGCAAGATGGACATGAATGACTACAACCATTGGATGAGCACCAATGAAAAGAAAATGACATTAGATTTGGTCCACCCTATTTGAAGGAGGACACAAGATGGAAATCCCATGTATGATGATGAGGTGAAAACCAAGTTGGATAAGGCTAGACTCTTGTAACTCTACAAGTTTCCTATTTTGGCAAGCCTGAAATGTTATACTAGTGGTTGATGTCATGCATCCATGAGAACTATTTTTACTTTATAGGAAGGATAATGTGCTTGACCACTCAACTCATCTCCAGGTGCACCTGGTCTCATTTGTGAAGGAGAGTTAGTGGATAATGACTTAGGTGATAAGGATGCCATCAAGAAGACACCCAAGGAATATGAGTACAAAAGTGTTTGTGCTACTTTGATATCAGCTTGATCATCGATCCTATCATGAAGATGGCCATGCATCTAGTTTCCAAGTTGAATGGGTAAGAAAGGAGGAAATAGATAAACAAGAGGCGATTGAATATTTTTGCAAGATTTTAGTGGGAACAATCTATAACTGTCATCATTTATTCAGAGGACATCATAGATTCCATGCACGACAAAGACAATATTATGTATGGTAACGTCCTTCTCACCATTGTGTTTTTAGAAATTAGAGTGCCCGATGGGCTGGATAAATATGTTTGGGAGTACCCAAATGAGGACCCCTCCCTTGTTAAAATATTTGAAGCCTACACTTGTGACACAATGAAAACTACTCATAAGACAAGCTTGGAGAAATGGTAGAAGCAAATGCATGACACATTCAAGGTAGAATGGAGAATACGAGTAGTTGTAGGCATTGGTGGATGGAGAGGCTAAGTTTGTTGTGTATCAACACTTTTGTATCAGCAGGTTTACTTTGACTAATGACACCAAGAGTCCTTGGTGTAAGTTTCCTTCTCCTTTGAGCAAAATACTTTCAAAGTGCGGTCAACCAGTTTAGAGAAGCAAAGAATCTTAGATTTTATCTAATTGAGGTGAATTAAGAGTACCGAGTCTGTCATTTGAACCTTGATTTATCATAAGAAACATGCTTATGTAGAGAAGTATGTATCTCATGACATACACATGTTGAAATAACTATCATTGCATATTGTGGGAAAGATAGCAGCGAGGTTGCATATACACCTCAAGCCCAAGTTCAAAAAGGGTGCATATGTTGAGGATGATATATCCATCTAGAGGACACCACCGAAAGAAATAAAGTAGTAATAAAGAAGAGAGAATGATAGGAGACAACCACAGGCAAGGCATCGAGTGCACATACGGTTTAGACATTGGGGTTACAAGAGTTAGGCATGGGAACAAGAACTTATACTCACCACAAAGAAGTATACCACAAAGGAGTCACTGAGAAAGAGAATTACCCTATGTTAGAAGAGTCATCGGTGAAGAAAAAAAAAGGGTGGCGTAAGGGTCGAACTTTGAGGAGACAAAAACATGAATAATGATGAATCTGAGGAGGATGAAGAGCGCGAGGAAGGTAAGAGTCCCCATATTCATGATATACATGAATATGATGAAGATCAAAATGATTATGAGGAAGGCACTCACAATGTGGGAGGTAGTGAGGAAGAAGTGGGGACAAATGCATAGAAGACCCCAACCCCGACTAGAGAATAGATAGATGAAACAATAGAGAAGGAGGTGGCGGGTATTATATAGAAATTAGTGTAGCACGAGATGGAGTGAAGTGCGGACAAAGTAATGAAGGAAAAAAAGGAGAGCACAAATAAAGGGAAGGAGTATGGAATCATGGGTGGAGATCCCAACTTAGCGGTAAGTGTTCCCAAGGTAGAGCGCACAAGTGGAAAGGTCATGGTAACGACAAAATAACATGTAATGAATTACATTAATGATCCAAAAATTTCCTTGCATGAGCTTTCAAAGTACGGTGCCCACAAAAAACTCCTTTGTTGGTCATATTTTGATGAAGAGAGTGTTTACTCACGCATAAAGAAAATAATATCCCTGGGCCTTTGAATCCCATGTCGACAAGCCCAAATTTAAGGTTAAAAAGATGAATTGATGGAGACACTAGACATTGAGGGGTTAAACCCTATTGTATATGCCAAATGGTTATTTGATGACCAAATTTTTAATGTGCTCAACAAGGTATCGGTGGAGGTGGAAGCAAGACTATTTGGAAGGAATGAAAAATAAGAGTCTTGGAGGATGAACTTGAGAAAAAGAATGAGGAGATAATTGAGAGAGACATGGAGATAAAACAAAAGGAATTGATCAATGCACAGTTAAGGCATGAGTTGAGGGATGAAAAGGTGAAGGTACACAAATTCTACAAGAAGGTAGAGGTTATTTCAAATTCCATCCTCCTAAAGCACCTGGATCTCGAGCCCTCTTGAGCATAAGTATGAGACGACCATGCACCGCTTGGAAGACTTGACACACATTTTCACAATGGAAAGGAAACCACTTACGTTGGAGTTGGCGAGAGGAGGTAATGGTGTGGAAAAAGGAGTAGGAAAATTTGAATATTGGGGAGACAATAACTTGGGACTCGAGCTCCTTACCTCCTGAAAACCATGACGCACATGGCGAAGTTGTTTATGACAACTATGGAGACAAGGACAAGGTGATAGGTATATTGGTTGCTACCCATGAGGCGGACCTGAAGGAGTTTTAGGAGAAGAACAAGGGTAATAGGGAAGAACAACAAAATAATTACAAAGGTTGAGAAGAAGTCTAAGGTGATCGAAGGCCTAAGGGTCTCGATTAAAAATAAAGTGAAAGAATTGTATCCCAGGTCACTCGCAGGATGGACGCGCTAAGTGACCTTAGCAAGCAAATGGAAAACATTGTTGATACACTGAAGGCTAAGGGTGAGGAGTTGTCATTTGATGAAGTTGATGCATTGATAGGGGATTTTTTAATAAGTGCAAAATGAGGTGTAAACTTGGAATAAGATTGAATAAAGAATTCCCAATTCTTCTTTAGCAGTGATGAAATTCTTTCATTCTTTTACACAAGCCAGAAGTATGTTATTTCCTCCCATTATTTATTCTTGTAGAGCATCATGTTAGTTTTGAGTATGGAAAACAAGTTTAGTGTGGGGTGATGTTAGACCCTAAAATTGACTAAGTCCCGAGGTAGAGGAAGAGCACGCACATGCAAGGAAAGTAAGGTAGAAAATTTCTTAAGGAAAGGAAAGTGGGAGAAAAGGTTAGCACGTGGAAGCAGGAAATGGTTTGGGGACTTAGCCACATTTCTAAGGTGGCATCACAAGAAAAACATGTGAAGGCTCGAGTAGGCATGATGAGTGGATAAGGTGCCAGCCTGGAGTCTTGGAGCTCAAGGAAATAATATTCCATGAAGGGAATATTCTAAAGGAGGATCATTATAGTTAGTGGAGGATTTTACAAGCTGACATGGGTAATCGATCATGGAGGACCACATTTCCACTTGGCATGCAATCTTCTCATGGGTGAAACTATCATAGTGAAGGATCCCAATTTTATTTAAAGGAGTGCTTGGGTCCAAAATAGGAGAGGTTGGAGAGGTAATGAAGTGCTATAATAATGTTGTGGGTTGTGATGTTAGGAGTTTCCATTGTTGTTGTCAATTTTTCTACGTCAAGCACTAGGGAGAGGCTAGAAGAGGATGATGCTATGCATAGATGTAGGTGCTTGGGTCTAAAACTAGAGTGAGATGGAAGAACATAGCTAGGGTTCTATGTGCAAAGTAGTTTTGTAGGGTTGGGATGTTATTCCTTGATGTATATGGTCTGATATGACCCTTTTTGATGTAATATGGCTACTGTGAATGTTTATAATCAATATATGAATCTCTGTTCCAAATATATGTGTTTATAGACCAAACCCTAGTGTGTTTTCATGTTATTCATGGTTCATATCTGTAACACCTTTGATAAACTGTTATATTCTTTTTGCATTGCAAGCATTGACATGTGATTTTCTTGATCGGTGTGTTCCTTTGATTGTTGAAGATCATGCTTGCCATGGATAAATCATTTTTTCTCTTGGATTCATTAGACTGAAATGATATGGTTTGCAAAGAATCCATTTTCACATTTGGTAATAATGGTTGCAAACTTATCTCTATTAACTAACTCATCCTTGGATCAATTCCATTGATCCAAGGAATGTTTTAAATCTCCTTACCTAGTTTTAATGGTAAACTAACATTCAGAGGTTGAGAGATATAATGGACTGAACTTTTGTATGTTTACAAATTCTTTATTTTCTTGTAAGATCGTTCTGCATTCTGTTGTATGTTTTGTGCTCGGATATTCTTGATTGATCTTAGCGGGATGCTTATGGCATTAAGTGAAAAGAGGCCTACGTCAGGACTATTGGGAAAATAAAAACTAAGTCCTAGACCTATGAAATCTATCCTAGCGGGATTCTTAAACTAAGGTATTATACCTACCTACTACCTATATCTATTTTGTTGGGATGGCATCCTAACCTAAGTTGTACTAAATGGGAATAAGGGGGAAATAACCTAAGGTAATGCTAGGCTATTTCTAACCTAATACCTAATACTATTTGGTTATGAATTATGATCTAACCTAAGATGACTATTTACCTATTGCAATGTTTATAGCCTAAGGTAAATATTTTAAAACTAGCCTAAGGTCTTATCCTAAGCTAATGGTACCTATCCTAAACTAATGAAGTGTGGAAAGGGGACCTAAGGGTTGTATGGAAAATGGGAGGCTAGGTGGTGGTTCCTAAGCTATTTATGAGATTTGTTTTTGTAATAAATGGCGGTGAACTATCGAGATCAAGGCGGAAGCATGAAAAATTTGGTGGAACTTACGTGGAGTCTTCACTAAAGTTAGCAATGCATGTAAAAGTTGAATTATGATTCACCAATTTTGGATGGTAGTGGCATGGAGAGATAGGTGGGAATTTTGGAATCAATGGCATTAATGAGCCTCAGTTTTTGTGAGAAAACCATCTTGGAAACAATGTGGGCGGATTTGTTGGGGGTTGTTTGGTCTTGCATGCTTTACAATTTTTTCTCTACATGGAGCTATCTGGTTCTTCAAACCAGTAGTTTGATTTTCACTTTGTGGTTATTTTTGGTTTCCCTGGTCTATTTTCGATTCAGGGAAAGTATATGAGGCATTGGGGAAAGAGATGTTTTGTTGTTGATCTTTCTTGGAGGAGAATAATAGTTGGAAGCTTAGCTGGAAGTCTCCTTCGAATTGGTAGAAGCACTATCAGGCATGATAGGCTCTACCCATTAAGATTTCTTTCTTTTCTCTAAATGTTCCATTAAAATAACTCTACTCTCATGAGATAAATGGTTAGTTGTTTTGTCTAGTTATTTTCTTTCATGTTGAAGGAATCTATGTGATTTTTGGATATGAATCCATTACATGATAATGTTAGTTTTTGGATTTTTTCTCTGAGTAAGTTCAATGGTGAAATGCATATGGAACTTTTGAGGCTTTTGTGTTTTGATTAGAACTTGCATTTTGGAATGTTTATGTAACATTCCCATTTTATGACTTTAGAAACAAGGGATTTTTTTTGAAACACAATATTCTCTATTCTAAATAAAACATCACTTAGAACACACATTGCATGCCAATCAATCTCATAATAGATAACCATATATAGCTGTAATGACTCAGTATGCTACCAATCTCTCATTCCATGACTCGGTTACCAACCGATCTCTCATGTTAACTTAAAGTATAGAATACTTTATGTATACTACGTATACTTGGTTCTCCTACCCTATTTTGGGTACTGAGTGATCTATTTTAAAGAACCTATCTAAATATTTGTTACCAATATTCATCTGACATCACGTTTCTTTAAACTAGGTGACATAGGACAATGCAACCAACAACTTGCGATACTTTGGCCAAATATTTTCAACATACTATTCATGTTACTATTCCTAGATGGCATACTCATCATTCTAGAATACATCCTTCACCTCACTCTTATGTTATCTAGAATGGTCTTTACTGACTACCATCAGTCCACTTGCCCAAGGTTTAACCCTAGCCTTGGTTAGAAACATAATTTATTATAGGAAGATGCTCACAATGTCTTAGGGTATATGGGCATACTCGGTTGACCTAAGTCAACTGGATGTGCCAAGGTACCCTAAGCCATTGAAAGATACTACCTATCCTAAACATGCTACTAACTTGACCTAGAGAGAAACTAAGTTCAAGTCCTTATTTGTGTGTAGATCTAGATGATCAATGTCAAGGGTGTTGCCACATGTCAACCGCAATGTCATGTATCCTCAAGAAGACCCTTGTCTTCTCGAAGGCATGATCTTGCTATTGGTGTGTGCCAACATCCTACGTAGAAACTACCTCATCAAGATGTACATACCCCAAGGAGGTTATTAATACATTATTAATTTAGATTATTACACCGATTACAACAACCTTGCTAAACCCTAATCCAACACTCCATAAGTTCTTTTCTATATTAGATTCAATTAGTCATTAAAGAACTTCCTTAAATTATGATTGCTTTTTAGGTTCATTTTACTTGTCTTAACCAACAAATATCCAAAAAAATAGGATAACAACATCATAAGTTCCATTATAATGTAACTTAACCATTTAAAGAAGGTGTAACAACCAAATAGGTTCAACTATAGTAGACTTTATAGGAAATGAAGTCTAATGATTAACAATCATATCACCATTCTTTAGATTACATTTCTTTGGTGAGGAAGATTCTTCCTCTACATGATTAAGTGTTAGGGTTTGTCATACCCTTCTTATATTTCACAATTTCTATAGTTTTACTGCATATCATTACACATTCCATTACCACGTTAGAATTTTTTAGATAAAGATCGTTATCTTATGAAACTTAACAAGTCGTGCATCTTAATAAGGGATATTAAACTAATTCCCTTTATCCAATCGATCAAGTTTATCTGAATTAAGCATATAATAGATATGATAAATATCATCAAGATAGGATTTCCATCTTCTTCATAAATACAAGATAATTTACACAACCAATACAAGTAAATATCCAACTTTAAATTCATCTTTATAAAACTATACATTATAAGACTATGCATTTCGTGCATACTTGTATAATAAACAAACTCTATTCCAAAAAGAATACAACTCAAGAATGAATCAAATTCTTTACATAATATCCATAATTAAATAAGCCCAATATAACATGAAAGTTCTTGTCTTCTTTTATCACTTACAATGTCCATCTGTAAAATTTCTAGCATGGGTTAGTTTAATGAATTGAGCATGATAAGAACTAGGCATTAAAGTAAAGTGCATTCCACTAATTTTTTCATTAAACAACTCTACTTTAATGAAACAATTAATATACATCATACAAACAATCATAAGTAATAACATATAGAAAGAAGTACACTTAAGAGAATCTGAGTTCACTTTTAAGAAAAGAGCATAATATAATTTGCAATATCGTAATTATATCACAAGATTTAATTGATCATATTAATTACTTTAAAATAGTAAACATGTCTTGTCATTCAATTATTTCATACTTCCATAAGAATAGATATACACATTAATCTTTTTCTAGCATCAAAAGAAGTTAATTACGACATAGCTCAATTTAGTATGCTTCATCTTTCCATATAAAAAAGAAGAGAATCAATACATACCTATTCCTCAAAGCAATTCATCTCGAAGGAGAAATCAGATTTAGTACACACAACACTACCTCATTCCAAATATAACCAAAGAGGAGTCCATAAATAAAGAGACAACAACTAAACAAGAATCCCAATTCAATCCAAGAAGATTAGGAAACAAACAGTCTAACAAAAGGCCTCACTAACTTCTATGTTCTTGTGGATACAATGTAAAGATCTGAAACCAGATTTCCCACAAATACAAGCTTTAATTTAGTAAATAAAACTCTTAACCAATCCACAAGAAATTTCCATATCGAGAAGAGAGTCAAATAAAGAGAATTTCAATCTATGAACTTATATAGTCAACATAAAAAGGATCTCAAACAGAAAAGACCCATTCCATATTTCATTTCATTTATACTATGAAATGAAATCCCTCATCTAATTTATACTTAGAAGTTCTTATCTAGTTCCCCCAAAAGAGAACACAAAACCGAATGCATAGTAAAAATAATTCACACTACATACTTTCATCACAAATCTTACAACCTGGTTTCCTATTCTCCAAGATAAAGTACAATTTTAAATCTCGAGAAAGAAATGCACAATACAACCCCTAATCAGTATCATGTCCCAAGAGAACATAATTATTTCTCTATAAAACTTGGAGGTTCAATCAATGATACAATAGAGGAGTAGAAATCCTCCAATCGTAAAAGATTACAAGGTCAAAACAACTCTTGACTCAAAGACTGAATTCCCATTACAAAGTATTAACAAAAAAATGTAAATGAGAAGGCAGTTCATAATCCCAAATAAGAGCAACATTACCAAGCATTCAGATCAGTGATACTGTATCCTTTCAAACAACATACAATATAATAGGTTTATATTCAACATTCTACTAAAACCCACGAATTAGATGAAAGATCAGAAGAGAGTAAGAAAACTAAACAATTCGTTTAAGACAAAGCACTGTCCCAAAATTCTTCCAACTCGACTGAACAGATTCATCACTAGCCTCTTTGAGTCCTAGCTAAAATATTATGATAGGTAAGGATTTGTTTCAACATCAAAGACAAAAAGGAAGTAAATAATATTCTTCTATAAACCCTTATCTTTTAACAATTGATCCAACGAACTAAAGCTCAACTGATCCCACAACAGGATGTAGTTCCAGTCCATTTAATTCTAAGAACAAAATAGTCAAACTTCCCACAAGACACTAGGTTCGCTCAAGGTAGAGAAGAAGAAGATACACTTCAAATTCACATGCCTTGTCAAATTCAAGAACACCATGCAGCCTGAAAGACAGAAGTAATACAACCATTCTCTCACAAGAAGCAAAATAGAGGAGGTTTCAAAAAGAAGTTACACAGGTCTACCTCCGACCAAAAAAAAACTCATAAGACCCCTTCGAGTAGATAGTATTAATGAGATTAAAGCTTTACAATCCTTAATACCCACTAAACTCTAGCTCAAAATACCTGTATAAAATCAAACACGTTGATTCCAATACAAGATCAAAACAACCAACAATGGCATACCGAACTATGTCAAATACGAGCTTTGAACATAGGTTCAGAAAATCACAAGCTCAAATATGAGTCTATAATGAAACCCAAGGCCCTAATACAAGCTCAGAATAAACACCAATGCTCTATTACAGTTCAAGCATTTCCAGTTCCCTAAGGAAGAATAAAACTCTAGTTCAGAGCTCAAGTACAGAACAAAACTCAACAACTCAATAGTAAGTTCAAGCATTCGTAGGAACTGAATATGAGTACAATTGTTGAATTCAAAGATTCAATCAAATTTCCAAACTACACCAAGTTCCAACTTAGTCCAAAATAGAACACAAAGTCCCAATAAAAGCTCAAAGAAAATCACGAGGCTTCAATATGAGCTTAGAACATCCACGAGCTCCACTATAAGCTCAACGAAACACAAGACTATAGAAGAGATTCAGAACCATTCAAGAAACAAGCCAGTTCAATCAACCTTAGTCTCAAATGCAAGATACAAAGCTTGAATACAAGCTACAGAGCTTCAAATACAATTTTTAGAGCTTCAAGTACAAGTTACAAAGTTTCAATACAAATTCGCATGCAAACCTCTAACAACTAGTACAAAGAAAGTTCCCAAAACTACCATTAATAGCAAAGGATTCATATTCCAAAACCCACATAGATTTCATGAATACATGCAAGTAAATAACTAGATACATCATGAAAATATATATATCCAGTGACCAGAGTTGTTTTAATGAATCATTTAGAAGAAAGCAAGAAATATTAATGGGTAGAGCCTATCATGCCTGATAGTGCTTCTACCGATTCGAAGAAGACTTCCAGCCAAGTTTCCAACACCTCTTCTTCTCCAAGCAAGATCAACCAACCATAATATTTTTCCACAATGCCTCATATACTTTCCTCGAATTGAAAATAGATCAGAGAAATCAAAAATAGCCACAAAGTGTAGATCAAATTACTAGTTCGAAGAACCAGATAGCTCCATACAGAGCAAAAATCGTGAAGCATGCAAAAAAACAACCCCAAACAAATCCACCAGCATGCCTTCCAAGATAGTTTGCTTGCCAAAACCGAGGTGAATTAATGACATTAAATTGCATATTCCCACTTATCTCTCCTTTCCACTACCATCCAAAGTTGGCGAGACCAAATTGAACTTCCACATGTATTTCCAAACTTAGTGATGCCTCCACGTAGGTTCCACTAAAATTTAACTAGCCCCTACCAAACTGGCAGTACTTACATGCCTTAATACCAAATCAAATCAAAATCACATCTCATTAAAAGCTTAGGAACCGCCACTTAGCTCCCACTCACCAATCTACCCTTAGGTTCCCTTTCATACCCATTAGTTTAGGATAGATTCAATTTATTGAGGTTAGATATGAGGTTAGTTTAAAAGTATAACCTTAGGATATAACCTTCAAAAAAATATATTGCCACCTTAGGTTAGGACATAGCTTAACCAAATAGTATTAGGCAATAGGTTAGAAATAAATTAGCATCCCTTAGGTTATTTCCCTTCATACTAACTTAGTATTAACAACTTAGGTTAGAATGTCATCCCACATAGAGTGGTGTAGAAGGAGTTAGGAAAATTTACCTGAGTCTCGAATCCCATTAGGATAGACCTTATTAGATATAGGACACATTATACTCTCTCTTTCTCTAGAATCTTGAAGCAAGTTTCTATTTCCCTTAACGCCATTAAGCACCCTGCAAAGGTCAATCAAGAAGAGAGCCAAGCACCACACATGATAGAATGCAGGCACGGTCTTTCAAGATAATAAAGAATTTGCAACAAACACAAGTTCAGTCCATTATGTATTTTAACCAATGAATGTTAGTTTACCATTCAGTCTATTAAGAAGATTTAAAGCATTCCTTGGATCACTAAAATTGATCCAAGGATGAGTCAGTCAAAAGAGATAAGTTTGCAACCCTAAAAATTTGATTGCAACTTATCAACAAGAAGTGAAAATGGATTCCTGAAAGCCATATCATTTCAGTCCAATGAATCCAAGAGCACAGATGATTTATCCATAACAAGCATGATTTTCAACCATCAAGGAAACACACCTAATTTAAGAAAATCACATGCCAATGCTTGTAATGCAAAGAGATATATAACAATTTTTTCAAGGTGTTACAATCTTCTTGAAAAAGAGCTTGAGTAAATGGTTTTGGTTTGAGTTTTGGAACTAGAAATCTTGTTAGAAATTGAGTTTGAAAAGTTGTATTATTTCTCTTTGGTCTGTATGGATATATATTAAATGTATTCTAAGAACTCAAACTTGCGTGGAATCATGTTATGGAGGTCTTGTTTCCCTCTGTTCTGGGTAACCTGTGTTATTTCAACTAACTGTCTTTGAATGTTTTGAAAGATAGGTGCATGTCCTTTTATAAAATTGTATCTTGTTTGTGAGGATATAGTACCTCTGGTTTGGGACTATATTGTTTACTTTATCCTTCAATATGAATTCAAACTCATTTGAAAGCAATCGTTAATGGGTTTTTGAAGTATTTGGAAGTGTTGTGTTTCATACTTCAACTTGTGTTAAATTTGGTAGGAACAATTACCCCTTCTCTACACTGAACTTCTCTACCTTGAACTTTATGTTTTAGATGGAGCTGTGAAAGTTATTGTAGTTGGAATCTCTGTTACAGTTCAAATTTTTGGGGAATGTTGAATTTTTGACTTTAAACTTCGTGTTGGGTTTTGTATTCTCTATCAGAACCTTTTTGAATGGATTTCTGGGTTTTACAAAAAGGAGTTGAACATTCTTTTAAACTATGTCTTGTTTTGTGAAGACTTAGTACTTCTGTTTCGGGTCTGTATTGTATACTTTACTCTATAGTATGAATGTGAACTTATGTTAAAACAAAGATGAATGGACGAATGTGGATTATGGAATTGTATGTGTCCTAAATTTCTACTTGTATTTGAACTGGGTTAGTATTGGTATTTGATGTTATTGATACGGCTTGAGCTCGTAAGGAAAATAGAAGTAATGTTTTCTTTAAACTTCACGTTTGGTTTTGTATTCTCTTTTGGAACTTTCAAAAGAAATTATAGGTTTTAAATGGGATTTGGAATTCAATTGATAAAAAAATGGTGAATGAATTCTAGGTTCAGATCCTTTCTATTGAGTTTCCTTTAACTTTTGGGAAGTTAAGTTCTATTTTTCGAACTACTTTGTAGATCGACTCTCTCTCCCAAGTTGTTAGGGTGTTTACCATCCTAGGCCTATTCAACTTCTTGAGTTTGGCTCTCTACCCTTTTGATCTTGGATGAGGTAATGTGAACTCACTCTTCAGAACTGAAACTCCCTTGTGGTTGTTTAATTTAACTTGTTACTAGTTGACTATGGAAAGTTCATGGGAATAGTAGTATGTTTAGGAAACTTTTAAGACTGTCACTTTTGGTACAAAGGAAAACCAAACCGTCCTCATTGATCTTTCTTGATCTTGGCTAAATTGTATATAATCAATTGTCATGTTGATTCGGGAAGTGTACAATGAGTCCTGTCATATAGAAGGGAAAACATAATCAATTCTTGTCTGACTATTTTGATTGGCTGAGTCATGCATTATTAGGAAATTATTTTTCTGAGGGACTCCTCTCTATGCACTCAATAGTAAGTATGATCCATTCCTAGATGGACATGAGTAAGAAATAATCCTTTCATAAGGCTTACCTTGTTTTATGGAACGTATGGCCACTGACTGATATCTCCAATAATGTAGAATAATACATAAGAGTTGCAAGTGAGATGATGACTATTTTGTTTCTCTCCCTTCTCGGATTGGTTTGGGATTCTTGTTAATGGTTGTTGTCTCTTACATGGTGAATCATTTTATTAGTTCCCTTGACTGATATAATTATGTAGGTACTCGGTTATGTACTTTCTGAACCTGATTTCTATCTCTTAGATGAATGGTAAGTTGTGGATAGCCCGTAATGATTCTTCTTCTTATGTATTTAAGTTGATGGATGAATCATCCAAAATATGGACTATGCTGAAATGAACTTGTCTGTACATGATTTCAGGAAACTTGGTAAAATGACAAGAAGGTCTTTGATTCGAAAGTAACTCTTTTTGTTTATGTAGTAAAGTTAAATTTTGTATTTTAAATTCAGAAAGAATTATGGATTGTTAAGAGCTATTGTTTGATATAAATAAGTAATTGTTTGGGAAAATACTTATCTGGTATAATGCAGTAGTTGCTAATTATATTATGTTCTTTTCTTAAAAGTGAATTTTGATTTATTCGTACTTTTTAGGATTATTATTAATTATGCTAATTTATATGATACATTAATTATTTCACTAAAGCACAGCTTGTTTTAATGGAACAATTAGTGGAACACACTTCGCTTTTAATGCTTAGTGCTTATCATGCCCGCCTCATTGAACTCGACTCGTGCTAGCAATTTCTATAGATGGACTTTGTAAGTGATAAAAGAAGGCAAATTTTTAATGATGTATTGGTTAATGTAAAGTCCGGCTCTTTTGTAAGGAAGTCTCGATTCATTCATGAGTTGTATTGAAAAATAAAAGTTGTATTCTTCTATGATCTTAATGTTTTTTGACATGTAGTATGCCTGAAATGCATAGTCTTGTAAAGTGTATATTTTTATCATGATGAATTGAAAGGTTTGGAGACTGACTCCAAATTGTTGTGTGAATTCTCTTGTACTTTTTATGAAGGAAATTGGAATTTATCTTGTTGATATTCTTCATAACTATTTGTATACTTATTATTGTTATCATTTAATAAGTTAGATGAAGGGAATAGTTCAATATCCCTTGCTAAGATGCAACTTGCTAAGTTACATAAGAAGTAAATCTCAATCTAAACAATTATAGTATAATTATGGAATGTGTATTGGACATACAATTAAACTATATGAATTGTGAAAGATAAAAAGGGTATGATAACCCTAACATTTAATCATGTAGAGGAAGACTCTTCCTCTTTCAAAAGAATGTAAAACAAAAGGAATGGTGTTTATGATCGTTAATCATTGTACTTCATTTCCATGAAGTCTACTCTAGCTGAACCTATGTGGACACTACACCATCTTGAACAAGTAAAGATATATTAAACTAACCTTATGATGTTTGCTGCCTTGTTTTTGGATAACTACTTGTTATGCCGAGTTAATGAACATAAAAGAAATCATGAGTTAATGAAGTTCTTAATATTAATCAAATTAAATATGGAAGAAGAACTTAATGAATGTTGGAATTAGGGTTTTGCAAGGTTTCTGTAAATCTGAATCTTAATCCAAATTTAATTATGAGTTAATGACCACCTAGGGGTATGTACATCATGATGAAGCAGATTCAAGGATGTTAGCACACATCAACTACAAGAATTTACCTTCAAGAAGACTAAGGACTTATCGAGGATACGGTGTTGCGTAGGTTGACATGTGGCAAACATCCTTCTGGATTTTTTCATCTAGATCTACATACATCTAGAATTGAACGTAGTTTCTCTCTAGGTAAAGTTACTAGCGTGATTTGAATAGGAAGTAGCTTTCTATGACTCTGGTACCTAGACACATTTGATCAACTTATGCCTCGGTTGATTATGCCCATATAACCTAAGTCATCGCGAGCATCTCCCTATAATAAATTATGTCACTAACTTGGGTTAGGGTCAAACCTTGGGCAAGTGGACTACCGTGAAGTTAGTAAAGACCATTCTAGCTAATAGTAGAGTTAGCAATTGACGAGTATGCCATCTAGGAATAGTAACATGAACACTATGTTGGAAATATTTGGCCAAAGTATCGCAAGTCGCTTGTTCCATTTTCCTATGTCACCTAGTTTAAAGAAACATGATGTCGATGAATATTGGTAACAAAAATTAAGATAGGTTCTTTAAACGAGATCACTCAAGACCTGCAATAGGTAAGAAAACCAAGTATATGTAGTATACATAAAGTATTCTATACTTAAAGAAAAACATGAGAGATCAGCTAGAAACCAAGTCATGAAATGAGAGATCGGTAATTTACCGAGTCATTTACAGCTGCATATGGTTATCTGTTATGAGATTGATTGGCATGGAATGTGTGTTCTAAATGATGTTTTATTTAGAACAGAGAACATTGTGTAATTTTTTTTTCTTGTTTTTAAAGTCATAAAATGAGAATGTTACAATATTTGATTACTTTATGTTGTTGTAATGTTTATGTTTATCTCATGGAACATTTATGCTTAGAACTAGATTCACTACCTCTATATTAGATTACATGCATGTTTCTATTAGGCAATCCATTCCTCCATTAATGAAAAAGTATTCTCATAAGGCTCACATAAAGGAGGGGCTTAATGCCCACGTGTACCTCGGGTGAGCACCCAACACTTGGGTGATAGGCCGACGTGCTTGGGGTTTAAAAGAGGAGTTAGAGGTAAATAATGAGACTACACTACTCAAATTCATGTTGTTGATCCATATAGTCATATTAAAGAGGCATGTCTTAGAACATATTGTCTATGTGAAGCAAATATTGTTATTCTTGTTGGTGTGAGGAATATTATTCACCTCTATTTATTTTATTATGTGAATTTCCTCACCCATGGTGAGTCATCTCACTTAGGTGAGATCATAGGTCTAGGTGTCATTAGGAGTTATATGACATATTCTATCATAGAATTTGTCATATGCATCAATGTGCATCATACATGAGTTACATTCCCATTATGGAATGTAACTCCTTTCTCCCTTGTGGAGGTATGACGAGTCTATACATGGGAGTTACACAACACTCCTATATGTACCCATTTTTTATCTATGGGAATGAGTTGATTTTTTTTCCTTATGCACACTCTTTTTGATTTTTTGTTAATATCTTTCCGATTTTTGAGGTCTTCACATATTTGATTTTGTTGAAGTGCAACAATCTCAAATTTCTCATGATTTCATTAGGTTCTTAGAGCTCAATCTAAATGGTCTTGGTAATCATGTTACTCGCCTTGCTAGTTGTTGATTACTCTTTAGTTTGTGTTGTTTTATCTCCTTATGCAAGCTTTACACCATATTGGAAAACATTCTTGACTCACCTTTCCTTGAGTTCATGTATTTATCATTGATTACTGGAGGAAATCCATGGCATCGTTCAAGTACAACTCTATCATTGTGCATACCATTGCGTGAGATATTCAAGCTCTCTCTCTCTCTCTCTCATGGTATTAGAGATTCATTTTGGGTAACCATGGAATTATAATTGGATTGTTTCTAAATAATCTTTGTTTTTATCCTTATAAATTCTCATGCAAGTTTATTAATCATTTATTACTTATGATAATATGATTTAATAGATTTCTATTTCAGATTTTTTTGTTATCTTCAAGTTCGTGTTTGTGCAGTTTAGGTGTTTTCGCTAACTTTATCTAGTTGCAGATAATTTTGTGAAAGCATTCCAGATGTTCTTATGGTGTAGTTTAATTTTTTTTTCATTTAAAAATTTAATTTTTGCTTGGAAATATCTTTCACCGCCTTTGTTTCAATCTTTTTACTCATCTCATTTTTTTTCCCCCTTACTGACCTCTCCTCTAGATTTATTCCTAGTTTGACCAAGCTCCCTACTAGCTCAAAATATATATATATCTCTCTCTCTCTCATATCAACTTAGTGAGTTAGTCTCCTTGCATCAATTCAAGATTTTTTTTTACATTGCGTTTTCAGACTCTTGTCGATATTTCTTGTAGTCGAATTCTATTGTTTTATGCCAAACACTAGTTTCTAGTTTATGATTTGGGTTGAATTTCTCCTATGTCCGGTTACTCTGGTTGAGATTGGTTCTTTTGCATTATAATTGGGTTAGGCTGCATGCTGATCCCTACCCTATTTTGGGTTGGTTTACATTTCTCTCTTTATAGGTTAAGTTGTATGGGGTCTGCATTTGCTTTGATCTCAAGTTGCATTCTTTACATTGTTTTTACTCGCTTTGAGCTACACTACATTGTTTTGCATTTCCCATGTCAAGCTACTTCTTCTCTTACTTTTACAAGTGGTTTGGTTGTTTTCTAATAAACATAACATGTCAATTATGTTTTATATTTTAATCACATTCTGGGTTGCATGTGGGTTTTCTCTTTTTTCCTTACATTCAAAGTGGGGTTGGTTTGTTTATTTTTTACATTTCCTTGTCATTCTACATGCATTCGAGTTTATATTGGGATCTCTATCTTATGTTTTATGGTCAAGGTACATTGAGTTTGGGATTTGCATCATTTTATCGCTTCTTTGAGATGTTTCTTTTCTTCAATTTCGAATTGCATTGTGTTTTCTTACGTCCAAGATTTTCTTCCCCACGTGGCCGGGTCTCTAGTTACCTCGAGATTTTACATCTGCACTATCCCAAACCTTATTCAACCCTTCTCACTATGTGTATTACCCACCTTCCTTGTGTCATTCATGTGGATCTCACTTTGTTAGATAATCATTGGAGATATTTCTATGTTATCCTCACAGTAGTATGCATGTTATGTTGGTTGCACTCTACTTTTCCCACATCTCTTCCCTAGCTTGAGCATTTTCTCCTCCTATTGATAGCTTTTCCATGCTTATATCATTGAGTTAGCTCTACCTTGAGCCACTAAATGTCCCACCTACATTGCTCCATGTGGATCTTATAAAGCTTTCCCCACCCAACCCTTCGACCCTCATTTAAAATCAATCTGTCCCACTTATTTTTTTACTTGAATTTTATTTTAGAATTTTGTTTATAATTCAAAGTGGGTCATTCTTAGTTATTAAAAAGGTAGGGGTTAACATAAGGCTAAGTGTTTTATTAAATGACATTAGGTTATTTAAGATATAATGTGGTTTGATAAATATTTGTTAGGTATTAGTGTTTTCAGGATCTAATAATATTTTAAAAGGTAGTTTTATCATTATTGTAATGTTATAATTTAAATTTAGGATATAATAATCCTTTTAAAGGTAGTAAAAATAATCTAGGGCTTTATAAATTAATTAGGCATCTAATTTTAAAAATTATCTCTTTAATTTCATTGGTTGTTCAAACATGTACCCGCATCTTGGATCCGTGTAAGAGATGAGCCTTTGAGACCACAATGGAACCATCCCCAAGTTATGGGAGCTTACATGCTTGAGAAAATCTCTGGAGAAGGTCGGTTCCTCTAACTACCTCTAATGCTACTGTTACTCCTAATGTTGAAAGAAAATCCTAGACTAAACATGCCAAGGGACCAGGGATAGAAGGATGTGTGGAAAGGGGAAATCCTAAGCTAAGGAAGGTGATAGCACCAGGGAAATGGTCGATATATCTCCACAAGAGGTGAAAGAAAAAAAAGATGGAATGGGAGAAGAGGGAAAATGATGCATGCCATAGATCAACATATAGGCTCGGCCTTATAGTGTGTGCAACAACAAATGAACATGGGGATCAGAAGTAATAATACACAACATGCCAGAAAATGCAAATAGAGAGGTAAAATGCAATAAAAACAAGAAAGGGAAGACAAGATTCCAAAACACATGATTTTATTGCTTAAAGGATGCACAACCATTTACATTCATGGTAGAAGATGAGAATACATCACAGAGACCAGGTGCCAAACCCATGGAAAGTTGGCCACCATTTTGGCATGGTGTCGTTACAACAAAGAGGGATCCTTTTTTACAAAAAGTAGAACTTTGCTATTTATAGAAGAAGAGAGAGAGAGGAGAAAAGGAGGGAAACTCAGATTCAAATCTTCAACCACCAACAACAAGTGATAAATGCCTGTAAATCCACCTACAAGGCTATCGAATGCACTTCCCCATGTCTATTTGGTGTGTGGAAGAAGGAAGAAAGCAAGATCTAATTGAAATATGGTGGTTGAGGTTGATTAGATGTGTGCATTGATGATCAAAAGATGTTTCCCTATTTTATGCCTACCAAATCCCGCCAAATTTGAATTTTGAATAGTTCAACATGTAGCTTGTGTTAAAAATTTTCAAATGAGATCAAGTGCATGTGGGAATCGAGAATTACAAGTAGAAGTTATGGTTGTATAAAGTATACAGTCACTTTGACACACAATGACACGTGGCATGTGGATTGATTGAAGGATTCACCAACTATTCATTTGTTTTGTCATTTCTACCACATGTCATACACCGGTTGGTTTTTGTAAGGATATTAGTAGCCTATTGGCATGCTTTGATAGGTTACGTGTAACACACTCAAGTTTGATAGATGACATGGCACAATGACTGATAAAAAGGCAGTAAGGCAGGTGAAAGGAAAGAGGTGCAAAGGTGTGCAAAGAAGATAGGTGTGAGAATGTGCACTACAGAAAGAAGATATACTTATAGAAGTAAGGCAAGTATGAAGTGGGGATGAGAATTCAAATGAGGAAGGTTGGCGGTATAAGGAAAAAGAAAAGAAGGCATGAAAAAAGAGAGAAAGTAAAAGAGGAAGTGTAAGGCATGTGACAATGTGTGAAGGCATATGAGGGACTTAGCCATTTGGGAAGGAAAGTTTATAGAGGTGCATGCAAAGAGTGTGAAAAGATAGGAATGAAAAGGGTGAGTAGAGGGAAGGCATAAAGGGAAAATGGAAGGAGATAGAGGATGAAGGGGAAGGAGGAGAAGAAGAAGAAAGGAAGAAAGGTGCACAACGCAAACGAAGAATTATAGCCACATGAAAAATGTGCTAAAGAAACAAACTTGAGTGCGTGCATTTGAAATGTGAAAACATCGAGTCGAAATAAATATAAGTTATCTAGATAACTAGGAGAGTTATTTGGATAATAGTTTTGTTAATTTTGGGGCCATCTTCCTGCTAGATGAAGAGACCAGTAGCCTTAAAAGCATCCATTGGGCATGGAGTCAAGACTAAACTTGAAGATCTGATCTACAACTTGAAGAACATCCCTAAAGTCACTTACAACACTATCTAAAATCTGAACTGAACTGTTGCTCTCATGTG
The DNA here is from genome assembly GCA_018340775.1 of Taxus wallichiana var. yunnanensis. Lineage (NCBI taxonomy): Eukaryota > Viridiplantae > Streptophyta > Pinopsida > Cupressales > Taxaceae > Taxus > Taxus wallichiana. The sequence goes on along the minus strand of CM031243.1, from coordinate 150,183,542 downwards.
AATATTTTGACTTGGATTCATGAGAGTGAAAAGCTATGTGTTGATTGTTGGAACTTCCTCTTATAAAAATTGAACTATCATCACAAGAAGCAACAAAAATGGGCATGTGGGTGTAATAGAAAGGAAAGGTACCAGAGGAGTACATGTCAAAAAAAGCACAACACTATGTATAAAAATGAAAATCATACATGTCCAAAAGGAACATGTAGAGTGTGCACAAGCACTTGTGTTACTGAAAGAAAACCTAAACTAACCTACTCTAACTAGAGGAAAAGGGTGCTCAAGTAAAACCTACTATAGAAGGAGAAGTAGCTTCCCTTCCTCACAAATTGTGACCATGTAATTGATTTGGTTGAACATGGTTGGAAACAAGAGTGAAAAATTACTTGCAGATGGTGTTTCACCCTCCTCAAAGTATCAACAAAAAAATATATACCTCCTGAAGTTTATATGTGCTTGGATTTGGGAGGCACTGCTGTTGACCTTTGCATGTTAAAGCTCTACCTCATGCTCTAAAGTGAGCATGACCGGTGGAAACTCTATCTTTGGCTCTAGACTAGCCAAATATCTGATTGGGCATGACACTGATCCTTGTGATTTTCCCATTACTTTTAAAGCTCAATCCCCATAGATGGGATTTTCTTATACAGCTTCCTCCTCTAAAGGGAATGCTCTTGTAGGTGGGTCGCACAGTTGAGTTTAGGCGCGTATGGTTCTACCTCTACAAGAAACTTTGGTCTCCTCCTCCAGAATTTGCCCTCGAAACTAACTCGATTTTTTTCTAAAAAACAGCACCTTGATGATTCTCCTCTTCCCATTGGAGTCACATGAGTCATGTCATTCTTCAATTGTTCTGTAGTCATTCATCAAACATGATGATTTAGTTGGGAAAGGCATGTTGGCAAGGGGTTATTCATTTATGTCATAGTTAGATAGAGGGGACTCGGAAGAATGTGGAAGGATGGGTGTGGAAGGCATGGAAGGAAATGTGTGAAGAGGAGTGAAGAACATGCAGGGAGAGGAGATGATGAGAGATGGAGAGAAATGAAGGTGAGAGGATGGAGGAGGGGAATTCTTAATGGGGTAGCACGTAAGAAGCTGGGAACATGTGCAAGGTTGAGATGATGTAAGTTGGGGAGGAAGGAATGGGAGGGTTGTAAGATGGTAGTGTAGGGTTTCCCCATTGACAAGGTTATTACGCACTAGATTTTTGAGCCTCCATTTCTTCGCCCATTTTGTAATCTGGGGCAACATCTCAACAATAAAGTGTAGCTTTTGTTGGGTGTTAAACCAACCTGGTATAGGGCCGACCCATGGAAAAGGGACCTTGTAGCCAACTCTAGCTACCTTTATGGAGCACTTGACTCGAAATGCATCATGTCCATCTCCATATTTTTCACTTGCCTCTCAAAATCAGCTTCTACTATGGAGTTTCCACCATCATCTACATAAACCTATTCTTCATAAACATTTTGGTTAGAAAAAAAGTGGGTTGTATGCATTTTCAGATGATGGGGCTCATAAAACTGATTTGGAGGAGGATTTTGAAATGTGGGGATGGAGGGAAATAGCTCTACTACTACAAATGAGAATTCTATGAAGGGAAAGAAGTCATGATTACACAACTTCAAAAGAAAAAGGTGGAACAATGGAAAAAGGGATAAATGAATGAAAAGAAAGGAGGGGAGACTGGTCTGCGAATGAGATAATGGGTGTGTTTGAATCAGTGGAGTCACCAGATGTATTGAAAAATGCCTCAAAGGCTGGATCTCAACAATAACACATCAAACTTGTTGAGATGAAGATGTATAGCTCTTCAACTCTGGTCCCATAGGCGTACATGTAAAACTATTGGTCATTCAAATGTGCACCTGCATTTTAGATCCGGAAGATCCGATTGTTTGAGACAATAATGGAACCATCCCAAGTGGGACCTTACACACTTAGAGATGAGATCTCACGGAGAAGGCCAATTCCTCTACCTACCTCTAAACGTAATGCTACTCCTAATGCTAAAAGAAAATCCTAGACTAAACATGCCAAGGGACCAGGGATAGAAGGATATGTAGAAAGGGAAATCCTAAGCTAAGGAAGGTGATAGCACTTAGAAAGAAAGGGTCAATATTCTCTCCACGAGGGGAAAAGGAAAAGAGAGGGCACGAGAGAAGAGGGTGGATGTCACACACCATAGATCAACACACATGTAGACTCAACCTTCCAATGCACAACACATGAACACGGGACCTGCAAGTGGAGAATACACACAACATGCCAAAAATGTAAACAAGAGGTGAGATGCAATGAAAATGAGAAAGGGAAGACAAGAGTTCCATAAAAACATGATTTTATTTCTTAAGGGATGTACATTCATTTACATTCATGGTAGGAGGTGAGAATACATTACAGAGACCATGCCAAGGTCTAAAACCATGGGAATTCAGCCACCATTTTGGCATGGTGTCATTACAATAGAGAGGGATCCTTTTACAAAGCAGAACTCTACTATTTATAGGGGGAGAGAAGAGGAGGAGAAAAATAGGAAACTCGATTCAAATTCAAATCAGAATAAACCAAAACAACAAGTGATAAATTCCTAACAAATCCGGTGAAATATGGTGGTTGAGGTCAATTAGATGTGTGCATTAATGATCAAAAAGACATTTCCCTATTTTTTCCCTACCAAATCCCACCTAGATTTGAATTTTAAATAGTCCAACGTGTAGTTTATGTCATCATATTTTAAATAAGACCAGTGCATGGGAATAGGAGAACTAAAGTAGAAGTTATGGCTGTCATAAGTCTATAGGTTGCTCATGACGCACATGCAATGACATATGTGTGCATGGATTGACTAAAGGAGTTAGCCAATTGTTCATTTGTTTTTTCATTTTTTCCATGTGTCATGCACCAGTTGGTTGTCCATATTTGCACCCTTTGGTGCACTTTGATAGGTTACATGTAGTACACTCAAGTCTGAAAGATGACATGGGCAGATAAGAAACAAGGCACAAAAGCGAGAGGCATAAAGGTGTGCATGCAAAGAACATGTGCGTAAAGAAATAAGGAATACTTGCACAAGAAGAAAAGTATGCAAGTGGGGCACAAACATTCAACCGAGGAAGGGTGCGCAACAACAAAAGAAGAGGGGGCGTGTGAAGGATCACAAGGAAAAGAGGAAGTTAAGGCATGAAAGTGTGAAGGAATGTGAGGAAATTAGTCGATTTTGGAAGTCAAGTGTGTAGAGATGCATGCATGGAGTGTGTGATGGGATAGGAATGAAAGTGGGTGCACAGAGGGAAGGCATAAAGGGGAAATTGAAGGAGATAAAGGATGAAGGGGAAAGGGAGTAGAAGCAAGAAGGAAGAAAGGTGTGTGCATGGCGTGGAAGAACTATAGTCACATGAAATGTGCCAAAGAAACAAAATTGAGTGCACGTAACCTGAAATGTGAAACATCAAAGTCAGAATGAAAGTATAAGTTATCCAAATAACTTGGAGAGTTATTTGGATAACAATTTCAATTAATAGTTAATCTAATTTAACTAAAGTTTTTAAACGCTTTTAATCCCTTTTAAATTCTAAAATTAGACTTATAGGTATTTTAAAAGTGTGATTTTTAGTGCTATTAGATGATTTTTCCTTTTGATCTTTTGCTGGAGTGTGTATCTCTTTCCTTCCTTCCAAGTCAACTTTCTTGTCTTCTGAGGCCCTTCGACTCACTTTTGCATTGTAATAAAACTTTGATCCTTCTACTTATGGGTTAGTGAGCATGACCACCATCACCTGCAGTAAAAGGATTCTCTTGTTTCAAAGTAACGTGAGGAAAATTTTCTAACTTAGTACCTTAGTTTTTACTCCTCTTCTCATTTCATCATTTATTGTTCCTATTATAGTGTCACATCAGGTTGTGTTTGTTGAAACTCATTGTGGTCTCCAACATTTCACGTTATTATTCTAATTGCAAGATGAGTGACCAAACCTTTCACACAACACGAACACATGTGATTGTAATCTACAAACTATTTATAAAGTTCCATAAAAATGGGGTTAAATAGTGTTCCTTGAAGGCTTCTCTTATCATGGACATCAAATTTCATCACTTTATGGTGCAACTAGGTATAAACAACTACCCGTAATGGAAGAATGGGATACTCAATCATTACATTATACATGACTTGTTTGATTTAACAAATATAAAAATTTGTAAAACCTTAATTGTAGAGTAATGTATGATAAATAATTGCTAAAGAATAGAATTGATACAAGAAATAATTTAATGAAAATTGAAACCCTAAGTGCAAGAGAGGGAATAGAAGACTTAGCTAATTTCATAATAAATCCTAAATTATTTTGATTGGAATATTGATGATCATGAGGAGAATATTTTCACAACTACACCCAAATGATTTTGTAACTACTAAATAAGCATGGACTAGGGTTCTGGACTAGCTTGGGGGTCCCCGTGAACTAGAGACCTTTATTGGGTTCCCGTGAGTATAAAAATGGTCATAAATTGATTCTTATCGTGTTGCAAGATGATCGCTAACCTTTTTTTGGTCACCTATATATCACTCGGATGATCATTATATTCACTCAGTAACCTACAAAGAGGGAGAAAACCCATAAACCCCCAAAACATAAAATCCTAAAAAAAAAAATGTAAATGGGGAGTTAGACTAACCCTAGTGGTCACCCAATAGAGTGAACTTCCGACCTAGTGTTTCACTACATCTCATAATCCATGTAGTTCTTTTTACGTGTGTCCAGTAGAAAGCATGCCCTAGGTATCTCTTGTGTAATATGCACTTGATAACAAGTGAAAGGTAGATTTAGTAATGTAAATAGATGTGTGTATGTCAAAATGGACTTCCCCTCTTATATGTGTATGCAAAAATTTAGTCCATTTTCGCTTGAGTGAGTGCTAGATGGATGCTTTGATGCTCTTATCATATCTTTGGATGCAACCTTAGGTGGTGACAATAGATGCTTAGAGATTGGTCCTTTATTATGGTCACATTGCTTTGTATTTATATGATTCCCTTGTTTGAATTTCATAATTGACAATTAAAAGGTTGACCCATAAGAAAATAAGACACCCAAAAGATAAAAGAGGCCCAAAAGAGGTGAGTAAGATACAAGGGCACCGAAAGGGAAGAGGGTGTTGGCGTTGCTGGGTGCTGGTGTCCAGAGTCAAGAAAGATAAAGTAATGAAGATCAAATTAGGATGTAGGGTTTAGAAGGCCAAATAGAAAATAAGAAACACAGACAAAAGGCCAAATATAGTTGTCAATTGTTATTTTTCTCACGTAGGAATCATATGAGTAGTATTATTTGATTAATACCTAGAAATATACCCAAGTGCATGATTTTATGTCTACATTTTCCCCCACTTTATGTTGTTGAGTGAATACTTGATAACATAAAGTAGATAAGAGATTTGTACCTAATAACCATGTAGATTGATGATGAAATCATGATGAAAAGACAAGAAAAGCATGGAGTGATAAAAATGAAGCATGAAAGCTAAGATATAGGAAGTGACCCTATGGTGAAGCATATGTGTTGTGCCATGTTTTTACTGTTGTGATTTTCTCGATGTGGGGATAATTCTTGTTGTGTCTTAAAGACAAACCTAAAAAAGAAGAGTGAAAGAGTAGTCAAGGTCATGTGTTATGAAAACTCTATAACAAACATGTAAAAGTATGTAAAAATGTGTAAAAAGGTGCAAAAAGGAAAGTGTGCACTTGATCTCGTGATGAGTGAAAAGGATAGAAATTATCCCAAATTACTTTAGAAGAGTGATTTTATCAGGTGATATCATGCCAAGAATGATTTTTTTGGGTGATCTCATGCCAAATGTGAGTTTTTGGGTGATCTCATGCCAAGTACAAGTTTTTGGGTGATATCACGCCATGGTAGAAGAGTGTTGGGGAGAAAGGTCTAGTGTTATTCTCCATCCCTAATTGCTTCCGAATTTATACACCACTACAGATGGTGTGATCCTGCTTTGTTCCATGTTCAATCTAGTTTGATCTAAGTAGAAAAAGAAGATAGAATGCATTCTGACATCGGAGCATTGTTCCTATAATGTGAAAATTACTCCTCGAACTACCGAAATTGTTCCAATCTAAGAAAGTAATTGTAATTAACCCTGGTTATAGGAACCTAAGAAAGGTCATGAGCACTCAATCACTCATGTTTATATCTAGGTGCTAGTGTCTATGCTCAATTGATGACCCAAGTCGAATATGGGTGATTTTGTTTCTATAACTATGTTCTTTTCCGTAATATGTAGGCATGTACTAAAGCTCTAAGCTGTTTTATGGGGTGAATGATTCACCCAATGTATGCCCCCTTGTTTAGGGTTTATGCGATGTTGCTAGAAGCATGCAACCCAAAGGAGAGGACCAGATGCTGATCTAAAACTATTTCCCTATAGGGGGAGGGAATGTACATGGTGAAAATGAAGGAACATGCAAACAAAGTGGATGGAAACATGTGTTAGTGTAATCAAGAAAAATAGGTGTATAGATGACAATATGTAATCTAAAGAAATAAGACAATGTACACTACGAAAAGTGGGTTTCAAATATGGGACATTGCTCAAAATTTTACAAGAAAATCAGGGCCAAAGAGGCCAAAAACAAACACGTAATGAAAAATAAAGACATAAGGCATAGCCCACAAATAATGGCATACAATAGAAGATAATAACAAGTAGAGTGTAAAGTAAAAACCATGGTAACAAATAGTCTTACAAAGAAAACGCTGCACATGAAGCACCCATTAGCCTATTATAAATATAAAAATTATGTCAAGATGTGTATATAGTGATAAAGTAATGTGCTAATAAGAATAGGAAGTAGTATAAAATGAAATAATAACACCTATGATGTGTAAGAGTAGGAATGTAGATGCCCCTCGGAGCCTTGGTGGGACTGGTAAGATGTAAAGTTCCAAGAATCCATGTTGCATGTAAACATCATTAGAAAGTATGCATCCACAAATAGAGAACAAGTGAACACACATGTGTATATAGAGAAGACAATGACATACTGGATATCCATCTATCATAGTAAACAACATATACATGTAACTAGTATAAAAATCAAGAGTATATGCAACTAAGATATGGAACATGGTGTGAGTGTGAATGGAAAGGAATGTAAAGTGAATGTGATAGGAAAATCATGCCCCCCGAGTGAATTTGAATGAGCATGAGATGAGGTTCATTTATAAAAACCTTTGACAGCTTAAGAATGAACCATAAAACAAGAGTGTGTCATCGAGAAATGGTTTGAATCGTGTGCACTAGATAGATGAATCATGAAGCATAGAGTGTAGAATGAGGTGGGATTCATTTCAGATTTATAAAATTAAGAGTTGAGTATGAACTGTATGGAACTAGAATGCATCATAGGATAACGGTGATACAAGTTGTGTGTATCAATTTGTGTGAGATGCATGAGAAAGACTAAATGTGAAGCTTGGATTGTGATAGTAGAAATGTGAGATACATGATAATGATAAGGGGGAAGTAAGCATGATGCCCCCAAGTGTACAATGATGAGTAAGTTATCCAACAAAAGTGAATGGAAAGGGTCCTCCAATTGATTCTTGTAGTATAGATAAAGGCATGTGACCATGCTATGAGATGAGTGGTGATATGAGATAGACGATGTATCCGTGAATGAGACATATGCGTATGAGACCAGGAGGTGATGAAAAATATGTGAAGGAGAATAAGGAGGTGATGTGTACCTATGTGAAGGAGACCAAGGAGGTTTCCGTGTACCTATATGAAGGAGACCGTGGAGGTGATGTACACCTATGTGTAGGAGACCACGAAGGAGATGTACACCAATGTTAAAGAGACCATGAGGAGGTGATGTATAAGTATGCGAATGAGACCATGGAGGTGATGTATGCCTATGTGAAGGATACCAAGGAGGTGATGTACACCTATGTGAAGTAGACCTCATAGGTGACGATGATACCTATGTGAAGGGGCCATCCGAATGGTGGACCTAGGCCGATGAGATGGACTAGTGGACCGATGAGACCGAGTAGGTTGTGTGAAAATAAGAGAGATAAGAGTAGATTAATATTTACATTTGAGAGGTCCATGGGGCATAGATACCCTAGTGAGTGCAATGATAACCTCAAAAGGAGGCCGTGACCACAATGTGCATGACATAACACCTTTGATGGTGATAAATTGCTTATTGTGAATGAATTTTAGACACAAGTGATTCATGGATATTATAGCCTCGAGTGAAATGGAGCCAAGGAATGCCCTAAGAGCATGTCACAACATTTGATTAAAGGTGTTATAATGAATGGAAAAACATGGTGATACACCCAAATGTAACCGAAAGCTTGACGTAACCATAAGATTTGGGAACTAGATATGAGATATGAGAAAGTGGATAATTAATAACGACAAGAAGTGAAATGAAGCACACACTCATATGAATCGATCGATTGATCATCGACATTATTGACAAGATGAGGTTGATAGAAGTATGAATATGTAATGTATCATAAGATAATGTGGCATGATAATCATGATTAGATAATGTGATGAATGGTGGAGATGCATCAAGCATTAACAACTAGAAAATCAAGAGCCCCCAATGAAGGAGGAGGCACTACATAATATATATGATTAGCTAGAGAATTAGAATCATGTTTTTCATGCTTAGGGAGAGGATCATTAAAGATTTTGAGATTTTTGTTTTCATTGGCTCTGGGGGAGATCGATCGCATTATTATCGATGAGACCTTGAATAAGATGTATAAATTTGAAGCATAAATTAGTAGAATTCCCCAACACATTGTTGATATTCACATCTATTTTTTTGTTATAATTACATCCTTTATGGTGAGATGGATCTAGATTAAGTGGAGGAAGAAGTGTAATTATATTTCTCTTGACAAGTTACTGTAATAGAATATGTGAGTGCAAGGAAATATTGTGAATGTACACTTTGATGGCTATAATTCAATATTTTAGGAGTAGAGACAATGTTAAGATTATATTTTACTTTAGTTGGCTTAGAAGAAATCTTGAAAGTAGATTTTTTTGAAACCAAGTAGAAGAGGAATCCTTGATAATGATTTTTAAACTATCCCATAGATGATAGTTTTCTTCAATAGCTGAAGAGTATGTAATAAGTGATCAAATGATGGAGATGTATCAAAGATGAAGCTCTCTTGCAAAGGAGGAAAAAAATTGGACAAAAAGATCTTGCAATTCAGATTCCGCGAGTATATTGGTCATCATAGCTAGGTTATTATTATATCATAAAACATAGTCCACAAGATACTTAGTAGATCTTTGTTTAATTTGTGTGAGTTGAGCATAGGAATTTCTTATTATCAATATTTATTGAAAAATGTGTGAGAAAAGCATTGGCTAAATATGTAAATAATGTTATTGAATGGATTGGTAAATTAGAGAACTAACGCATTCCATAATCTTGGAGGCTTAGAGGAAAGAGATTTTCTAGTAAAGTATGATCATCCGCATAATCTAGATATGCCACATGAAATGCTCAGAGATTATCTTGAGGGTTACCATGGTATTTGAAGGTGGGAAGCTTAGGAGTGGAAAAATTTAGAGGAAGTGGATAGAATAAATGGTGGGTGCAAAAGGAGTGTGAAGGAGTAAAGTGGAATCAAGAGATAGAGATACATGAGAAGTAGCTATTTAAAGTTTACAAATTAGAGTATGAAAATCCTATATAAAGAAGTTAAATCAGAGTATTTCAAGAAGAGATGGTTTATGTAATAGAAGAATTAGGTTGAATGATGGGAGCGGTAGTAGTGAGAATGGAAGTAGGAATATGAAGGGGTTGAGTGGAGGCCATGAAAGCTAAGGAAGAACTAACAAGGGGTGCCAAGAAACATCTCAAAAGTTTTTAGAAGCAATCAAAACACAAAGAATATACAGAATATGGGTGGGATTTTCACTCAAATCTTTACAAAATTGGGGTACTTGTTTAATTGATCTTAATCAATATTAGTGTCCTCATCGTATGATTGCTCACTATCAAATGTTTCAATTTTTTTGAGAGGAAAATTTTAAGAGTTAGAAAAGGGGTTATCAGATTCAACCATTGATTTAGAAACCCTACAGGTAAATGGAGGGAGCTCTATATGCTCAAAAGACCCAAAATGATCACTATGGGTGACGGGCATAAGAAGAAAACCATAGAAATAAGGTTGGAGTCGAGTGATGTGTACACCAAATTATTTAACAAATATTTAAATTTGTAAAACCCTAATTGTAGAGTAACATATGATAAATAACTTCTTCAAGACAAAATTGATGCAAACAATAAGCTAATGAAATTTGAAACCCTAAGTGCAAGAGAGGGAATATAAGACTTATCTGATTTTGTAATAATCCTAAAGTGTTTTGAACTAGAAGAATGATGAAAAAGAGGAGGATATTGTCAAAAATGCATCCAAAAAGGTCTCAGAATTACCAAATTAGCCTAGACTAGGTAATCGGACTAGGTCAATGGCATCTAGGCACTCGAAGATCTTAGGCTTTGACACCTGTGACTATGAAAATGGTCGAAAAATATTTTTATTATGTCACAAGATGGTTGCTAACCTTAAATATTGGCCTCTTTATGTCGTGTGGATGATTACTATATTCATCTATAACCTACAAAGAGAGAGATAACCTACAAAACCCCAAAACACATCAAATCCTAAAAATAAAAAGATGCAAATGGGGAGTCAAACTGACCCCAGTGGTCACTCCGAAAGAGTGAAATTACGATCGAGCATTAAAATACATCTCATAATCCATGTAGTTCTTGTGTGAGTGTAGAAATCATGCCCTAGGTGTCTCTTGTACAAGATGCACTTGATAACGAGTGATAACTAGATGTAGTAATGTAAATAGTTGTGTGGATGGAAAAATGAGCTTCCCCTAATATACATGTATATATAAAATACATTCCCTTGTCTCTTGAATGAGTCTTAGATGGATGCTTTGATGGTCTTAGAATTCCTTTGGATGCAACCTTAGGTGGTGATAATAAATTCTTAGATATTGGTCCTTTATTATGGTCACACAAATTTATATTTATATGATTCCCTTACTTGAATTTTGTAATTGACAACTAAAAGGCTGACCTATAATAAAACAAGATGCCAAAAAGATAAAAGAGGGTCTATAGAGGTGAGTAATATATAAGAGTTCCCGCAGAGGGGATGAGGGCACCGACATCTTGGTTGGGTCCTGTGTCTAGAGTCAAGAAAGATAAAACAATGAAGATCATACACTTGGGGATGTAGGTTATAGAAGGACAAATAGAAAATAAGAAACATAGAAACAATTCTAAAGATAGCTAATAATTACTTATTTTCTAACTTAGGAATCATATGAATAGTAGTATGTTATGAGGACCTAGGAATGTACCCAAGTGTGTGATTTTGTGTCTACATCAGTTACCCCATCTTCTCGGGAGTACACCTAAACTTGTTGAGTACATCATATAATATGAAATTATTTGTATTACTATACCGCAGAACCTTGAATTTTGGGTGGAATTACAAATATATTTATATTTCATTCGAACCTACATGGAGATTTTGACCCTCTTTCATCTAGTTATGGATCTTCAATGATCTTATATCCATGGAGGATAATGAGTTTACCGATACTTTTTCTTGAAGGCCACCCACACATATTTTTCTTAATTGTCCTTTAGAACTTAGTATTTCATATTTCCTAAGGAACTCTCCTCCATGGACCTTTGGATTTTGATCACTCATTTGATCTTTTCATCTAATTTTAGTTGATGCTCATGCGAATCCAAAGCAGATTGCATAACATGAATCCTTTCTCCAAGTGTGGGATTCTTCTGAAAAGTCCATGAGAAAGAATTCTCAAACTTTGAGAAGGCTCAGGATACCGAAATCACTATTCCTCTTCCTTTAGATGCACCAATGAAACGCAGAGGTTTACCCAAGAAAAACTAAACTAACTACCAAGGAGACAGGGAGAGAGAAATGCATATAAATAAACCTAAGCTAAGGAGGTGATGCACCGAGGAATGAAGAACATAAGCTTTGCAACATAAACACAGATCATATAGATGCAATACCACACCATGCACAGGTAACCGAAATGCAATGAGAGATCAGAATGACAACAATGAATACATGAGAGGATTTAAATTCAATCACAGACATATATATTGCTCAAAGGATCAATTCGATACATTGCAATGGCCAAAAGGCACAATGGCATTACAGTCTATGTGGGAGGCTTGAAAACTCCACGAATTCTCTTACAAGCAGGAGAGAAGGGAGGGGTTGCAAAACAAGAATGTCCAACATTAGAAAGAAGCCCCTCCTTACAATTTATAGGAAGAATGAGAGAGAAAAGAGAGAGGAATTCGAAATCTGCCCCAACCACCTCCAGAATGCACTTAACTCATCTCATAATGATGGAAGCGGCGGATCTTGGCAAAACGGCGAGCTGCCTAGCAGAGGCGGCGAACTGTCTGCTGCATTAAAGTTGTTAGTTGAGCATCACTTCTGCTTATTATTTCGTGCCAGAGGCGTCTTCTGATTTTCTTTCTTCAAACTGAACCAAAATGCAAGATTGACCCTGGAAACGTGTAGAGAATCTCACAAGCTTTCCGTTGATATAAAGAACGCGCAAATCTGAGCTCTGGATCGAAAGTTATGTCGATCTGAAGTTTTAGGGCACGGAACAGGTGAAAACGGATTTTTTGAATTTCTTCCCGCGCGCCCGCCACTGGATGACACGTGGCACGCTCTGATTGGACGAGCAATTCTTTCTCCTCCGTCTTTTCGGCGGACTGTCCTTTGAAATTTTGACTTTTGATGATTTTGGGACTTTTTTCACCCCTTTCCCGCGCTCCCGCCATTTGGATGACACGTGGCATGATCTTGTTGGAGGACAGGGCGCGGGGCTTCCTTTACTTTTAGCTTTTTGGGGAACTCAACCAAATTCTCTAACTTCCTCCCGAGCTCCGCACTTTACTGCTCTATTGGACACGTGTCCAATTCCTATTGGCTCGGGCCAGCGCTTCAAACCTTGCCCCTTTGACTTTTTAACCTTTCTCCTTGAGACACGTGGCGCATCTTTTGGTTGGTTCTCGGGCCTGCCGGGTCTTCCGCGTACTTCGCGTCCATCTGTCCCGGATGTCCCATTTGATTTTGGACCCTTTGTGACAATTTCGGCCGATTCGGCCGGTTCGTGTACCTCTGGCCCGATTGTTCCATTTTCCTTTGGACCGCTTGGGACAATTTCGCCCGGTTTGGCCGGTTCGGGCCCATTTGTACCACTTGTCCCACTTTGTTTTTGGGCCCTTTGTGCTTATTTCGCCCGGTTCGGCCGGTTCGGGCCTTTCTGTCCCAAACGTCCTGAGCAACACTTAGCCAATTTCTTCCTCCTCCTTCGGCCGGATCGGCTTTTCGCGCCTTTCGCGTACTTCTGGCCCGATTGTCCCAAATGCAATTTGGGCCGCCTGGAGGCTTTTCGGCCGATCCGCGCCTTGACGTCCCAAATGTCCCAGTTGCTCCCTTTAGCAGGACTTAGCCAATTTTTTCACTTTTTTCTGAATCAACCTATTTGCCTTTCTGCCACCTTTGATGCATGTTATCGAAATTTACCCGGGGGGAAATTTTGATAACAGTTTTGACGACTCAGCGGGGTCACCTGCCTGCTAGGTAGAAGATCAGTGGCCTTTTAGCGGTCCATTGGGCATGGAGTTAAGCACTAACCTGAAACAAGCCTGATACTGCAACTTCCTCTCCAGCAACACTCTGAACTGTAGAAAACAACCTGAGAGCAGCAAAACCTGTGCCAAAGCACTTAGGGAAATAGAAACCTAACTACAACAGGACAATGTGCATACGCACTTAGAGGAATTAAGAAAACTCTAAACTAATATTTACAAGGGCAAAACGTTTCTCTTAGTAGCAATGTTTAAGATAGATTCCGTTAACCGGGATCTGAAGTTCCTCTCCATCCAATGCAGACAATTGGAAAGCATTACTATTTTTGCATCCCGTGACCATGTAGGGACCACTCCAGATGGCATCAAACTTGGAATGTCTCCCCGGTTTTGCCCGATCTGCATCCCATTTCAGAACCAGGTCCCCTTCCTGGAAGGTTCTTGCTCTAGCTCTCTTATCAAACCATCTTTTTACTACGGCCTGATCCTTTTCAATCGTCTGAACTGCATGTTCTCTGATTTCTTCTAATTCCATCAATTCCGCATACCTGACCTCCATTGGCTCGAACTCAGATAACTCAAGCTGCTTCATGAGCTCCAAGGCTGGCAATTCTAATGATATAGGCAACACCGCCTCTTTCCCATAGACTAACTTGTAGGGAGAATTACCTGTAGACCTCTTTGGTGTTATTCTGTCAGCCCATAACGCTGATTTTAGCCTTGTATGCCATGTTCTTTGATTTTCATCTAGAGTCCTTCTGATGATTTTTAGCAAATTCTTGTTTGTGGACTCTCGTCATCGTCCATTACCCTGCGGGTAATAATTTGAAGAGGTGCTCAAATAGATTCCATTCTTGACAGCCCATTCTGTAATTTTTGAACCTATGAATGCTAATGCATTATCTGATATGATGGTGGCCGGCACACCGAACCTAGTTACTATCCCTTCATAAAAGTCTAGTATGCTAGACTCACTTGCCTCTTTGAGCGCTACTGCTTCGGTCCACTTGGTGAAATAGTCTCTGTCGCTGTAAGAATCCACTTGTGGCCTTGACTCGAATTGGGATTGATGACTCCAATGAAGTCCAATCCCCATTGCATGAATGGATGATCTACTGAAATTGGACGAAGGGGAAGTGGCGCTAACCTTCCTTTCCCTGTGAAGAATGCACATTTCTTGCATTTCTTAACCCATGAGTAGCAATCATTGAATACAGTAGGCCAATAGTAACCAGCTTTCATGATTTTGAGAGCTGTTACTCGTGGGGTGAAATGGCCTCCTGCCTCTCCGTCATGGAACTCCTGTAAGATCCTCTCGATCTGACCTGTCCCGATACATCTCAATAGAACACCGTTGATGTCCCTTTTAAACAAAACATTATCAACAAGCACATAAGGAACTGCTTGTAATCTGAAGTACCTTCTTTTCGCTTTGCTCATTTCTGGAGGGCACATGCCCGCTTCAGAGGAAATGTATCATATTCTCGAGTCCAACAGGAGTGGACACATCATCATTTTCCCGTTTTTGATCTTCTTGTAATAAAGCAGACAAACGCCTTCTTCATCTTCTCGGGCTGTCTCGGTTGTTTGGAAGCGAGCTGCTCACACAAACCTTTCGCCTCTTACCAGCCTTGGTGATCTTGATCTCAATGTCATACTCCATGACACGGGTGATCCATCCCGCCCTTTTCTCATTCAAATCCTTGTTGAGGAGGAAGTCCTTAACCCCAGCATGTGAGACCAATAATTGGACCTTGTTGTTTGAGACTAAATGCTTGAATTTCTTCAAGCTTCGACATCGCAAGCACATGCTTTTCAATAAAAGAGTACCTCACCTCGCAATCATTTAGGCTCGGGTCAAGAAAGCAATCGGCTGCTCCTCATTATCTTTGTTCTGTTGTACCAGAATGGCAGAAATAGTGTCATCACCTCCAAATGCATAGAGGATGAAATCCTTGGAAAAGTCCGGGTTGATGAGAGTGGGTGCCTGGGAGATGGCTTCTTTGATTGCTTCAAAACTCTCCTGCCTTCGCCGTCCATTCAAAGCCATGCTTTTCCTTAACATTTTGGTGATGGGCTTGACAAGGGCTGCAAAGTTTGGGACAAACCTCCGAACAAAGTTTATCCTTCCCAGGAAACTCTGAAGGGCTTTCTTGTGACTTGGCAATGGTAGAGCTCTTATGGCTTCAACCTCTCTCGGATCAATTGCTAATCCCTCCTTTGAAACAATATGGCCAAGGAGTTTCCTTCATGTGCAAGAAAGATGCACTTCTTAGGATTCAAAGACACTCCAAACTTTCTACACCTCTCAAAACCCGCCCGAGGTGAAAGAGATGGTCTGCAAAGATTCTTTGAGAAGACAAAGTGATATCATCTAGGTATATCAAAGCACTATCTTATTGATCAAGCTTTCAATGCCATATCCATAGCTCGCCGGAATGTTGCTCCGGCTCGATACCCAAATGGCATCTTCTTGTAAGCATACGTGCCCCATTTGGTTGTGAAGGCTGTCTTGAACTGGTCTTCCTCCTTCACCATAATTTGATTGAAGCCTGAGTAACCATCAAGTAGTGAAAACCTTTCTGAACCAGCTACGACCTGCAATATTTGCTCCATGGAGGGGAGTGGATAATGGTCCTTGAGAGAGGCTCTATTCAAATCTCTGAAGTCAACACATAGCCTGATCTCTCCACTTTTCTTTCTGACCGGAACCAAGTTCGCAACCCAGCTTGAATGCTTGATAGGGAATATAATTGCTGACTCAATCAGCTTGTCCAGCTCCTTCCTCATGAGAGGCTCCATGTGTGGATTGACTGGTCTCTGTTTCTACCTGACAGGCTTAGTATTTGGATCCAACTCGATTGTATGCTGAGCTAAGTTGGGATTGAACCCTTTCAAGTCTTCATAGCTCCAAGCAAACACATCAGGGAATTCTTGACATAGCTGTATGAACTCATACCTTTCCTGTTCAGTTGTCATCTTTCCAATTTGCAGTGGCTTGTTCTCTTCTACCAAGATGGATGCCGAATCTTCTCTCTTGGCCTGAATGTTTGCTTTCTCCTTTCTAAACTGATCATTGGGGTTAAAAATGGACTCCAAAGTGATAAGTCCCTTGGGCAGCTTGTCAGCTTCTCAAATCAGATCACCGGTCACCATATATTGCTGTTCCAACTTCTCTTGATTCTTAGCTGAGAACTCAGCTTCTTCCTGCAAGAAGTGGATGATTTGCTGGTCATTCTCGAATACTTGCCAATTGACATCGTTATCCGGCACTGAAGGCCTCACAATCACGTGGATGTTTGGCTGTACCTTGTTTTGTTGAATGTTTTCTATAATGTCAAAGGCTGCCCCTACTGCTGCAAGCCTGTCAGCAGCTTGATTCTCTTTCCTGGGAATGGCCTTGATGCCGAAACCCTCAAAATCTTCCATGAGGTCCCATACCCTGTTCTTGTAGCACCTGAGTAGGTTATTTTTGGCGGCATGTTGTCCCTTGACCTGATTTACAATCAGCTCACTGTCCCCAAAAACTTGCAAGTTTTTTATTTTTCTCTTTATTGCCCAATGCATCCTCGCACCAAGGCTTCATATTCAGCAGTGTTATTGGAGCATGCAAATTGAAATCTAAAAGCTGAATAATACTTTACTCCTTGAGGTGAAATAAGCATGGCTCCACCTCCTGCGCCTTGTCTACTCCTTGATCCATCAAAAAACAGTTGCCATACCTCGTTGTCATCCTTGTGGTTTGGCTTGGTGATGCTAGGAATAGGTTGACTTTCTTCATGTATACAATAGACCCCTAGCTCAGATTCTTCTACTTCTTGATAAGGATCAAAAGCATGCACCTTGCTTGCCCATTCATCAAGAGTCAAATCTGGGATACTTCCAACCTTAGTGTCGGCTTCATCAGTGCCAAGGTGATCTTCTTGATCAAATGCTGAGCAATTGGTATTAATATGACTTGGAGTATAGGGCTCAATGTGGAAATCTGCAATAGGTTCTGACCTAATTGTAGCTTTAGTTCCATACCTCGTTCTGAACAGCATGTGTGACCAATCAGCGGACAAATATCCCCCAATCTTGGCAGTAAAGTCCCTTGACAAACAGAGGGCAAAGAGTGGTGGAAGGTCTATGACTGATATATCTTGTAAGACAACAACATTTGGACATGCATGCAAGGTAAGGCTCAAATTTCTAATCACTCCAACAATTGCTATTGCTGTCCCATCCAGCTGCACTACTCCCTTAGATGTTATTTCATACTGGAGCCCTAACTGATCAGCTATCTGTTTAGGCATTACTGAGCTACTTGCCCCGGAATCTATCATGCAATTATGCACTAGCTGATTTCCAATGATTAACGAAACATAAAAGGGGGGAGGCTTCAAAGATTCTACCTTGTTGTGCCGCATGTTTTCCTCGAGGTCGGGCAGCATTTTGTGAGTACCTTCTCCCGCATTCGATCTCGCTGATTCAAGTTGGCCAATCCTTCATAGCAGCTTTCAGCAAATCTCTTTGGCCTGGGATGGATAGGGATTCCCACATAGATATATTGACATTTGTCTTCTTCATCTGGTCAATGATACTAAATGGTGATGAAGGATCTCTCTCGCTGTCCCTTGGTTCGCACATTGCTCCTTGTATGTGGGCAGCAACAAACTGGGCATTTGAGTTGGCCTAGGGGCTGTTCTTGGCTGCCCTCATTTGAAACCGGGTTTTGCTTGCCAATCATTTGTGGAGTGTGGAAGGTTGTGGATTGGTGGGGCTAATGGCTGTTCTTCACCCAAATTTCTCCTTTTTGACCTTGTGTTGGCAGCAACACCTTGAGAAACTGCCTGATTCATGCCACAGAAATCCTCTGCTTGCCAATTTACCAATGTGGTGTCATTTGGGGCAGATTGCTGTTGGAATGTTTCTTGTTGTTGGCTGTTTTCTTGATTGCTTTCACCCTCCACACCAGTAGTTGTTACCATTAAAGCTTGGGTCAAAGCACCATTGAAGCACATGGATTGATTATGGGGTTCATTACATGGAAAACACCATTCATACTCCTGGGCAATGTTGTTTTGTGCTGGTACTAATGCCTTAGAGGCAGATATGGCATTTGGATTATAGGGCTGGAATGGTCTATTGGCAGGAGGCCTTGTTTGATTCATATTTGCAGCTGGATTAGGTGGCCTTTGAGGCTGATATGGCTGCCTATTAGGTTGAGCTTGAGGCTGATACGAAGGTCTAAAACCTTGAGCTTGCTGTCTTTTTAGAGTGACCAGCTCATTACCTAAATTTTGCAGCTGCTTCATGACTTCTTGAAGCTCATTTGGGGCACTTGGAGATGAAGTGGAAGCTTCATTTGAACTCTGATTCCTAGGAGTGGGAATAGGAGCTAAGACAGTGTGCTGACTAGTACTGGGCTCTCTAAACTTGGATATAATGGCATCGAGGCTCAGAGCTAGCTTGCCGGCTTGAATCAGACAATTTTCAGCTCTAATGGCAATACTATAAGCAGCAGGGATAGTTGTGCCTCCCATAGATTGAACTAACATAGAAATATCAGAATTTAAAGCTTTAAGGTAGTATAGAAAAGCACCTTCAGCTGTTGGCCTGACTGCCACCGGAATTCTATCCCAAGATCTTTGAAATCTGAAGTCAAGTCGGTTAGCTGCTCATCGGGAGCTCTCTTGATGGTTGTCAATTGCTCCAAAAGAGACAAGTTGTCTCCTTTTCTCCAAATTGATCATGAAGTGCAATACACAAACTGATTCCAGCTTTTGTGATAGAGCCACTTCAAGGCTCCTAAACCATTGCAATGCTTTTCCTCGAATGAAGACGCCAAAGATTTGACAACTACTTGCATCTCATTAATCTCATGGATCGCACAAATGTTAGCAATGTCCTCGACATGATCACCAGGAGTGGTCTGATTTTCTCCAAGAAATATGGAATGTTCTTCAATGCCGCCACGGGATTGGATTTTGTGCATTGAGAGCAAGTGGGTCGCCGCCCGTGAAGTCGACATAGGGGTTTACTCAAGTGCGCCATTCGATTGGTCTTAAAACCCTCAGATACCAAAGAAAGGCCGCCTGTGTGGAGGAGTTGAGAGAGTTCTGTTTGGTGGAGATGGAGACCTTTGAATCCTTCTTCCTCTTTGCCTTCTTCTTGGAGATAATTGCAGGTATTCAAACAACACTTCCTCTTCTCCAACTTTTGACCTTGTGATTCTTCTCATAAGCTTTTAGGCCTGTACTGCTGAAACCAGTTGATTCTTCCCCTTGGAGTCGCCAGATATGCAAATAATAGCTCTTTTTAAGCAAGAAAATTGCAACAGATGCATATCAACTTTGCTGCAATAAAAATGAGACCTCTAGGTCCCACCGGGCGTGCCAAAACTGTTGATGCAAAATCACAGCACCCCTGGTTGCACATCAGATTTTTAGGTTGATGCTCATGCGTCCAGTGTGATTGCATAACATTGAATCCTTTCTCCAAGTGTGGGACTTGAAAAATGAGAAAGAATTCTCCAGAGAAAGGCTGGTTCCTATTCCTCTGTTTAGATGCACCAATGAAACGCAGAGGTTTACCCAAGAAAAACTAAACTAACTACCAAGGAGACAGGGAGAGAGAAATGCATATAAATAAACCTAAGCTAAGGAGGTGATGCACCGAGGAATGAAGAACATAAGCTTTGCAACATAAACACAGATCATATAGATGCAATACCACACCATGCACAGGTAACCGAAATGCAATGAGAGATCAAAATGACAACAATGAATACATGAGAGGATTTAAATTCAATCACAGACATATATATTGCTCAAAGGATCAATTCGATACATTGCAATGGCCAAAAGGCACAATGGCATTACAGACTATGTGGGAGGCTTGAAAACTCCACGAATTCTCTTACAAAGGAGAGAAGGGAGGGGTTGCAAAACAAGAATGTCCAACATTAGAAAGAAGCCCCTCCTTACAATTTATAGGAAGAATGAGAGAGAAAAGAGAGAGGAATTTGAAATCTGCCCCAACCACCTCCAGAATGCACTTAACTCATCTCATAATGATGGAAGTGGCGGATCTTGGCAAAACGGCGAGCTGCCTAGCAGAAGCGGCGAACCTGTCTGCTGCATTAAAGTTGTTAGTTGAGCATCACTTCTGCTTATTATTTCGTGCCAGAGGCGTCTTCTGATTTTCTTTCTTCAAACTGAACCAAAATGCAAGATTGACCCTGGAAACGTGTAGAGAATCTCACAAGCTTTCCGTTGATATAAAGAACGCGCAAACTGAGCCTCGATCGAAAGTTATGTCGATCTGAAGTTTTAGGGCACGGAACAGGTGAAAACGGATTTTTTTGAATTTCTTCCCGCGCTCTGCCACTTGGATGACACGTGGCACGCTCTGATTGGACGAGCAATTCTTTCTCCTCCATCTTTTCGGTGGACTGTCCTTTGAAATTTTGACTTTTTGATGATTTTGGGACTTTTTTCACCCCTTTCCCGCGCTCCCGCCATTTGGATGACACGTGGCGTGATCTTGTTGGAGGACAGGGCGCGGGGCTTCCTTTACTTTTAGCCTTTTTGGGGAACTCAACCAAATTCTCTAACTTCCTCCCGAGCTCCGCACTTTACTGCTCTATTGGACACGTGTCCAATTCCTATTGGCTCGGGCCGCGCTTCAAACCTTGCCCTTTGACTTTTTAACCTTTCTCCTCGAGACACGTGGCGTCTTTTGGTCGGGTTCTCTGCCTCGCCGGTCTCTTCACGATTTCGTGGCCCATCCGTCCCGGATGTCCCATTTGATTTTGGACCCTTTGTGACAATTTCGCCGATTCGACGGTTCGCATACTCTCGGCCCGATTGTTCCATTTTCCTTTCGACCGCTGGGACAATTTCGCCCTTTGGCGGGCTTGGGCCCATTTGTACCACTTGTCCCACTTTGTTTTTGGGCCCTTTGTGCTTATTTCACCCGGGTTCGGGTTCGGGCCTTTCGTCCCAAACGTCCCGAGCAACACTTAGCCAATTTCTTCCTCCTCCTTCGGCCGGATCGGCTTTTCTGGAGCGCTTTCGCATTACTCGACGCCCAAATGCCCGATTGTCCCAAATGCAATTTGGGTAGCCATTGAGGCTTTTCGCCGATCCGCTTGATGCATGCGAAATTTACTCTGGGGAACCTCATAACAGCTCGACGCGACGTCCCAAATGTCCAAGACTTTGCTCTTTAGGATTCCTTTAGCAGACTTAGCCAATTTTTTTCACTTGATATTTTTTTCGAATCAACCTATTTGCCTAAATTTTCATGACCTCTACCTAATATTCAATGAAGGAGGTGTTGGTGTGAGGGATATTATTCACTCTAATTATTTTATTATGTGAATTTACCTCACCAATGATGATTCATCTCACTTATGTAAGATCATAGGTCTTGGTGTCATTAAGAGTTATATGATTGATTATGTCATATAATTTGTCATATATCATTTCTCCCTTATGGAGGTATGATGAGTCCATACATGGCTGTTAAAAACACTCCTATATGTAACACATTTTTATCTATGAGAAAGAGTAGACCGTTTTTCCTTATAGGAACTTTTTTTTGATTTTTGGTTAATCTCTTGATAATTCTTGGAGAATTCACATATTTGATTATGTTAGAGTGTAAAATATTAATTTTCATGTGATTATGCTAGTTTCTTAGAGCTCAATCACATTGGTCTTAGTAATCGTGTTACTCACCTCGCTAGTTCCCGATTACTCTTGGTTTTGTGTTGTTTTTCTCCTTGTCCAATTTTTGGACTATATTCAAACCGTGTTTAACCCACCTTTCCTTGAGTTCATGTTTTTATTTTTGATTAATTAGAGTAAATTTTTTATATCGCTCAAGTGCAACTCTGTCATTTTGTGCATCATTTCATGGGATATTTGAGCTCTCTCTCTCTCTCTCTCTTAATTCTTAACCTTATCAAATTAGGCTCACGAATGAAGGTTTATGAAAATTAGTATTTGATGGATAAAGAATAAATAATGGAGTAGGTGGGGGAATCATGTTGATTTCTCCAATAAAAGAGAAGTATTTCTCATCTTTAATATTTCAATTTACTTGCACTAACAATACAACTGAGTATGAAGCTCTTGTTCATGACATTCAATGGGAAAGAAAGAAAGGAGTAAAGAAATTATAGGTGTTTGGTGATAGTGAGTTCATTATCAACCAAATCATAAGATAAGCTATAACTAATAATAACCTACTAAGATCTTACAAAAATAGAGTATGGGATTTGATAGAATATTTTGATGCTTTCAACGTTTCATCTATTCCTAGAGGAAAGAATAAACATGCAAATAGGTTAGATGTAATTGGTGCTCAAGTTGACATTCCAGATCAAAATAGAAAGGATACAAATCGAAACACATCAAAACATCTATAAGATATTCTATCCCCGATAATAATGTTAAATTGACAAGTATTCAAATCATAATAGTAAATTGTGAATTTTTTGTAAGAGGAAGTTGATTTTTCAATCAAAAATCAATATAGATTACAACAACAATATACATGTCAGATCATTCAAATTGAAAGATAAAAGGATATCTTAGCAATTAGTTACTCTTGAGTCTATTTTTAACATATATTATAAAGTCATAAGTGAGAAATATAACATGATGATCAAACAAGAATATTATAAACATTGATAGTAAAAAAATGCTCAAGTTGGGCAAGGTATGTAATCAAGAGAAAAATATTTTTCTTAAAATTCTTAGGAATTGATGAGTTTTTTTACATGAAGTTATGGTGATTTAAAATTTTGAAACTTAGATTTAGCTGAAAATATGATAGAATTGATTTAAATGCAAAACTAGTCGATAGAAATAAATACCTATCAATCCTAGAATTGAACTACTAATGAAACAAGAATTGGATAAGTTGATCAAAGATAACATTATTTTCCTTGTGAAGCACTCATCATGGGTTTCCAATTTGGTTCCCGTGAGAAATAAAAATAGAGAAATATGCTTGTGTATAGATTTCAAATATTTAAACAAAGTATCCTTATATGATCACTATCCACTACGATAAATGGATAAAATTTGGTAAAGGGTAAGTGGCTCAGAACGATTTTCACTACTTGATGGATGTTTAGGTTACAATCAAAGTATTATTACAAGAGATAGATCAATTTAAAATAGTGTTTCCCATGAAATGGGGAATGTACACATACATGAAGATGCCATTTAGACCGCTGCATAGGATCCATGTTTCAACACACAATGGACTTGGTGTTTCAAGGGTTAATCAATACTTGTGTTCTTGTTTACTTAGATGATATAACTATTTTTTCAAAGCATGTTGTAGATCATATCATTCATCTCATATAATATAATTATCATAATTTGTTGATAATTATTACCAAAATGAGAAAAATTAAGGATGGTAGAGAACTCGGATGGGTGGTACATCTAGATTCAAAATTCAAACCTAGAACATGGGTGGGAACTTTTATATATCCATGCAGTTTGAAAATCCCTTTCATTTGGGGTAGGAAATAGTAAATTCACGTGGGTGGAGATCCTCAAAGGTAAGAACCCATGTTTAGAAGGGTATACACCGGTGGGATCACCCAAATTTGATATTCCCTTATAGGTGGATGAAAATAGTGAACTACACTTTACAATCCCTCGAAGGAATCTTCAACTTGACAGCCAAAAATCATTCACATGCTTTGATCGGTAAGTATCTTAGTTCTAGGCCCAATATTGACACCATTAGAATCGGGCTTGTAGAAAATGGTCCCCAAAGGACATTTGGATTTTTCAGAATGTCAAAAGGTTTCTTCTTTGTAAGATTCAATTTGTAAGAGGATTGACAAAGAAATTACTTGGGGACCCATGGTTCCTTAGTATCATTGGACTATATTTAAAGAAATGGACATTTGGCTTTAACCCATATAAGGAAACCATGACAAATCTCCCAATATAGGTGTGAATTCTAGTACTTACTCTTGAATTTTAGGATGATACTATAATGAAAATCATTAGGAACTTTCATAGGATTTGAAAATGCTACCAAAATGGGATCTAGGATCGCAACTTCTTGATTATGTATTAGTGTGAAAATGGATCAAAATCTTCCCGATATTATCGTTATTATTTCACCTCTTAGAACTTGGAGATAAGTATTGGCGCATAAGAATTTATAATGAGATGTAAAAATTTCTCTAAGATTGGAAAAAAAAGTTTCACAACTTGGGTTAAATAAAGAAAACAAAAAGCATGGTTAAACACAGTAAATCCAACCATGAAAAGAGAGATGATTAACTTAGAAGCTAAGAAAAATATGATCCGATAGATAAAACACTAAAGCGAAAGCAATCGGTGAGAAATTAACCCCATATATTCTAGATCCTTTTAGAGAATAAGAATTTGATTGAGGGGATTCAAAATGAGGTCCAAAATATTTTAAACACAGGAGGATTAATGGAGGAATCAATAAAGGATAGATTTGATAAGGAGAAATTGATTCCTCGAGTCATTAACAACAACTTAATACTAAGGAAATTGGGATTCCATTGAGTCTGAACAACAACATGATACTAAATATCACCAAGAGCTTCATGATGATTAGATACACTCTACAAAAATGAGGTCTAAACTAGATTTAAAATAGGAGGATCAATGAAGGAATCAATAAAGGATAGATTTAATAAGGAGAAATCAATTCCCTTGAGTCATGAACAACAACTTGATATTGAGGAAATTGGGATTCCTTGAGTTTTGAACACCAAATTGCTACAAAATATCACCGTAATCTTCATGATGATCAAATACACTCTACAAAAATGAATGTCTAGTGGAATATTCCAACAAAAGCATGCTTAAATTATTACATCCTAAAGCTCCCATTTAAAATGAGAAATTGGAAAACATGTTTGAAGTTCTAAGGAATAATGATTTGGAAGAAGGGGATATGGAGGAGACATTAGATAGGCAGGATATGAAGGAAAATCTAAATCAAGAACCTCAAATCCATATTCCACCCGAGGATGAAGAGGAGACAACCTATATCACTCTAAAAAGAAAGGAAAAGGTAAGAGTGGGGGAGATATGAGGGCCTCTTTCAAGACAACCCACATGATCCGTAAACACTACGGATGTGGGTGGGAATAAAATACTAGAAAATAAACAATGGGTGACTAGAGGAGAAAAACACCGAAAATAAATTGCTAATGAAACTCAACTTACTTTGGATTCAAGGGCCACAAAAAGGTCCTTTCCAAATCTTTTAGATGAAGATCATATCTTGGAATATTAGGGTTCGAACAACATAAAAAAGTAAATAATTTAAAAAGACTTCATATTCTTTGATAGACCTCATATTTTGGCAATCCAAGAGACTAAGATGCAAGGAATTGGAATAAATAAAATTAAAAACTACCTATGGAAAAATAAAGAGATACATTGTGTCGATTTGAATGGTGCTTTGGTGGTATCGTTACATTTTGGGATAATAACTAGGTTAGAGGTTTGGTACTCCTCAAGAGTTCTAATCATCTTGCCATTCTCTTTACCTCAGTTAAATATGTAAATGAATCTCGGATCCTTTCTAATATATATGCCCCGAATAATATTTTTTGATAGAAAAGACTTTCAAGTAGCTTCTCACAAAAGTAAAAAGCATTGAGAGGATACAAATTGCTAATCATGGGATATTTCAACACTCCCTTGAATCCTAGTGAAAAGAATTGGGAATACAAGAATTTAGAATAAGCATGGATAATATTTATGATATGATTGTTGATAACAATATTATAGATTTAGAGTTGGAAGGGCTCAAATATACCTAGAGAAATAGATTAATGCGCATATATTTTCTTCAAGTAAGACTTGAAAAGGAAATTTTCACTATGGATTAGACACTTACACAAAAATCATGCTTTTCTTCCAAGAGTGTGCTCATACCATAATCCAATTGTCCTTAATATGTTTGGAGAAAGAGGTAAGAAACCATGCTCCCTTTAAATTCAAATTTTTTTTGGATGTCCCATTCAAATTTATATGATAGAATAAAAGAATGGTGGGGAATAAGAATAAGAGGATCTGCAATGTTTTCTTTTGTCCAAAGTTAAAAATGTTAAAAGAAATGTCAAAATATGGAATAAGGAGGTTTTTGGGAACATTTTTGAAAATAAGAAAAAGATAAAAGAAAAACTTGATGCTCTCGAGAAACAAGTTACAAATAAATGAATGGATGTGAAAAACTACTATCTTAAAATGAAATTCTTGTTGATCTTCACACGGTAAATTTTAGGATGAATCTTATTGGTATAAAAATAGTGCTCTTTGGCTTACGTAAAGTGATAAGAATACTAAATTCTTTCACATGATCGCACTTTAACACGTAAGATGTAATAGAATTTATGTAATAATCATGAAGGATGACAACAATAGTAAGGAAATAAAATTCATTAAAAAGGAAGATATTGCTTTTTACATGAACCTATTGAATGGAGATTCAAATCAAAATGACGATAATATGGAAAAATTTATCTTTGATATACCCTCAAACAAATTTCAAGACAATGTATTCAAGAAACTAACAGATAAATTCACAATGGAAGAGCTTCAAAAAATGTCATCTCAATGGAAGGAGATAAATCGCATGGTCCGAATGGTTTCTTGGCCAACTTTTATCAAATATATTAGGAAATTTGTAAAGAGGACCTTCTCAAAGTGCCATCAATTTTTTTAATAATCGGAAATCTTCTCAAGGAAATCATAAACAAATTAATTGTGTTAATTCCAAAAATAAAGGGGCAAAAGAGTTCAAATATTTCAGGCCAATCAGCCTTTCCAACGTACTCTAAATAATCTTCACAAAAACCGTTTCTACTAGAATTTAACCTCTCATTCCCTAGCTCATCTTTTGTTAGCGGGAGGTTTTGTGAAAGGAAATTTTATTCAAGATGGAATTATTTTTGTCCATCAGACCATTCACTCCATGGAAAAGAGTAATAAGGAAGGAATGATTGTGAATTTGGACATGAATAAATCCTTTGATTGGTTATGTTGGTACTTAATTCTACACCCCCTCAAAGGGGCTTAAGAACATTATTTTGGAAGGGGGAATGCTTGGATGGTGGTAGAATGGGTAGTTATGTAGTTTGTAGTCGGGGAGGGATCTAAAAATTTCCTTGGGATAAATATTTGAGGTGATTGAGGGGAACATACAAAGGGGATGACCTCATCCTATTACTTTTGGTCCTACCTTAAACTAGGGTGAGAGGACCCGCATGGTAACCTGAATGCAAAGGGGGAGATAGGGTCTTTGTTCCAATCAATTATTTAAATGATGGATCAATTTAAGATAAACATGGCCATGAATACAACACTTCACTCTTACAATTTGTCACAAAAATGTTGTATATTCTTACCATACCAGACACAGGTTACTATAGACAATACAATTAGTTTTCTCTTGCATTCTCTTAATAGTAGAATTAAAGCTAATGGGAACTTTTAATGATATTTAAAGATAAAGAAACAAAGCAAAAATAGAATTTTTTTATTATTATTGGTAAATAGTTTAAGGGATTATACCATATTACAATAAGGGCTCAACAACCAAATAGAGCTATAGAGGGAAAAAAAGGAGGATAAAATCCAGATAAAGTATTATTCCCAATAGTAACCAAAAGACAAAGGTTACTAGTAGAAAGTGAAACAGATCAAAATCGCAACAAGACAACAAAACAATTTAAAAACAATGAAAATACCAAAATATAAAGCAAATGGTGCCTGAATGAAGCCCTTTAGCCCGAGGGAGATTATTTCTGGAAGCTCACGATCCTAGATTTGATTGTTTGTAGTAAGGTGAACAAAACCAAAGTGGTGATATGTGTGGGGTTACTTACATTCAACTTCGATATGGTTTGACTTATCTCCTGTCACCCATCGGAGATAGTTTAAGGGACCTCGCTAAGCATGGAAATGCTACGAAGATGTTGTTTCAAATAAATACTAATGGCATTCAAGATAGCCATGTTACGGTCATTCCTATCTTTGGATATCCCAATATATTGTCCAAAGAGTTCAATTTCTTGTAGATGTTCCGTAATCTAATAATTCCTAGTATCGTGTTCATCATCAACCTTTCTTTTTCCTTCTATTTGGCAATGTTGCATTTCCTTCTTTACCTTCATCATCTCATTTTCCAAATAATCCAACCTATGAGGAATATTATTCCCCTTATGTTACAAGGCCATATCCTATCTAGCATTACTAATATGCAGTAAGATTATGCACAACTTCTAGTAATAATTTCTCCAAAGGAATATTTGCATTCATTGATACCCAACAAATAAAGCTTTGACACAATCTCTAAAATACTTGACACAAAATATCATGCAAGTATTCTAATAAAGTATTTACTACTTCTATTCTCATACGCCCAAGATTCACTCAAAGGATAACAAAAATCACTTAAACAAAATGGTTATAGTAAGGATTTTAGAATTATGTTCAATATTGTAGAGTAAATGCTTACATCACAATATTGAATTAATGACCAAAGCACAACCATTAAGGACTGATCTAGTGTACTACACAGAGAAGCAATAAACACAAAATTGTAGCAGAAAATATAACTCATCAATAAACAATTCAACATACATAACCCAGAACACAAAAATAAAACTCATAAGTAGACATATTCTATTCAAATATTAAATCTCTTGACAAGGAACATAAATAAAATGCTCTCAATGTTTTTCAATGGTATGTACATTGCAACCAAATTGACACAAAATCTTTAGAAATCAAAAACTCATATGTATTTCACAGAAGGAAATGTGCAATATTACAATCATATCTTTCAAAATTTTCAAAATAGAAAAATTTAACCCCTTGATATGAGGACAATCCCCCATATTTATACAAATTTGGTGAGTTCTTACAATTCAATTTCTCCCCAAAATAGTAAGTGAATCTCCTCCTTGTTCATAAAGAAATATTTTAATCAAAGTGGGAATGTACTTTATCTAACTAAAAATATCTGATTTTATGTTAGTATTTTGGGATAGTTCCATGCCTTCACTACCACATGTTGGTCTTTGGTTGGTTGTGTCAAGATTTGAGCTTTTTCTACATGTATGCTTTCCTAAGATTTTTGTGTTATGTGGATTTGTGTGCATGTATGTTCCATTATGAAATGTGAGCCAATAATAAAAAATATCCATTCACATCTTTTCGCCTTCTTATTTTTTTCTCTTACTTGTACTAGCCACCGCAAAACATGAGCCAATGAGAAAGTTCATGATCCACCAATGTACAGAATGTTTGATAACCTTGATTGATCGCCGTATAACATGAGCCAATGAGAAAGCTCCATACTCATCACAATATTCGAAATTTTGATAATCTTGAATGACCAGTCCTGAAACATGATCTAATAAGGAGGTTCACACTCACTTCGTAATTCACTTTCATTTACAAGAAAATTTTTAGAGTGTGAAGAATAAACCAATGAAAATATCTACACTACTTCGTGGTTTCACGTATTTAGTTATACCATATGCCCCCCAGTTCTTTTTCCTAACCAAAATAAAGTCTCACATATGTAACTCTTTATTAGATATTCTCTTTGGCTTCATGAAATGTTTCCACATATCCTCCTTGACCAAGGTCAAACCCTTGGACCCAAACCCTTCTAAATCTTGGAAGACTTCACTCATTTTTACATAAATGTGGCCCATTTATCCCTTCATCAAAATGGTGATCATTTCAACCATGCTTTGTTGATTCATTCTCTGTGGACTTGATGTCCCCTAACAAGATCCCATCTTTTACTTTGCATAGAAATGGTGACATGTGACCATAAACCCAACTTGATCTTGTGCCATTGGTACATCCTCAAACTTTGAATTCCCAGATTTCTTGAATGGCTTAGAACTTAGAATCTCATGGCCAAATCAGTTTAAACTTGGTACATTCCACATTCAAGTTTTTGAATGGATTAGACATTAAACCATTTGAAATGTCCTCTCGATTGTATAAAGTGCTAATTATGGTCAGGAATTCTTATGGATTGAGTCCTCAAAATTTCTAAGTCTTTTTAAATGAGGCACAAAATTTCTTACAAATTTATAATTCTCCTTTTAATGAAATTTGAAGAAAGGGAACAATACAATGCCACATGAAGGGTTACATATATGGAGAATCTAGAGAAAAATACAACTCAATCCAAATCTAGGGGCCTGATTGAGCACAAACAATGGAATCTACTGCTAGGGATGGGCACCCCTTGTGGGTGCCCAAGAACCTCTCATAAAGATGTCAAAACAAAGACTAGATGCCTAATCCATTGGGTAAGATTCGAGGAGATACAAAACACATAGGGCCCTATAAACAAATACACAAAAATTCACACCAGAATACTGACATATCATGAAAACCTGGTCACTATAGACCAAAGCACAAAAATGGAAACACAACACAAACAAAGTAAAAAAAAAAAAAAAAACACAAAAAATGTACATCAGATAATGATCATACCGATCCTTTGGCTTAGTCCAAGAAATGTTTGAGATGCCTTCCATTGATGGGAAACTCCAATAAATGTCCTTCCAAGTCTTTTAGAAAGAAAGTATGTTCTCCAATCCTGATATCAATAGAATAGGGTCCCATCCATAGGGCATCAAATTTTCCATGTTTTCCTTGTCTTCATGTCTATGTTGTCCCATAATAGACTAAGTCTCAACATTGAAAACTCTTGGAGTGACCTTCTTGTCAAATATTTTCTTGAGTTTTTTCTCTGAACTTGACATGTTTTGTGGGACTCTCTTCTTTCCTCATCCAATTCCATAATTTGATTGATCCTTGTCTCATATGGACTTACTTCTTCTCCATCTTCAAATTATTGCATGAACTGATATGTGGAAAGTTGTAAGTGCAAGGGAAAAAGGGATTGAATTCCATAAACTAACTCAAAAGGACTCTTTCTAGTAGACCTCTTGGTGGTAACTTTGTCTTCCCATAGTGAAAACTTGAGTTTCTCACCCCATTTATTTTTATTTGTCTCTAGTGTTCTTTTGAGGATCTTAAGAAGTTCTTATTACTTGATTCTACTTGGCCATTTCCTTGAGGATTATAATTTGATGCATAAGCCAAATTTATTCCATACTCTTGGACACATTTTTCCAATGGTTTAGCTCTAAAACTCATGGCATTGTCAAAACTATCTTGGTGGGAACCCCAAATCTATAAGATTATGTTATTGAGAATAAAATCCATGACTACTTGATGAGTTTCCTTCTGGTGGGAATGGATTCAACCCATTTGGTAAAGTAATCAGTGGCTACCAATATCCACTTATGACCAAGCACTTGAAGAGTCTGATATTTCACCAATAAAATCCAATCCCCATTGTTTGAATGGAGCTTCTATGACATATGCTGTAGGGGTAGGGCCCTAGAGGCTTTCAATCTTCTAGGAAAAACATGACAACTCTCACATTTTGAACCAACAAGGCAACATCTTTGAACAATGAAGGCCACCAATAACCTACCCTTAAAATTTTGTGAGCAGTAACTCTCCAGAAAAATGACCTCCACATACTCCCCCATGAAATTTATGTAATTATTTTAGGTGCCTCTTCTTCAGTGATACATCTTAGAAAAACTCCTAGGTTCTTCCAAGCCAGTCCATGATTAGTCAAAATATACTTTTGGGAAACCAGCTTGAGTGTCCTCCTTTGATTCTTGTCTAAGTGCATAGGAAAATTTAAGTTTATCAAGTAATATACTATATCTTTATACCAAACTGAAGTGCTCACCTTTTCATGAGGGTGTGGCCCATCTTCTTCAACATTGTGTATCTCACCACACATAAATTGCTCTCTGCCATCAACCTTGCTAAGCCCAATCCTCAAACCAGTTTGGTGGTTTGAATATCCATGTCATATTCTTACAACTTTGTTGACCCAATGACATCTTTTACTTGACATTTCCATTTGAGACAAAATGTCTTTCACCATTGTGTGGGGTACATAAGCTATAAATTTGGAGCTTAGAATGTAGGGTCTGAAAATTTTAGTGGCTTTACTAAGGAAAAATATTGTTTTTCCATGATGGAGTATTTCAACTCTGATCCTTGCAAAGCTTTATTAAAAAATGCAATGGGATTTTCATGCCCCTCTTCATCTTTTTGTAATAACACAGAAGTAATTATATTTTCGAGGAAAAGAAAACATTTGAAATGCTTTCTTATAATCAAGGACTGGTTAAGATGGGGGTAGTCTTGAGTGCCTCCTTTATTCCTTTAAATGCTTGAACAACCCCTTCTTCCCACTTGATGACTTGATCCTTTTTCAACATACTTGTGATGGGAATAGTAATCTTAAAAAGTTGGAGATGAACCTTCTTACAAAGTTTACTTGTCCAAAAAAGGATTGGATACCCTTTTTAGACATAGGGATAGGGACTTTATCAATTGCCTCCACCCTTTCAGGATCTATCATAACTCCTTCTTGAGACACTATATGTCCCAATAATTTTTCCTTTTGCACCCCAAAGTGACATTTCTTTGGATTTAATGAAATCCCATATCTCTCTACATCTGATTAATACCTTTTCAAGGTGCCCCAAATGGTCATCTCTTTTTTCTTAGAGAAAACAATTATATCATCTTGATAACTACTATGAAATCATTTATGAAACTAGAAAAGGCCACATCCATGGCTCTTTGAAAAATTTGCACCAACATTCATTAATCCAAAAGGCATCCTAACATAGACATATGTTCCCCAAGGGGTAGTGAAAGTAGTTTTGAACTATTTTGATTGTTTCACCACAACTTGGTTATACCCTGAGAATCCATCCAATGTAGATAATAACTCAGATCTGTTACCTTTTGTAACATATTATCCATATTAGGTAATGGGTAATTATCTTTAAGTGATGCTTTATTTAGATTTCTAAAATCCACACAAAGCCTTATGTCCCCATTTTTCTTTTCTGATTGGCACTAAGTTGGCCACCCATGAAGAGTATCTAGTGGGTTGTATTATCCCACCATCTCTTAGTTTTTAGTCAATTCCTCTTGCATTTTGGTTTAAAGATGGGGTTGATAGGCCTTTATTTTTCTGAAGGGCTTGGAGTGAGGCTCAATGGTATCTCATGTTGAAAAATGTCTTCTCTGTAAGATTTTAGTTTTGAATAAGACCATGCCAAGAAATCCTGGTATTTCTTTAACAACTTGGTATAAGCATTTTTTTTCTTCTTTTCTCATGCTACATCCCAACCAAACCTTTCTGGGATTTTGAGAAGTTCCCAAGTTCATTCTTCAACATCCCTCTTGGGTGCATGGATAGGTTTTTCATAACTCTGTCGTCATACTATCAAAATTTGATTCAGGCTAACAAGTCCTCTAGGAATAGTATTTTTCTTTAGTTGAATTATATATTTTCCAAAGAGGGTCTCCTTTTTCATCACATAACACCACCATGGTTCAAGATCAATGAGTTGATTTGTGAACTCATCTTTATAATTTAAGAACCTCTGAATCTAGAGCATCATCCTCAAAAACCTACCAATGTTGAATGTTGTCAAGGAACTAAAGGTCTGACTAGCACTTCTACTTCATAATTACAGTAAAAGGGGAGACATATATCTCATTATCATATTGAGATGCTAAGACAACCAATTTTTTAGTTGTTGCATTTTGAGTTCTCTCATGATAAAGGATATTAAAAGAATCAAATAATTTCTATGAGATCCCAAATTGCATGCTTATATTGTCTCAACCTCTGGTTTTTAGTTGCATATAATTTTCTAACTTGCTTTACAACTAATTTTGAATCTCCTTTGACAATGATATTCTTAATCCCATGCTTCCATGCAACTCTTAAACCAAGGAGAAATGCCTCATATTCAACAATGTTGTTAGTACATTCAAACTTTAATTTGAAAGAGAAATTAAAAGAACCTTGATTTGGAGAAGTTAGAACCACTCCAACTCCATTTCCAACATTGGAACATGCTCCATCAAAATTCATGGTCAGGGGACATTGACATCTTCAAGGTGTGCATTAATATCCATACAATGATCTTCAAAATCTGCACAACCTATGAAGTTACCCAAATCTGTATCAACAAACAATACCTCATAAGAAGCATTCATAGGATCCTCAATAAGATGGAGCATTTTCTCTTCTCTATGCAATTTGACTAGTTTCCCTTCCAATGGTATAGAGGCAAAGGACATATCCATCTAAACACTTCCTCCCACACTAGTAGCCCATTTTCTTGATAGAAACATACCCCATTTAGCAAGGGAAATCAACTATAACCATATTCATAGTTAAATATTTTCTAGGATAGTACAAGTAAGTTGTACTACTAAACCTTGACATACCCAACAAATAGGTACTTCTCTTGAATCCATGGCATAACATTTCCCAAAAAAATATTGTTATTTTAATGTCTAATTCATTCATGACCTCTAAAGGCATGATATTACATGAAGCTCCTGAATCAAACATATAATTATGAAGAATTCATTCATTGAAATCAAAGTAGTAAAGAAAGGATCCACATCCAATTGTGATTCAACCAAGGAAGTACCCAAATATACTTCTGGGGTTCTTCTATATTCTCTTGATCTTCTTTACTTCAATTTCAGCTATGGTAGGAGGAATCACCACATTATTTACCTCCCTTTCTTTGACAACTATATCCTCCTTCAATCCCAAATATTCAAATGCCTCTTTCTATATTTAGGGAATTCTAAGTAATTCCACAATTGGGACAATGATTTTATTTGACTCAAAATTTGGGCCATGTCACATGTTGCATATTGGGAAAGGTTGTATAGGGGCAAGGGTGATATTTTTCGATGGGATGTTATCCTTTATTGCTTGGGAAGAAGCAAGAAGTGCTTGGTTTTGAAGAGATAACAAGACCTTTATCAGGCATACTTTTTTGGGAGCATCTTTGGGGATGTTGGTTAGGAGAGGCATTTTGGTTTGGGAGTTGGGGTGGGTCCTTTAACTTTCTATTGAAGGTTATAGTCTCTTTCTTGGGAAACAACAACATTCATTAATAACTTCCTATCCTCTTCAGAGGGAATTCTTCCATCATATTTTTTATCATTAATGCCCTTAGATATTCAAATCATGGTTAGGAAGTTCAAATGATTGAGCCATATCTATATCAACATTAACTATAGGAGGAGGAAGAGAGAATACTTGATTGGTGCAGGCCCAAAATTCTTCTATAGTTTTGGCATATAGAAGATCAGTGGAAGTAGCTCCTTGTGGTGAATCATTTGGACATTCCATCATACATATATCATCAAAATAAGTTTCTCATTAACATCATCATCTCCAACAATATTCTCACAAGGGGGATGTGGAAAAAAACATTTATCACACCACTCAATGATGTGTTCTTCTTCTACTATGATACCCTTACTATCAATGGATTTGGGACTATTTTATTATCTCGAAAGCTTGTTGCTTATTTCCAAACCCATAGGTCCTTTTCCTCTATCATCATCCCAGTGATCTCCTTTGGGATGATTCCCAAATCTATTTTTCCTTGGGCCTGGTGTTGAGCTTGAGGATTTGAAACCAATCCTTTCTCTTCTCTAGAAAGCTTATATGAAATCTCTTTTGACTGCTCCAGCCAAATTTTTAACCACCTCTTCCAAGTCTACAACCTTACTTTCTGAGGATTTTTCTGGATTAATCAACTTGACACCTTCCCTCTTTGGAGGCTTCCCAGACTGCTTTAATATTGTTCTCAATTTGGACAACCATAGAGAAATCCTACCTCAAAGTTCTAGGATTTTTTCCCTTAGATAATAAGTTTCTTTCTTATCAAAGGCATATGAGTATTTAATCAAGAAAGAATCATCACTAGGCCTTATATTATTTGGAAATCTAGTCAAAGTTTTATTGAACCTAGTATTAAAGTCTTGCACACACTCATTAGGATTTTTTTGATATTTTCAAATTATGATAAAAGAAACCTAGGGTCATTCTTATCACCATATTGTAATTCTGAATGCATTCTTCATTTCTACCCAAGAATCAATTGAATTTGTAGGTAAAAAGTTATACCATTCCCTGACATCTTCTTCTAATGTATGTATGAATAATTAACATAAACATCCTCATGCTCTACTTCATAGTCATCCATAACATTTTGAAAAATATAAGATGTTGATCCCCACTTATGGCATTATTCCCTTGAAACCTAGGAAACCTATTTCTAATTTCATTTGGCACTTCATTAGGATATCCCACCATTCCATGGAACCTTATTGGTCTATAGGTAGTAACTACAAAAGGAGCCTTGGTGGAGGTTGTTCCATATTATTTGGTGGAGGTTTTCAAAAGGAGGGTTGAAATGGTGGGGAACTGGAGGTCTTTGAGGTAGAGGAGTATGATCCAAAAATGGAAATCCTTGGGGACTCAGTTTCACAAAATACTTTATTCTCATGAGTAAAAAATAAGGGAGATGAGGAATACCTTTATTTTGTAGATGTTGAACCTTCTTGAAACAATGAATGAAAATATGCTTGAGGACTACCTGAATAAGAGTTATAGGTGTGCTAGAGTAATCCTCCACTAAAGGTGGATCAAATTAAGTTTGAACAATATTTTCTTTGACTTTTGACCACCCACTGGTTTCAAATTTGCTTCCTTTTTGACTGTGTATTTCTAGTTTTGGGAGTAATCTTCTAGTGGGATCAGATTTGAAAAAGGATCTTCATCCTTCCAGCTTTGCAAAGGGGGAGTTAATCAACAAGGTGTAAAATATTTGCATTGGTATATCCCAATATTTTCTTTGAAAGATGGAGCCACCACTAAGGCCTTGCACCTTAGATGTATAGATTAACTCAAAAAGTTCTTGAAAGGATAGCTTCACAAACTGGGAGGTTAAGCTTTGTAGATCTTTATGAATTTTCCCATTTTTGGTTGTCAACTTCTAGTATACTCAAATAAGTACAGGTTTATGGAAAGCCTATTTATAATGAGAAAATTTTGGATAATACTTTAGAATGGTATATTTTCCTAATTTTGGAAAATCTCTATAAAGGTATGTATTTCTAAACCTTCCTATGGAGTAAATAAGTCCTCAACAAAAGTATCAATTTAGAGAAAAATCACGAAATGTCTTGAAAGCATGTTGGTCCTCAATTATACACCCTTGGTGGCTTAACAACATTCTTTAGGAAGGGGGATGCTTGGATGGTGGTAGACTGGGTAGTATATGTCATTTGTAGCTGGGGAGGGGTCTAACACTTTCCTTGGGATCAAGATTTGAGGTGATTGAGGGGCACATACAAAGGGGATGGCCTCATCCTACTACTTTTGGTCCTACCTTGAACAGGGTGAGAGACTGGGAGGGTAACCTAACTTGAATGAAAAGGGGAGATAGGGTCTTTGTTCCCTTGATTTTTAAATGATGGATCAATCTGAGATAAACATGGCCATGAATAAAACACTTCACTCTCATGAGTTGTCACAAAAATGTTTATATATGCTTACCATACTCAAACACAGAGTTACTATAGACAACAAAGTTTGGTTGCTCTTACATTCTCTTGATAAAAGAGAATTAAAGCTAATGGGAACTTTCAATGATATTTAGAGAAAAAAGCAACAAAGAAACAAAAATGGAAGTTAGTATGAGGGGTGGGATCAATTATGGTAGTTTTAACTTCACAAAGGGGGATTATATGATGATAAATTCTTTGTAACAAAGCATTTAACACTTACTAAGACTAGCCTGTTATTCTAGAAAGTAAAGAATACTTGATTAAGTAATAATTTCTCCAAAGAAGATTTGCATTCATTGATACCAATAGATGAAAAGTTCCAACAAAGATCTAAAATACTTAACACAAAATCTCATGAAAATATTCTAATAAAGTATTTACTACTTTATTCTCATACGCCCAAGATACACTCAAAGGATAACAAAAATCACTTCAAAAAAATGGTTATAGTAAGGATTTTAGAATTATGTTCAATATTGCAGAGTAAATTCTCACAACACAATATTGAATTAATGAACAAAAAAACCATTAAGGAATGATCTAGTGTACTACATAGAGAAGTAATAAACACAAAATTGTAGCAGAAATATAACTCATCAATCAACAATTCAACATATAGAACCCAAAACAAAAATCAAACTCATAAGAAGACATATTTCATTTAAATCTTAAATCTCTTGACAAGGGAACATAAA
This sequence comes from Taxus wallichiana var. yunnanensis, assembly GCA_018340775.1. Lineage (NCBI taxonomy): Eukaryota > Viridiplantae > Streptophyta > Pinopsida > Cupressales > Taxaceae > Taxus > Taxus wallichiana. Next base: position 150,144,567 of record CM031243.1, on the reverse strand, counting down.
GAAAATTCTCTCAATGTTTTTCAATGGTTGTACATTGCAACCACCTTGACACAAAATCTTGAGAAACTAAAACTCATATGTATTTCACAAAAGGAAATATGTAGTATTACAATTATATCTTTGACCTTTTCAAAATAGAAAAATTTAACCCCTTTTGATATGAGGAAAGCCCCATATTTATACAAATTTGGTGAGTTCTTACAATTCAATTCCCCCCAAATAGTAAGTGAATCTCCTCCTTGTTCATAAAGAAAGAGCTTTAATCAAAGCGGAATGTACTTTGTCTAACTGAAAATATCTGATTTTTTTAGTATTTTGGGATTGGTTCCATGCCTTCACTACCACATGTTGGTCTCTGGTTGGTTGTGGGGTCAATCTTTTCCTACATGTCTGCTTCCTTTTGACTTTTTCTTTATGTTATGTGGCTTTGTGCATAGGTATGTTCCATTATGAAATGTGAGCCAATAAGAAAATTCCACATACCTTTACCTTCTTAGACTGTTTCTTTTACTTGTACTAGCCACCGCGAAACATGAGCCAATGAGAAATCTCCACGCTCCTTGCAATGTCAGAATGTTTGATAACCTTGATTGATTTCCGTGAAATGTGATTCAATGAGAAATCTTCACACTCCTTGCAATTTTAGAATATTTTATAACCTTGAATAACCACTACGAAACGTGATCCAATAAGGAAGCTCCATGATTACTTTGTAATTCACTTTCATTTACAAGAACCTTGTTAGAGTGTGAAGCATAAACCAATGAGAAAGCTCAACTTCTATCTAGGTAGATTTCATTGTTGACTCTATAGAAATGCTTCCCTGTGTCTTTGTTGACTAGCCGATCGCCTAGAATCAAAGCCTTATGAAAATTGGTTCATTTTGTAGACTTGATGATGAACCCTAGAATTCACTACAACTAACCCAAGGTGCGCTAAAGACATCACTCATCCTAAATTGAGTGCTCACCTAAAGTGCACGAGTGCACCAAGTCCCTCTTTAGAGTTTCTTGTCTAGAATGTTAGCATGATTGAGCATGTATATATCTAGATTTATAACAAATAGTAAATAATCCACAATGCATAAACCAGATCTAGATCTAAACCATATGAAAGATTGAATAAACAATGATCATAATAAGATTTACCATGCAAGAACCATATTTAGTCACATCTAACACTAATATCCAGCCAATATGATCCATTATATTAAATACTACAAAACACAGAAGCTTCATACATCAAGATCTAGTTTCCATGGTCATGCATGCTAACAAATCCACAACATAACTCTACAATAATCAAGATTATCGGGCTCTCGCATGCACTGCAAATCAATACATATATATAGGGGTGGGAATTTCCCTTCATCATATATGCAGCTTCCAAAAATAGACTACATGCTAAGAATAGCCATGTGCCTTTACAAGGGAATAAAAAATCATGCAAGTGCTCTAATAATATATTTCCTATAGTTAACTCTAAGTAGAAATCCTATTATTAAACCAAAACTCTACATGGCGCTCAAACTAATGCACATCCCAAAATATCCTTATGTGAAATTCAAGTCTCCATGTCATCGTGTGCTCAATGCTCTATCTCCAAAAATATCCCAAATATGTAAAAGTGGCCAAGTCCTATGTACACTCATCCTAGGTGCGCGCAGTTCTACTATATTTCCACATCCTTGTATGCACCATGTGTCCATGCACCCAATCCTTATGCGCTTTCATACTTGAACTATATTTTATCTACTCAACATTACCCCACACTAAATGCATTTCCACCCACGGAAATGGGTAATCTTATCTTATCTCTCTAAAGTAAAGAATAATGAATGAAATAATAAATATTTTGTTCAAACAAAAGAATGAGATATCATTCAACACTCTCCTCCTCAACATGCAATATTAATTCTAGATACTCATTCTTAACTTCTGCCTCCAATGCCTGCCAATCGCTTAAGGCCTCACCTATTTTTTCCTAGATATCTGTGACTATGACATCTAGCTCATCTTGAGTCATGTTCTCTTTTTCATTCTACAAGATTCTACAAATATTTTCCATACTAGAAATCATGTTGTCCATATAGTCCATCTTCCCCAAAATCTGGTTGCCTATCTCCTTCAAAGTGTGTTTTCATGTGGTTCTTGGGAACTTCAGAAGTGCTTTTACACTTTTCTTCCACCATCCACGTGCCCAAGTGTGTCATTATTCATGGATTTGAGGACTTCATTATCTTCTACAATTGTTCTCATCCTAACAATTACATTTGGTTTCTTGCACATGTTCGTGGCTTGATCTTCCTTCTTCAATTCATCTCTCAAGGCTTGAAAGCAATAACTCATATCTTGTAATTTTTCTAGAAATAGTGGCTTTTACCTTTGAGGGTTCATTGGTAGGGTCTTTTCGCATGGGAATATGCATAGGCTCTTCATTGATGACTAGTTTTACAAGTGTGCGTATATAGTGCATTACAGAAGGAATTTTTTCTGGAACTTGAGATTCCAGATGTGGCCTTACCTTAAGAATATAATCGCTAATCTCCTTAGCCATACCGATCAATTCTTTTGTCTTTGCCTCGGCATTTTCCTTCTCTGTTGTGAGGCACTTTATTTCTACATCCCTATCCTTGTTTTCATCCATCAGTGCCCTAATGGTTTCCACTTTGTCTATGTTCCTATGCATAACCTCTGTAGATACCTTTACCAAGGAATTTCTCACTTTTTCATCCGACATAATAGTTGGCTTAACATTTATGTGCCAGATTTGAGGTGCTTTCTTCATTCTATGCGAGACGCATGATTCTTCGCACATGTCAAAATTAGGCTCATCCATATGAGTTTGCATTGACCATGAAAACTACTTCTATGTGTGTGTGTTCACCATCTCCACATCCATCAACTCCCAACCATACAAGTCCTTAGCTTCCATAGTACTCTAGAAGCACATGCGTATGATCTTGCTGGTATCATCCACATATCCAAATGCGGGAGTCACATAGTCTTCACCTTATTTCTCCTCCCTTGTTCTTTTTCCCTTAGGAACTCGGGTGCCTGAATCCGAATTAGGACTTCACCATTTTTGCTTCTCTTTTATTTCTGTTCCCTTCAACCCCTCCTTATCATATTTCATTTCTTCATCATGGGGATCCTCTGTACCCTCAAGCTACACTGGAGTACCTGACACACTTTCTCTAGAATCATCCTCCTCTTCATCCTTAAGCTTTAGATTTCATCATTTTTCTTCTCGTGCTCTTCCTTCTAGGGTAAAATATTTGGTGACCTCCTTAATGGCTATGATGATCATGTAGCTCGAACCCTTGTCCTCCTGAAAACTCTCTTGAACCAAGGCTCTTTGATTGTCTACTCCACATTTATTTCCACTATGTTTGTCTCAAACACTTCATCCTCTTGCTCCTGTGATGGGGGTGTCACCTTGTGCTCTTTATTTTCTCTATCTGTAGGCTATCTTCTACCCCTATGGTCCAACCCACCACTATCTTCATGAAGTTATTCTTCTTCTTCTTCTTCTGAATGGGTGAAGTAGGATTTTCAGCTACCAACGTGCCAACTGTGTGCTTCCCTTTAGGTAGGCTTGGCAGTTTGAACTCATTCTCTACATATTTTTTGTTCTCTAGCCTAGGCTTAAGTTGAAGGTATACCAATGTTGCCCCCAATGTTTCCTATTTCCAAAATCACAAGATTCATAGCTATGTCATCCAAAATGTATCTTTCAATATAAGTAGACTTACCTAGATAGATGTAAGTCTTTCCAGAGTGTGGTAGTCATAGTCTACCTATAGTCATTTTTCATGTACCATTATTACCACTTTCTAATCCCATTCGCGCCAAATTCTATCAACCAAAGTTAATGGCACCGGGTGCTCACCCGAGGCACACATGGGCATCGAGCTCCTATTTTATGCGAGAAATATGAGAAGGTATTGCCATTGATGGTTAGATAAGGAAGAAGAAACATCTAACATATCCATGTCTTAAATGCATTATAGAGACAAAGTACTAAGCATGCTAAAACAAATCCGAACTATGATAGCCATTTAACAAGAGGGTTTACACCCTTAAGCATGATATACAAAACAAACCATTATATATATTCATTTAGAGTGATCTAGTAGCCACATTACAATCAAAAGAGGTCATCATAGACCATACATATCAAAATACTAGGACTCATCCCTTATAGATCTTCTCTTGGTATGGTATTCTAGTTATGCCCTCCTAGTTCATCCCTTATTACAGACCCTAATGCTATGCAAATTCTTGTTACATCCTTTAAAACCCTAAGCACTAAGTGCTCTAAACCCTAACATGACTACAATATCATACTCTTGATGCATCCCCTTTTTCTATCTCCTATATCCTTTAGGTCCCCTACTCCTTTCTTCCGAGCATCTCTATATATAGGTTCAACACCCACCGCCATGCCTCCTCTTTTGAACAGATCACATGCCAAGTGTCAATGTGGTCCTCCAATGGTGCATGCTTATCTCCTTACAAACCCTCCACCTTCTCGTAATGATGTCTTCTAAGAATATTCCATGCATGGAATATTATTTTCTTGACCTCCAAGGTTCTAGGATGGCACCTTATCCACTCAAAGCATGCCTAGTTGGGTCACATTTTTCCTCAAGTGCCTCTAGAATGCTGAATATGGCTAAGTCCTTTGAACTTGATGTCCTGCCTTCCACATGCACCCTAGTTTCTCCAAAACCCTTCTTAAACCTCTCATCATGTGTGCTTCTCCCCACATGCCCTTCTTCTTATAGGTCCCACATGCACACGTGCCCTTTGGTACTTAGCCAATATTTTGAGGCCCAACATCACCCCACACTAAGTGTGTTCTCCATCCTTGGAAACATCCTGCTTCCCCAAAGAATAAAGAATGGTGGGACTGGATAATTTGAATGAAGAATGAAAGAATGAAAGAATGGAGGAATTAAGAATGGAAGAATGGAAAAATTCTATTATTGCAAGAGGAGTGGGAACTCCTTCCTCATTGTTGCCTCAATCTTCTCCTAGCATCCACTTCACCCTACCTATTAGAGTAGGTCACCCACTAGAGTGCTCACCTCTTCAAATATCAATTCATCACCCTTAGCATTTAATGTATCTACAATCCCTTCCATACTACTTACTAAGGTCATCCAACGCATCCATTCTATGAGTGACCTGGGGGTACAGTTCCTTAAGCTGATTTTTAACCAAACCTCACAAGGTTTGATTGCTTCCATTTTCTTCTCAACTTTGGCTAGGATTTTATCCCACTCCACCCTATTTCCTTTGTTCTTTTCTTGGAATTATTTCAGATCCACCTCATGTGTAGAAACTAGTATACTTGCTACCCTATCTCTAAGTAGTAAATTATCATATATGGCCTCACCATTCACGTGTGTTCTTCACAATGGAAAGGAGCTTGGAATACCGAGTGAATATCTCCCCGATCTTTATCCTTTCTTCCTTCTTTGGTGCTGCCAATGCCTCTTCTACTGATTCTAGTGTGAGCCACCTTTCCATGGTAAGGATGTGGGTTAAGTCTTCCAAGCATTGCAAGGTTGACTTGTATTTCTGCTCAGGGGGGCCAAGTATGGATGCTTCAAGATAATGGCATCTGTAATCATCTCTATCTTTTTATAGACCTCGCACACCTTCACCTTTTCCTCCCTTAGTTCACCTTAACTATGTGTTGATCAGCTCCTCTTGCTTTAGATCCTTTCTCTTCTCAATGATCTCTTCATTCTTCTTCTCCATCTCTTCCTCCAGAACCTTACCCTATCATTCCTTCCAAAGAGTCTCACCTCAACCTCCACCGATACCTTGTTGAGTGCATTACAAACTTTCTCATCAGATAACTATTGAGTGTTTATCAAGGGGTTCACTCCCTTGGTCTCTGGTATCTTCATCAATGCCCCTTTGCTGACCTCAAACTTGGGCTCATCAACATGGGACTCAAAATCCCAAGATAACATCTTCCTCATACATGGGTATGCACCTTCTTCTTGAATGAAGACCATGCAAGGAGTTGGTCTGTAGGCATGGTACTTTGGAAGTGCATGCATGTAGTACCTTACTTGGATCATTGATGTAACCCATTCCTTTCTCATGCTGCCACTACCACACTCTTCCTCTGTGTGCATGCTACCTTTGGAAAGCTTACCACTAAGTTGGGATCTCCACCCATGCTCCCATACTCCTTCCCTACACTCTCCTCCTCTATCTCTTTGAGCACTTTTTCATGCATTTTGCTCCACCTCCTGCTCCACCAAGTCCTTTATTATGCCCACTACTTCCCTTTCCATGGCCTCTTCTACCTGCTCCTTGGTGAGGCTTGGGGTCCTTTGATCCTTAGTGTTTACCTCCTCACTTCCCCCCTTCCATGAGCATCTCCTTCCTCCCTCATCCTCTCTTCATTTCCTTCCTCCTCTCGAGTCATGTACATCATACACAGGATGGTCCTGAGCCTCTTCATGCTCATCATCATCCTTTTTCACCTCTGTAGGCTTCTAGGCTCTCTATTCCTTTTGATTCCACCTCCTCTACCTTTCACTTCTTCCTAACTAGCAACTCTAGTATAGGGGATTCTTCCTTCTCATCTTCTTTGTAGGTGACTCCTTCCTTGGTGAATCTTCTTTTGTAGGGGCTCTTCTTGCTTTGGCACCTCTTCCTGGGTGTCTTTTATTTTTCCTTAATGGGGACTTCTTTCCTTTGAGCATATGTGCTGGCTTCACCTGACTCTGCACACCAATAGATTGTGTTGTTTGTACACTTGGTGCCTTTTTCTCAAGGGCCTCCTCTCTCTCCCTCTTCCTCGGCATGGCCTTCTTCCTCGTGGTGGGGTCTTCTGGGATGGAGACATCATTCTCCACATAGGTTCCTTTCTCATACTTGGGCCTAATGCATAGGTATACCCTCACTGTTGTGGTCCTTCCAGCAATTGGCAAGTGTCACAGTTTTATCATATGCACCTCATGGGAGACATACTTCTCCACATAAGTGTGCTTCTTGGGGTATACTAGCTTTTACGTAGCTCATGCGGTGGTCTTGGTCCACCTTGTTGAGGTCAAACCTTAGTATTTTGGCCTCCTTGAAGTGATTGACCCCGCTTGGAAATATTGTGTAGTGAAGGAGAATGGAATTTACACCATGGGCTCTTGGTCCCTTTTGACAAAGTGAACCTGCCAATGCAAAAGTGTTGGTATACAAAAAACTCAGCTTCTCCACTAGCACTAATTGGAAATTGTTTGGGTATCCTCCACTCAGCCCCAAATGCATCACACATTCACTTGTACCATTTTTCTAGGTGCCTTGTGGGTGGATGTCATGGTATCACAAGTGTACTTCTCAAATATTTTTTGGGGGAAGGGTCTTCATCTGGGTACTCCCATACAAATTTTTTTTGGCCCATGGGCACTCCAATCTCTAAGAAGATGATGGTGAGGAGGACATTTCCAAACATGATCTTCTCTCCTTCACACATGACACTGATGATTTCTTCTACAATGAAGGTGGACAGGTTATAGATGGTTCCTTCTGAAAAATTTTTTGAAGACGTTCAACCAAGCCTTGTTTATCTGTGTCCACCTCTCTTTCCCATTCATCTTGGATACCAAGTGCATGCCATCCTCATCACTAGGTCAAGAGATATATGAGATATCAAAGTAGCGTGAGCCCTTTTTATAATCATAAGCCTTGGATAGTTCTCCTTAATGGCTTCCTTGTCCTCCAAGTCATCTTCCAATGCATCTCCCCTTCACAAACAAGACCGGTAAACTTAGAGATTAGTTGGGGAGTTATTCTCATTCTTCACCCCATGAAGTAGAAATGATCTTCATGTATGTGACATCAGCCATTGGTACATACAATCACTAGGTTTACCAAAATAGGGAAACTCATATAGTTGCAATAATCCGACCTTCTCCATTTTCACCTTCACTTCATCATCATAGATGGGCATTCTCCATCTTGGTGTCCTTTTATCGTAGGTGAACCATTTCCAATGCCATCTCTTTTTGTGGAATTTGTTCGATGGTTGTAATTCACTTATCCATCTTCCTTACATGGGATACCCACTCTTTTCGAACAACACACCATCTGGGTATTGCATCTCCGCATACCACTCCTCATTGAAACTAGTGGAAACAACTTGTTTCCTTTTCCCTTGCCCTTCTTTGGTGAAACATGTTTGCCTTCTTTGGTGCCATCTTCTTATCAAGTTACTAAAAACAAACTCTTCCTTGCTCCTCTTCCTTTCTCTACTCAAATTTGTGGCTTACCTTGTGAAAAATCCCTTTACTCCCATGCCCTAGCTAGAACCCTAACCTAGAAAACCCTTCCACAAGATGACGTACTCTCCTAAAACCTTCTTCCCTACACCCATGTACTTCTTCCACTCTGTTCACAAATCACACTAGTCATGCACTCAAATTTTCACAAATTTTTCCTTTGCACAAATCTTCTTTGTGGATGCCCTAGTTCACAAGAGCTCTTCGATATCATAATTGCAAGGTAAACAATAATGTGCCCGACCTTCTACTTATAGATTTTTTCTCATCTCCCATAATAAATGCTATGCCACCTACCAATGTACTTTTACAATAAAGGTGGATTTTTTTCTAAAAAGCCAACCTTAAGCACTCTTACCCCATGCCCAATCCTACGTGAAAAATCTACAACCTTCTAGCGCGCAAAAATCCTTATTAACCAAAGATCCTCACACGTGTGTGCTTAGTGCACAAAAACTTTTTCTATCCTACCCTAATTTTTTTTCCCTCACCTACCTCATGTTGTTCATGTGCTTCTCATCCTTTGTATGTGGTCTTTGTAAAGTTATCCTGACACCAAAATTCCTTATGTCCACCTTTTCTATGCGCTCTTCCACACTACACACTTTTTATCCTTTCAATCTAGGCCATCAAAACACAACTTCCACTACTATCTTCCATTTTACTTCACATTACTCCACCCCACACAAAAATAGATGTGGTCCTCTGCACATACACAACCTTTTGAAAATAATAAGTGGCTACTGGCACACAAGGCACAAGGCGTGCAAAACAACAAACAAAAATAAAGGAACAAGAAATGAGAAAGGGAAACACAAGGAAAAGAAATGCATTAAGGGGAATCCTAAGCTAAATGGAAATACTACCTTATTTATGAACACAAGGAAGACTTATTTATAGTAGGGCTTCAACCTACTCCCATTGAAATGGCCTAGTAACCATGTTCCATCCAACAGTGCTTGTAACTGAAAAGTGCCTGAATCAAGTATATAAGATACAATATATGGGCCCATCCAATGGAATTTGAATTTCCCAGGATGGCAAAAACTTGGAATCATATAACAAAACCATCTACCCAACCTCAAATTGTTTGTTTTTATATGATGATCATGTCATGCTTTTTGTTTTATGCCTTTTTAGTCTTCTGACTCCATCTAGCAAGTGATCACCTTTCATCTAGCTGCATTAACTTCTCCATGTGCTCTTGAATTGCTTTGTTCATCAGCTAACCCTCCTGTGTGCAATACACAATGATGGTAGCATAAATTCAACCAGTAAAATAGCCTCCATGCCAAACACCAATTAAAATGGTGTGGCCTTGTTCAATCTCTTGTAGGTTGTCTCTGTATGCCCATAAAATGATGATACCTTGTCATCCCAATCTTGTCTTCCCACATCACAATTTTTTGGTCAGTGTGTGGCTTAATATCTTGTTAAATGCCTCAATAGTTCCATTTTCTTGGGGGTGATAAGGGGTGGTCTTGTGATGGGCCACCATGAACTCTGCCAACAAAATCCTAATTATTTCATTCAAAAATGTGTACCCCTATCACTAGTCAAGCTTAAAGGACATCCATACATGTTGATTATGTTCTCCCATAAGAATCTAGTAGTTTTCACCACTGTGCAATCCCTTGTAGGCACTTCCTCCACCCATCTTGTTAAGTAATCAAGTGCAAGTAATGATATAGTGTGAACTATTCCTTCACGTGGTAGGTGAAATTGGTCCTACAAAATCAATTGCCCATTTTTCAAATGGTTCTACACTAGCTATAGGTCTCAAGGGCATCTCATCTCTTTTTCCTAGCTTGCCAAGGCACTGGAAATGGTCACAGCCTTAAAAATTCAATACAATCCTGGTAGATACTTTCCCACCAAAGCCCTGTGAGTAGAATCTTCATGTGGTGGCATTCCCTGCATAGTTCCCTCCTACAATCCCACCATGTGCTTCCTCCATGATTGCAAATGTGCTCATGTTCTAACACACATCAGACACAAAACCTCATCATGGCCTAACTTGTATAAGTCTCCACTAATTAGCATGTAGGGGCATGCGTATAGCTAACTATTTTCTTTCCAAATTTTTCATTCCTCCTGCATCATACCCATTTTGAGAAACACAACAATATCTTCTAATTTAGAGGGCACATCATAGTCTAAATAGATGTACATCTGGCATGTATCCTCAATGCTTTTGCATCCTCTCCTGAATCAATTCTTGATAAATGGTTAGGTCCAAAATTACTCTTACCTAGTTTCACAACAACTATAAACTCAAACTCTTAAAATAATAGACCCATCTACATATGTGCCCTTGTAAAATGGGCTTGTTAACCAAGTACTTCAATGCCATGTGATCCATGTAGAATATGAAGGGTGTTTCCAACAGATATTTCTTAAATTTGTGTAGTGCATAGATCATTGATAGTGCTTCACACTCAGTAGTAGTGTAGTTTTTTCTATTGGTGTCAACTTCTGCTAGCAAAACACAAGGGGTGGTCAACAATTCCTTCTCCAGGTTGTGCTAAAATTTACCCCAATCACCATCCCTGAAGCATCAACATGTACATGGAATGGCTTATCCCAAGAAGGAAAGCATAATATGGGTGTAGTGATGAGCTTATCCTTCAATGTATCAAATGCCCTTTACTGCGCCTCTCCCTAGTGAAATGCACTCTTGTGTTTTAGTAACTCTCTAAGGGTGTGTGATTTTGGCATACCCCTTGATAAATTTTTGGTAGTACCCTCATATGCCCAAGGAATCCATGCACATGTGCACTCTGACTGGTAGGCTCCCCAATCCCACAATAATGACAACTTTGGTGGGATCCACCAACAAGCCTTCCTTACATATGATATGCCCCAAAGGGTTCCAAATGGAGTAGTAAAAACACATTTCTTAATGTTGAGGGATATCCTCAACTTCGACATATTTCAAACATCAGCCTCAAATTGTCACAATGGTCTTTCACTAGTCCATACACCATCCAGTCATCAAGGTAGACTTGAAGAAACTTATGGATGAAGTCTTGAAATGCCTGCACCATAATGCATGAAAAATACAACAGTGTGTTCTTTAGTCCAAATGGCATGACCATGTAGGAAAAGCTTCCCCATTTAGTGGGGATTTTTTCTTTTCTGGTCTTCCTTTGCAATTCTAACTTGGTGATACCCTGAGAATCCATCTGTGAAGGAATAGATCTCACCCTAGACTACTCCTTCCAAGATTTCTTAGTAAAAGGGGTTAGAAAAGGGTCAATGACACATACTGCATTCAAATCCCTATAATCAACATAGATCCTTATCCTCCCATCCTTCTTAATGCTTATGACCATGGGGCTTATCCATTCTGATTCCTCCATGGCCTCAATGATGCCTAATGATCATTTTTTCAATTTCTCCTTGACCTTGACACGAAGATTTGGATTCATTCGTAAGGCCTTTTCCAAATTCAGGTGTCACACACCTTATTTTAACTTGATTTTCATTTCCCCAAGGAGTGGTGAATGCCTTTAAGCTCATGGTACCCACGTGGAAATAAGTCCTAAAACTCATGTAATAGATCAATGATCTTGAAACCTCCTTTTTGACCAATAGTCCCCAATAATAGCTTCCTTAGGTTCCGCCTAAACCAATGTTAACCTTCTTTGTTTTGAGGGTTCATGGTAGGTGTGTGCTTTCTCATCAGCACTATCTCTAACTTTGCATGTGTACCTTTAGTATGGTTAACATCCAAATTTTCCATCTCTTCACCATCTATCACATAGACCATCTTTCCTTTTTTCTTTCTCCATGCATGCATGCTCAAGTTATATCTCTTATGATTCTTCCTCATCAAAGTGCACTTCCAAACCAGGTTCACCCAATAATTCTAGTATCTATATCCTCCACCATAGCACTATCTCCCATCATAAGGTGCTTAACAACTTACAACACCCCTATCCACTAATGGTTTAGTACTCCGATATTCAAAATATTGAAGGAGGTCACCGTCAACTCTCGCCAATTTTCTATCTCGATGCACATCTCTGAGTGAATGTACCATGCACACGCACAACCTTGTAAGGTGGAATATAACTTATGCACCCATAAATAAGGTGGAAAAGGCCTCTATGCCTTCCATCTATGCTTTCTCACATGCTTGGACGTGAAATGAGGTGGGTTCCTTCCCATGGTAGTCTTGTATGATAGTGGGTGCATTGCTTTGGGAAAACCTAAATAGAGAATGTGATTCTTACTTCACGCCACTCTAGAAGGCTATCATGATGTGTTTCCACCAAACAACTGTGGTCCCAGAAATTTATAGTGAGCATCCCTCTTCTTTGATCTCATTTTTCCACTAGCCTCCATCTCTTGTAAGAAATCATTAGGGTTGGGCCCTCCAGAAGTAACTTGGAAAATTATTTCCTCCCAAGCACTTGATGAGTGCATGCCTTTGTCACCTCAAAACAAGACCTCTTAACTATTACCCAATTAACTCATAAGTCCCATGTGCCCAATTATCACATGCCACACTAGTTGTATCACTCATGGAACTGAGCATCTTCAAACTGAATAACTCCTTCTATAGGGTGAATCACCGAGGGTCCCTTATAGAGAGCACATATAGATCTTGTCAAGAACTTCTTTCTCCCAAGGGCAAGTATAGGGTGATAACTTTCCATCGATCAAGGGGATGATAACCCATTCTTCCTTGTTTTCAAAACTTATGTATCCCTTATTGAACCGTAGGTCAACATTGTTCTTATAACACTAGGGGCACCCAAGTAATGCTAGAAATTTTTCCACTTGCTAGCACCAAGACTTTAAAATCCCAATGAACTTTTCCCCTTGGATAGTGATAACAACATCCTTCAAGACACCAATGGGCATTTCTTTGTCTTGTTAGCCATATACAACACATTCAAGGATGGTTGTAATGGGGCCTTCCCATTTGATGCCATGCATCTAGAGTGAGGAAATTGACTTCCACGCCCATGTCAATCAGAATATTGCTCAGAAGCCATCCATCCACAACAACATTCAAGGTAATCTCCTTATCATAGTCAAGGTTGTGGGGAGGAAGGTTAGCATGCAAACCTTCCTTTTATGCTCTCCTAGCACGTGGTACCTTTTCCTGTAACCATTCTCCTAATAAAGGAATGATATTCTCTTGCCTTAACATTTTGCATACTTCCTTACCTCATCCAGATCCTTCTGTGGAGCCTCACATTCTTTTCTTTTCTCTAACTACCTTGACTATTCCTTTAGGCATTGGATCTCTCCTTGTAGGCTTCAAATTACATCCATGGTCTCTTGATACACCTATTTCTAATGAGTAGGGTCTAGATACTTTCCATGTACCACCTCTTCTCTAATAACTAGTGGTCTCTACCTTGGTACTTCCTTAGGTGAGTAGCCTCATCTCACTTCTTAACTAGTACAAGCTCTAGTTCCAACTCCACGTGCCACCCTTGGCATCCATTGTGAATCAACCTTCTTCACACTTACCATTTTGACACCTTTTTCCTTTTAGTGTTTTGGCTCATATGTTCAAATAGCTCTAGGAACTCCTCATACTTATGCTTCTTTCCACACCAAGATCATTGTAATAGATCAGGCATTCACGCTTATAGTGCTCCATAGACCCAAAATTGTAACAAGTTCCACATGGGAACTCACTTTCCTCCTCTCGTGGTTACCATGACCATGAAATCCTCCTCAAAAAATTCTTCCCACACCCCTCCATCTATGCACCCTTCATAGTGATGACCATCATCCTTGGAATTATTCATGAGGCTGGTCTGCGCACACCAATATCAATGGACATCATGTATCTAGTCAATCAATCTACAATCCTTGGTGTCATGAGTAGTAGAAGTGAAAATCTTAGAATAGCAAAACACATTTTTACGAATCATGTGTTGTAGTAGTGGACACCTACTTGCATCATGATCTCTGTGGAAAATCTCATAATCCATCATGCCGCATACCAATCTCCTAGGAAACTATCCTTTATATGCCCCTCTACCTCACAATTCATGCACCATAGGCCACTGTGAGTCTCATGCATTGAGTTTGTAGATAGCTTTTCCAACTACTTGGCCATTACAGCAATCTGAGCCTCAAGAAAAGGGCTAACACCAGTATCCATGCTTTAATAGCCTGGCATGTAGCAGGAAGCCTCCAAGGCCTCACGTGGGTCTATGAAGGTCTTGTGTGAAAGTGCTCTCCTAAATGGTGTTATCAATCCTCCAAAAACCATTGAGCATGATGAGAAGGGTGAATATCATAGGATAGTTTTGATAAGAGGGTCTTAAAACATGTGCATCATATTCCCACACACTCTCTGTCATACCTTGTTAAATCTCCTTAGTGCACTAATGCTCTTTTGTTCAAACTCAAGGATATGAAATTCAGCCAAGAAGGCATTCGTAGTGTGGTGTAATCTACCACTATTCTAGTGGGGTCATACTTCCAGTACTAAATATGTAAGTGCCCTTGCAATGTTCATTGCAAACTAGCTTGCCTTCCATTTTAGGGTAGTGATCCCTTTGCGCGCCATAGCAGCTCACACTTGTGTACATGCTCTATAACATCCTCAACACCTTTGTAGTCTAGTAGATGCAAAGACATTTCAAAAACACTTTGAGGTGGTTGAGGCCCTTTTCCCTGATCTAGAACCTTGATTTCCTCTAGTGTTTCCTCCACCACCAGATCCACTAGATCCACTAGGTCATGTTCCTCTTAATCCACCAGATCCCCTAGATCCACTAGGTCCACCAAGTCCTCTAGCTCTATACCACTAGATCCACCTCATGTAGCTAGTAATGGGCCTGAAGTGGTCACATCTAGTGTCCCCAATGTCCCACTAAAACTACGCACCAATGGTTTTTGATATTACACCACTACCAGATGTGTGTCCCACACCACTTCTAGATGTGATACCCAAACTTTTGTGTACCTGTACTTTTCCCAAATGTTGTTCTAGATAATATTCCTCCAAACATAGGGAATGATTGTGTAGTAACCATAGATGTACCAAATGATAAATTATATCTCCTAGGTGCAGATCATCACTCCCACCAATACCAACTAGGTTAGTAATACTTATCTCTTGATTTGGAAGACTAAGTGCTAGGGGTTGGTCACTAGTGGATTTAGATGCACGCTGTCAATCTCTCCTTTCTCCAAGTGATGAACTCTCATCAGAATTTGAAGGGGTCTCTCTCCCACATTTTCCAAGATGGGGTAACACAAACTAAGCTCCACGTCCTCCGCGTGAACCTCAATTCCTTCCCATAATGTCTACCTCCATAAATCCATCACTCCTAAACCTCATGTTTTATCTATCCAACTCCCTTTCACAAGCTTCACTATACTTGAGTCATCTCTCCTCTCTCCTTTTCACCGCAAGGTCTACCATCTTCCTCCACCCTAGCTTCCTCACCCAATGCTTAGAAAAAATTTTATCCGGCCATAGGGAATGCTTCCAAACTTAGTGTAATGATCAGGATCTTTATAGCTAAAGGGATAACATGTAAAAATGATCCTCTAGGTTCCCTTAAGAACTCAAACTCAACAACCTCTGGACAAGAATACATAGAAATAGCATATTCCAGGGTATAACTGGTCAACACTCTTCTCCACCAATGATCAACAAACATGTGTCCAAGTCAGATCAACATCTTGTAGCCTCTGATATTCATCTTGGGTCCACATGTGAGATCTATAGTACCATCTTGATCTAGATGCATATGCCAAAATCCATTCATACAACTCTACTAGAAAGTAGCAAAAGAAGGTCTCATACAACTCATGATACATGTGTTCTTCTACCCATTTATGTGCATCAAACTCAGGTCCAGTACTAAATATCTGAGAAAATTCATCCTCCATGCTCTTAAACCATGCTTCAACACTGTCCAAGGTCAAGTGCTTCATCATCACACATCATTCTCACAACAACTTTGAAAAGAGGTCCCAAAATGGAACCAAGATGTAGTCATTTTTCATGTACCCTTAGTACAACTTTCTAATCCCATGCATTGGCCTATCACCAGCGGGCATTGGGTGCTCACCGAGGCATGTGTGGGTGTCAAGCCCCTCCTTTATGTGAGCATTGTGAGAAGGTCTTTCCATTGATGGAGGATGATTTGTAGAATGAGAATACATTTACTTAGTTTAGATAAGGAAGAAGAAACATCTAACAGATCCACGTCTTAAATGCATTATAGAGACAAAGTACTAAGCATGCTAAAACAGATCTGAACTATGATATCCATTTAACAAGAGGGTTTACACCCTTAAGCATGATATACAGAAAAAACCATTATATATATTCATTTAGAGTGATCTGGTAGCCACATTACAATCAAAATAGGTCATCATAGACCATACATATCAAAATACTAGGACTCATCCCTTACAGATCTTCTCTAGTATGGTATTCTAGTTATGCCCTCCCAGTTCATCCCTTATTGTAGACCCTAATGCTATGCAAATGCTTGTTACATCCTTTAAAACCTTGAGCACTAAGTGCTCTAAACCCTAGCATGATTGTAGTATCATACTCTTGATGCATCCCCTTTTTCTATCTCATATATCCTTTAGGTCCCCCTCTACTTTCTTCTCGAGCATCTCTATATATAGGTTAAGCACCCACTACCATGCCTCCTCTTTTGAATAGATCACATGCCAAGTGTCAATGTGGTCCTCCAATGGTGCATTCTTATCTCCTTGTGAACCCTCCACCTTCTGTAATGATGTATTCTAAGAATATTCCATGCATGGTCACAATTTTCCTCAAGTGCCTCCGAATGTTGAATATGGCTAAGTATTTTGAATCGATGTCCTACCTTCCACGTGGACCCTAGTTTCTCTAAAACCCTTCTAAACCTCTCCATCCTACACACTTCTCCCTATGCTCCCTTCTTCTTATAGATCCCACACGCGCATGTGCCCTTTAGTACTTAGCAAATATTTCAAGGACCAACACTACCGTATGAGCATTATAGATTAACCTATGTGTGTATGAGAGTCTATGGACAATTGTCTTAAATAACTACATGGTGAAAACATAGGGAAGTTTGCACTAAGGACTCCATGTCCCATCCTTCATCACAAAACGTGTGATGTAAAAGTGTTGATAGACTGCAAACTATACCAAATTTCCTACCACTTTGTGGGTAACTCCTTAGGTATCCTCCACTCTTCTTCGAATGTAGAAAAAAATTTGTGCATACTACATTTCTACCCTTGGTTTTAACGGGCCACTCATGGTCCCCTCACAAAGATACTTTTCAAATATCTCTGTGAGAGATTCCTTTTCTATAGGGTACTCCCAGATTTTGTTCTTTGGCCCATTGGGCACTCCAATCTCCAAAAACACAAGGGATAGTAGAATAGCACTAAAGATAATTTTTTCACTGTAAGTACATCTTCAATGATTATCTCAACAATATATCCAACCAAGTTATAGGTATTCCCTTATGACATTTTCTTTGCAAGATGTAGCAACAACGTGTTCACCTGTGACCATATCTCCGATCGTTCAATTTTTTCAACAAGTGTGAGGCTACCTATATAAATGAATACTTCATAAACTTGTAAATATCCATACCGCACCCACCTTTTGTATAACCCAAATCCTTGTTGGTTGCTACAATTGCTACTTTATCAGTTAGGTCACTACTCACCTTTGTGCCTGTGATTTTCAAACCCATCAAAGTGTTAATCAAGGGCACGGTGATCCTCATTCATCACCCAAAAAAATAGAAAAAGTCCTCATGGACTCTACTCATTAGCCACTGGTATAACTTCTCTAGCTTTCCAAAATAAGGAAGTTCATACAACTATAAAACCCTACCTTTCTTAGGAGTTTCTCCCCAACATCGTCGTATATGGGCATGTCATCCATTGTCCGTTTGTTTGTCTTTTTATTCAACAAAGCATCTAACTCCTCCTTGTTATCAGTTGTCCTATGGTTTTAATTGCTGACTTTTCTTTGATGGACATGGGAATCCCAATCACGGCCCATAATCACTTCCTTTAGGTATTTCATTTCAAAAACCTAATTTTTTAGGGCATCCTCAATTTTAATCTCAACTTACTTTTGTTTCTTTCCCCTTGTACCTACCCCTAGTGCTCTTTTTGGTGCCATTTAAATAAAAAATATGTGTTCTCTTACCTCCCTCGAGCTCAGAACTCGGTTCCTTGTGCCCTAGCTTGAACTCAAACCCTAGCCATCAATCTCCTTTCCTGCACACCTTCACCTTGCTCAAACACTTCACAAATGGAGCATAATAGTTCCTCATGCATGATTTGGCCAACCCAACTAGTTCGTAGCTCTCCACTCTTCACAACCATCTTAGCTAGCTTACTCATAAACAACTCGCTCGAGAATTCATAATTGCAAAGGTAAAAATGGCCTCACAACCCTTATATAGATTTTTAAAATTTATCACATTTATTGCTCCTTCACCTACCACCAATCCTAGCATTAATGCATCATTTGTCAATATTTCTGTGTTGCTTATTTCCATGCCACAGTCATAACCTTCTGGTATGCCTTCTACTTCTTGGCCACATACCTCCTTCCGCACGCCCATATGCGTTGAAGTACTTCACCACTGCATCTTATTCCAAGTAGTTTCCATTTCTGACCTACCTCACATTATACTGTGCATCCATTTTTCCATCTGTGGTCTTCATTTAGGAGTAATTTTTTCTATTTGCACCCTTCCAAAAATCACCTGCACAAAAGTTTCCTTATGCATACCCATCTTTAGATGACAATCAACTATATTCAACTTGGTAATGAACCCTGTATGTAAACCACCCCACACTAAGGGTATGTGTGGTCCTCTGTGCATGAAAACACTTAAATTATAATCAGCTTTTGGTGCACAAGTGTGCTTATTACACAAAACACTGAAATAAATTAACAAAGCATAGCAACGATGAAGGAAACACATATAAAGGAAATGCATTAATGGAAACCTAATCTAAGTGGCAATATTTCCTTATTACAAACACCAAGAAGGATTATTTATAGTAGGGCTTCATCCTACTCCCATTAAAGTAACTGGGAAACCGTGTTCCATCCAACGCCTCCAACTGGAAAGAAGTATATGAGTGATCACATATGGTCCCAAAACTAAAATTTTAGCTTTCTAAGATGGCTCAAAAATTTGAATCATACAAAATTACCATTTTCCCAACCTCAAGCTTCTTGTCCTTAATATGCCTATCATGCCATGCCTTCTAGCTAGATTTTTCTTACTTCAATCCATCTTGCTATAATGCACCTTTCATCCAATCGCATCAATTTGTCAATGCATTGTTCCAATGATTTCTCATCGATTAGACCTCCTACGTGCACAATACGTAAAGAAGGTAACATGAATTTCATGGGGAGAACTACCTCTCGTGCCAAACACCGGTTGAAAGGGTGTTGCTTTATTCAACCTTTAGTAGGTTTTTTGGTATGCCCAAAGTATCAAGAAAACTTTTCATTAGAATATCACCTTCCAACATCAAAATTTTTGGTCAAGGTATGGCTCAATATTTTTTTGAAAGCCTCAATAGTTCCATTTTCCTAAGGGTGACAAGGGGTTTTCCGATGGTGCGCAACCATGAATTCATCCAACATGATCTTGATAGTCTTATTAAGGAAATGAGTATTGTCAATTTAAAGGGTAACCATACTTGCTAATAATATTTTCCCATAGAAACCTTATTGTTGTAGCTGTTGTGCAATCCTTTGTAGGTATCGCTTCTACCCACCTTGTAAGATAGTCTATACAAGTTATAATATAGCATGATTTTGTCATGTGTGTGGCTATGGAAATAGGGCCCAAAAATTCAATTTCCCACTTCTCAAAATTTTTTATTCTAGTAATAGGCCTCAAAGGCATTTTATCTCATTTCCCAGGCTTTCCAAGGTGTTGAAAATGGTCACATGCCTTACAATATGCTTTGCAATCCTTGTACAATGTTTCCCACCATAGACCAACTAATAAAATCTTGTGTGTGGTGAAATCCCCTGCATGGTGTCCACCTACAATACCATCACGAGATTATGCCATTATTGAGTCACGGTCATACTTGAGGACACACTTTGGTGCAAAAATTCATCACGACCTAATTTTTATAAGTCTCCACTGATCAACATGTAAGGTGCAACGTGAATAACAAGTTATTTATTTTCTAAAGTCTCCATTCATTTGAAAGCCACACTGTGTGTAAAAGAAAACAACATATTCTAAGTCCGAGGGCACGTGGTTCAACCTAAACAACTATGCATCTAACATTGTATCCTCAATGCTCTACGCATCCTCTCTTGATTGAATCCTTGATAAATGGTTTGGACCATAATTTCTCTTACCGGGCTTAACCACCACCATAAAATTGAACTCCTGAAATAATAAAAGACCCAATGACATATGCACCCCTGCAAAATGGGATTGTTCACTAAGTACTTCAATTCCATGTGGTCTATATAAAAGATGAAAGGTGTAGCTAGCAAATACTATCAAAACTTATGGAGCACATAGATCATAGACAAGGCCTCACTCTGTCGTTGTATAATTATGTTCTGCATTGAGTTAACTTTTGGCTAGAAAGCAAATAGGATGATCAACAATCCCTTCACTAGGATGAGCTAATACAAAACCAATGGCCATGTTAGAGGCATCTACATGAATGTGAAAAGGTTTGGACCATGAAGGAAAGTACAAAATAGGAACTGTAGTAAGATTTTCCTTTAGTTAGTCAAATTCACGCTACATCGTGCCTCACCCCAATAGAAATTTCCTTTTCCCTTGAGTAATTCTTCTAAGGGCACGATGATCTTGGCATATCCCTTGATAAAATTTCTGTAATAACTTGTGTGCCCCAAGAATCTGTGCACCTCGCTTTGGCTAGTAGGTTCCTCTAAGCCTAAAATGATAGCTACCTTAGCAAGATCCACTAGCAAGCCTTCTTTATAGATGATGTGCCCCAACAAAATTCCAAAGGGTGTGGAAAATATACACTTCTTAATGTTCAAAGATATTCTCATTTTCCTACATCCCTCAAACATCAGCCTCAAATTATCACAGTGATCTTTCACAAGCCCATAGACTATCCAATCATCCAGATACACCTGTAAGAATTTGTGAATAAAATCCTGGAATGCTTGTACCACTATGCACAAAAATACTGCAGACACATTATTTAATCCAAAGGGCATAATCATGTATGAAAAAATTACCCACGTCGTTATGAAAGTTATATTCTCTTGATATTCATATAGCTATCCTCACTTGATGATATCTAAAGAATCCATCGGTGAAGGATTAGATTTCACGTAATACAATGCCTTCCAAGATTTCCTCGGTAAATGATGTGGGAAAGGGATCAATCACACATGTAGCATTTAAAACTACATAATCCACACAAATCCTGATTCTACCATCTTTCTTGATGTTGATCACTATAGGAATTACCCATTTTGACTCCTCAATTAGCACAATAATTCCAGAAATTAACATTTTGTCAATTTCTTCCTTTACCTTGACACATAAGTTCGATTCATCCTATAAGGCCTCTTCTGGACCAGGTGTTGGTACCCACACTTAATCTCCTTCACAACTCAAGTAGCATCATGGATCTCACAAGACACTCAAGGGAAGACAGATGATTTGTGTGTCATTTGTAGCCAGGGAGCACATCTATCTGTCTTGTTGGCACTCAAGATTTGAGGGAATGGACAACACCTCAAAAGGATTTTGATCTAATCCTCACTATTTTAGGTTGTGCCTTTCAACCAAGGTAAGAGAGCCTATATTGCAGCATTTGTTTGATGAAGGAGGTAGAGATATCCTTATGCTTTGCACATTGTATGGAGATAGCCTTGGGAAAACATGATCAATTATCCATTATTCAAAATCAAAAGAGTTGTCACTACTAAATGATGGAAATGCTTTTAAGACAAGGCTAAGGCTGCTAGAGACATGATAAAATCTTGATATACTTTGTGCATTTTTGTGAATGGATTGTATTCTTTTGTTGACACACAATGCAATGTAGGGGTAGTATGGGTTAGTTTGAATGAAATTTTGTTGGGATATGTTTAGACAAGATTAGCTAGGAATTACCAACTTCTTTGAGAACCTTTGCAAGAGATTTGCAACACCTAAACAACATAGATGTTTCAATGGGTTTAAGATACTCCTTCAACTAGGATATGTGCACCAAATGGAGGCCCAGATCTACACTCTTCCACACAAAATTTGATAACTTGCCACAAAAGCTTGAAGCAAAATACCAACAAAGTATCTAGGAATCCCTATTTGATCATGACCTAAGGTGCACCCAAAGGTTTACAAATAATCTCAATATTCAAGGACAGTAAAATGATTTTAAATCTGTTTATCTTCTATCAAATGAATGCTCTTCTGAATGAAAGATTGCAGATGCCATTAAACCCTCAACAAGAAATGAGACCATGTATGATCAAGGAAGATCCCACATACAAGATTGCAACATGAGCAATAAGCACAAATTGAAATCATTCTGAAAACATAAGCATATACAAATTTTGCCAAGAGATAACACCAAATAATCCAAAAATTGATCAAATACATCAGCAGGGGAATGTTATTGGAACAATCTCAGAGCTTTTTGATGGCTTTACAACTGAAACCAACTCAACGTGATAAAATCTGATGCAATATGGAATTGAAAATGGCTCTCAGGTGGTTTTCTCAGAGAAATGGATTTCTTCTAGTTTTTGCTTGAAAATTCTACGTCTTTTTTTCTCCTCTCCTCTAAAATTCTCCCAAAATGCATGATATATCTCATGCCATCATGGAGTCTTCCTTCCCAAGAAAAGAATATGCTTAAGGGATCAAATTTTTACAACTCTTCATGATTCCATGAAAATGACATCAAACTAGAAATCAGTTCGCAGGTTGCCAGGGATGCATAAATTTTTAAAATATTACACAAATTTGGATCCTTATCCATCCCAAGGTCATGTTTTTTGTCATTTAGGCATGCCAACATGCTTTATCAATCATTTTTCACCTTTTACCTTTTCAATTTTTACCTCTGCAACTTTTAATTTTGACTTTCATGTTCTTTCACGGGCTAGGGAAAAAAATCATCAAAAACATCATAGATCATCAAATTATCTCATGAAAATGGTGTCATTGCACTCAGAAGGCCGAGAGGATGCAAAATCATATAAAATTTGATGTGATTTGGTGAAGAAACGATGAATCCAAGCTTCCTGGAGCTCCCATGGCGGTAAAATGGGTGAATGCACAATTGCCGTTGATTTCAGATCAACTTTAAATGCTAGCCCTCCACGTGGAGGATGAGATTCTTGAATATTCCCTTTTGCCCTTTGGACAAGGTGGGACACATGTCCAAAAACCATTGGATCGGGCCCTACCCTTTAAAATTTGCATTTGCAACCTTTTCAAAAAATGGAAGACTTTGCAAAATTCCTCTGCCTGCCTCCTGGGCTTGCCACGTGTCCATATGTGGGCCCCCTTTGAAAATGCAGGCCAATTCTGTCAATTTTGACACTTTTTTCTAAAAAAAGGAAATTTTGCTCAAAATTCTATGCGGGCGAACACCCACTTTCTTCCTCGCCACGTGGCGCTCTCCAATTTGCTGCGGGTCCAAGCTTCCAATTCTTCCCACCAAAAATGCAAAGTCTCAAAACTCCCTCGGGCCCACACTCTCCTATTGACTCCTTTGAAAAATGCCACGTGTCCTCCATAGATTGGCTATGGAGGCACGCCTTCAATTTTAACTTTAGCTCCCTTTGCTGATTTTTTGCATTTCTTGGACACGTGTCCTTTTTGATTGGTTTTCAGAACCTCGGGTCCAATTTTTACTTTTACCATTTGGAGTTAAAAACTCCAAAGTCATCACGGAACCCACTGCCCCATCTTGACCCTTTGTGGACACGTGTTAGCTCCGGATTGGAGCGGTAAAATGTCACAAAATTCTCCTTCGGCCCCCTTGCTTGACTTTTCACATTTTTTGGACACGTGTCCACCTGTAATTGGATGTGGGCCTTTGGGTCAAAATTTTCCCTTGACACCTTGAGTCAAAAATCACCAACTCCCTCTGCCACCCGCATATCCCGAGCCACGTGTCCTCTTCCCATTCGCTGCATGGGATTTCGGGCCTAGAATTGACTTTGAGAATTTTTCCAAAATGAAAGCCAAAATTCTTAAGGAACCTCCGCCACCCACCATTCCGCGACCAATCAGAATGTGCCACGTAGGCACCTCATTGCAAAAGGCAGAGCCATGGGTCAAAATTTTCCCTTTAGCCAAAATTTCAAAAATTAACAAGTTAGAAATATTTCCCAACCACCCTAGCCAATAGGAGCCTGCCACATTGCAATAATAGTGTGATGATGAATTTGATGGGCCGAGAATGCCCGTCTGACCGTCAAAATGTGGAAAATATAGAGGATGCCCTAGAATTCAAATTTTTTGACAAGGAAGGCAGATCTCTTGATCTTGAACCAATTGAATCATTTTTGACATCATTTGTGACCTTGGGATTGGGGAAATACTTGCACAAATTTGGGATTTGATCAATTTCGAGTTCTTTCACAATTTGACAAAGGAGAAATGATACAACCCGTAAAAATGAAGAAATTAGGGCACAAAAAGGGGCACACATGGATTTTGTTTCAAATCAGGGAAAACAATAATATTATGGGCATTCTTGAAGCACTCAAATAGGAGGGAGAAATTACAGACCACCAAATCAAGGAATGAAACATTTCTGAGTAGATTTGGATATATAAAAATTTAGGGCACACTATGCAAACTGAATATTGGCACCAACATCGGCATGCACCTTCTTTTAGCTTTATCTTCATTTTTCCCAATGATTCATGTACACCTTTCAATACATGATAGCCTCTAGGGAACAAATTCGAAATTCACGTAACAAATCAATGATCTTAGCAACTTAATTAGACCAATAATTTCCAATAATAGCTTCCTTAGGATCAAAATCCATTCTAATGCTCACAATTTGTCTTCATAAGCTCATAGTAGGCACACGCCTTCTCATTTTCACTGTCTAAGACTTTGCATGTACCCTATGTGTGCTAAATGTTTAGGTTCTCTACCTCTTCATCATCAACCATGTAGATCATCTTACCATTTTCTCTTTCTAGGCAGGTGTGCCCAAGCTGCTTAACATCTATTTCTTCCTCTTCAAAGCAAGCCACTTGGTCTAATTCTCCTAATAACTCCTGAAGCAACTCTTCAAACAGCTTACACTATCTCCCATAGTTAAGTGGTTCATAACCGAAAATTCCTCATTCACCAAAGGTTTAGAAGAAAAGTAATCAAAGGTCTGAGTCATACCTTCAAGAAGTTCCCGCCAATTCCTGGGGCTTCCTATTCAACTTTGCGTAGACATACCATGTGTACACGCAGCCTCGCAAGGTGAAATAAAACTTTTACACCCACAATGAAGGTGGTAAATCTTCCTACCCCACTATCTAGAGTCTCTCACACTACTGAACGTGGTCCCGAACAAGATAATTACAATGAAAGGCATATATACGATAAGGCACATTTCTTCTTAGAAACCGAGTAGATAAAGCAATCCTTACTTCTCTCCACTCTAAAATATTATCCCGTGAACAATCCACTAGTGCACTACCATCCCGTGTAGAGTATAAAATAACATGTTCCTTATTTCCACCTAACATTCCCATTGAACCTCCATAACAAGAAGGAATAATTTTGGATTATCTTCTCCCATGTACTTTGGTGTCCGGTTACTACCAAAGTGCATGATATCTTGAGTGACTTATTAATGTGTGCAGGTGAACTCCGTACTTCATGCCCAACCATTTCATAAGTGTCATGTGCCCAATTATCACATGCAACACTTGTAGTATTGCTCATGGACTATGCATCATCCCACTGGAGAAACCCTTCTTTTGATGGCTCAAGAACTTCTAGATCTCAAATGGTGTGCACATAAATTCTATTCAAGTCTTCTTCGCTTAAGGGATCTACATAAGGTACAAATTTCCCATCTATTAGAGGTATGATGACACACTATTCCTTGTTCTCAAAGCTGATATACCCCTTGTTAAAAATTAGGTCAACATTATTTGCATAACACCAAGGGCAACCAAGTAAGGATGGAAAATTGTCTACTTTTACAAGTGCTAATACCTCAAAGTCCTTAGTGAACTTGGCCCCTTGTATAGTAATGGATGCATATTTTAAAACTCTAATGGGTATTTCCTTAGTCTAATTTTCCATGAACAACACATTGGAAGATGGCTATAATGGAGGTCTACCCATCTGAACCCATGCATCCAAAGTGAGTACATTTACTTCCACACATGTGTCAATCAAGATGTTACTCAAAATCCAACCATCAACAACATCATTCAAAGTAATCTCCTTGTCATAATCCAAACTGTCTGGAGGAAGATTAACATGTAGAAGCTATCTCTCATGCTCAGTCCTAGTGTGTGGAGTGTTTCCCTTCAACCAATTCCCTAAAAAAGGAATAATGTTCTCTTGGCACAACATCTTACAAACTTATTTCAAATCATCAACATCTATCTAATGGATATCAACTACTTTATTTTGTTCCAACTTCCGCGACTGTTCCTTCAAACACTGTATCTCACCCTGTAAATTCTGAATTACCTCCATGGTTTCTTAATAAACCTCCTTCTAATGCATAGGGTCTGGATACTTGGCATGCAAGACTTCCTCCTTAGTAATAGTAGGATTTTGTTATAGAGCTTCCCGACACACGTTACCTCATCATGTGTAGTAATCTTCATAGGTACCAACTCAGGATCTCGATGCTCACTTTGGCATTTATTGGTCTTCCACAATGCGCTGTACTCTAACCATTCATGTGCCCTTATTTTCCTGTTTATGTTTCTTTCTTAAGTGTTCATACAAGTTGGGAATTCTTCATAACTATGATTATTTC
This sequence comes from Taxus wallichiana var. yunnanensis, assembly GCA_018340775.1. Classification (NCBI taxonomy): domain Eukaryota; kingdom Viridiplantae; phylum Streptophyta; class Pinopsida; order Cupressales; family Taxaceae; genus Taxus; species Taxus wallichiana. Next base: position 150,117,287 of record CM031243.1, on the reverse strand, counting down.
TGCAAAAAGAACACACAATATTATATGGACATTCATGCCTGTAGTGATCAAGAGATCTAAACAAATAACAAGTCCCACGAGGGAAATCAATCCTTATGCCCTTGCGACCTTGACCTTTGAATCTACCTCTACCATGATCGACATCGAATGCCCTCACTATGATCATAATAATGATGTTCACCCTTTTCCTTGGAATTACAACACCGATCTACCATACGTGAATATAAATGGCATCATGAATATGATCGATCAATTTGTAATCTTTAGTATCATGAGTCAAAGACTTGTAAATCTTATAGTAACTAGACACATTATTTCTTGTCACACACTTCAATAATGGGCACTATATTGAACTATGATCCAAGTGACTTATCTCACAATCAAATAACAAGGAGCACACCAATTTCTAATATGTACACCAAATTACTCTACGCGTATCATGTCTTGAATAAGTAGATAAATTCTCTAATTTTTTTCCATTGAAACTATCTATGCTTCCAAGAATGGGCTCACTCATGTGTCCACACTTCCTACCACCTCAGCATGTAGGGCTGATTCAAGCTCCTTGCACGGATCTATATAAGTCTCATGTGAAAGAGCCATTCTAAAAGGTGTGATGGGCCTTCCAAAGAACCACTTTGTGCATGCTAGCTTGGGTGGATGTCATAAGATAACTTAGATAGAAGAGTCTTAAACCAAGCATCATATTCCTAAATAATTTTAGTAGTGCCCTGCCTAATGTACTTGAGCACACTTATGCTCTTTTGCTCGAACTCGGGGTATAAAATTCTTTCAAGAATGCATCTCATAATGCTATATAGTCCACACAAGTCTAATCAGGATCAAAATTTCTATACCAAATATGCGTGTGTCCCTATAATGTAGTTGCAAACGAGATTTCCTTGCACTCTGGAGCTGTAATCCCCTTTACACACCACAATATCTCACACATATACATGTTCTTGGATGCATTTTCAATACCTATAAACTCGGTAGAAGGAGAGACATACTCATGTAAATTTTACGAGGTCAGTGCGGACCTTGCCCACTAGATCCAAAACCTCTTGTGTTCCCTCCTATATTTCCACCACCTCTATATCCACCAGATCCTCCAACGCCTGAGCCACATGATCCTCCTGATCCTCCTCCTGTAGTAGGTAATGAACCAAAGGATGCACTACCCTGTGTTCCGATGGTTGTGCTAAATTGAATGCCCATAGTCTGCAAAGTTACACTACTTCCATATGTGATATAAAGGTTTTACATGCCTATGTTCTGTCTCTAACGATGCACCAAAAAAAAATACCCCAACTGGTCCTCCAAATAAAGTAGATGATGATTACACCATAGATGAATAAGATCCCTAATTAACTCTTGAACTTGATTAAAAATTAACTCTATCTACTACAACTCTATTGCTCACACTAGCTTGTTGATTACTGACTATCATAGAAACTAGAAAACCAAGTGTAAGGGATAGGTCACCAAGTAGATTCAGATGCATGCCTATGGCCCATGTCATCTCTACCAGTACACTCTCATATGAGGTGAAGAGGGTTCCTACCATGCTTTCCCAAATGGGGGAGATCCAAATGCTTTGGCTCCACATCTTCTACATGAGCTCCAAATCCTTCATGAGCCATCTCTCTCCACAATGCCATCCATTCTACAACTTCATGCTACTTCTCTAAATCCCTCTCGCATGCCTCATTGAACTTAATCGCCTTTCTTCCCTCTATCTTTCTACCGCTAGGTCTGCCATCCTTACCAAACCTACTCCTGCCCCCACACGTGGTGGGGTTTAGTTAGCCATCAAATTATTTTCCAAATCTAGGGTTATAATCAGGATCTTGATCACTAGTGGAATACCACACAAATACGATCCTCTGGGTTCACGCAAAAACTGAAACTCAACAACCTCCGGGAAAGAGTAAGTCAAAACTGCGTACTCAAGAATATAGTTGTTCAAAACACCATGGAACCAAACATCCACAAAGTGCATCCAAATTAGATCTACATCATACAAGGCCTAGAATTATTCCCGCATCTAAACAAGCATGAAAAAATGTAATTCCTCTTTGACGCATAAGAAACTAGCCACTCATACAACTCTATGGGAAAGATAACAAAGAATGTCTCATATAATGCATCATATAAATTCTGCTCAACCCACATACATGCATTAAAATCAAGTCCAGTGTTGAATCTACAAGCATAATCTTCTTCTAGATCTACTAACCACTCCTTACTATTGAACGAGTTCAATCAACAAGTCTTCATCACACAACATCTTGAAAAACAGCTAAGAAAGAGGTCCCAACAAAGGAACCAATGATGCAGCCTAGAATTCATTATAAATAACCTAAGGCAACCCCCGACACATCACTCAAACCCTAAAGTGAGCACTCACCCAAATTGGCCAAGGGCTCTAGGTCCCTCTTTAGATTTTCTTGTCCGAATGTTAACATGATTGAGCATGTATAAATCCAGATTTATAACAGATAATAAATAATCCACAATGCATAAATCAGATCTAGATCCAAACCATATGAAATATTGACTAAACAATGATCATAATAAGATTTACCATGCAAGAGCCATATTCAGTTACATCTAACACCAATATCCAACCAATATGTTCCATTATATTAAATAATATGAAACATAGATGCTTCATACATCGAGATCTATTTTCCATTGTCATGCAAGCTAACAAATCCACATCATAACTCTAAAATAATTAGGATTATCAGGCTCTCGAACGTGCAAATCATTACATCTATATAGGGTTTGGGAATTTCCCTTCACCACCTATGCACCTTCCAAAATAGAGTACATGATAAGAATAACCATGCACCTTTACAAGGGAATACAAAAGTATGCAAATTATCTAATAATAGATTTCCTATAGTTAAATCTAAGTGTAGAAATTCTATTATTAACCTAGAACTCTACATGGCTCTCAAATTGCTGCACATCCCAAAATAGCCTTGCGTGAATTGTAAGTCTCCAAGTCATCGTGTGCTCAAAGAATCTATAACTAAAAATAGCTCGGATCTACGAAAGTGGATAAGTCCTCTGTACACTCATCCTAGGCGCGTGTTGTTTTCTATATTTCCATATCCTTCTTTACCCCATGTTTTGTGCACCTAATCCTTATGTGCTTTCACACTTGAACTATCTTTTATCTTCTTAACACTTTAGGTATTCCAGATCCCATTTACTTGCCCTACATTGGAATGGTGACCCATGTCCACTTTGTCGGCCATTTATCTTACACCATCTGTCATCCCCTAACTCCGCCATTTTTGTTTCTGATCGTGATGAATTTTTCTACCACGGCATGGACTAAACCGTATTGAATTTGGTATATTATGCATACTTGAATTCCACAAAACCCAAATGGCTTAGAGAGGCCCATAATCCTGCCATGTTTCCCTAATTTTTAGGCATTTGAATGTCTTAGCGGTGTAGACCTTTCAAGGTCATTTGAACATCCCAATATTGTATAAAGTGCTATGTGCATTTTAAATTAGTTATCCAAATCAATTTAGGAGGGGATAATTTTGGATAATAGTTATAACTACAGAGAGTCTAAGAAAAAGACCAACTCAATCGAGGGGGCTAGATTTAGCACCAAAAAGGTATCTTGGAATTTTTAGACAAATTTCTCACGAAATTTGGATTTGATAACCACTTCAAGAAACTCTCGTGGACCTGTATATATTCCCTTATGTTTTATGTCATCATTAATATAAATCCAACTAGATTATCTAGCATCGAAGAGATTTAATGCAAGGTGACCTTGTCTCCCTCTCTTATTTATTCTTATGGCTGAAAGTCTTAGTTAGAAGATTGTCATTGGAATAAAATCAAGTTATCTCTTTGGTTTCAATCATTCTTCACATGATTTAAAATTTTGCAATCAACATTTCACGATGACACTATATTCTTAATGATGGATTCCATTGTGGAGGCTAGGAGACTTAGATATATTTTTAAGGACTACGAAGGATTTTTTAATCTAGCTTATAAACTTTGGTAAAAGTTCTATCATTTTCCTAAACAACATTGAGTACAAGAAAATAAAAATTACAAAATTCAGGTTGTAATACCAAACAACCCCCATCTTCCTATCTTGGGATGTCCCTCTTCTTTGGAAGGTTTCCCATGGAGGTGTGTAATTATCTTATCGAATGTTTCCATAAAAATATAGCTTGTTAGAAAGGTATGGTTCTCTCTCAAGTGGGGAAATGTTTGCTTATTAAGAACACTCTTAATATATCCCTATTTATATTATGTCACTCTTTAAAATCCCCAAAACCATTTTTGATAAGATCTAAAGGATCCAAAATACATTTTTGTGGTCAAGAGTAGAAGAAAAAATAGAATCCCCCTTTTCTCCTAGGGTAAGGGTTATCTTCTAAAAAAAATTGTGGTGGGCTTGGCATCAAAAATATAAGATGGATGAACAAAGATATGATCATGAAAAATGGGCTACATATTGATAAATTAAGAACTCTCTTGGATTTCTATCATAAGATGTAAATACCTTAAAAATTCTAAGAACTTGGACTAGTTGTATAAGAATAACATCCCTGTGAGATCTTCATTTTGGAATGCTCTTGTTAGTTGTAGAAATATTATTACAAAAGGTGGTTGGTGGAAAATTGGCAATGGGAAATATATTCAGTTTTGGAAACAAAAATGGCTAACACACCTCCCCATTTGTGATACTAAGCATGGATGACAAGCCTTTGAAAATTTCTAAATAAAGATTGGTGAGAAATTTAACATCTATATCAACAATAATTATTGGATTCAGACACCATATTTTGGTAGATCTTCCTTCAAATCTCAACAAACTAGTAAGATTCAAGGATTGATTAGAAATCAGCACATCCCTTACCTAGAGAATCATGATAAATTCATCCGGGATAACACTTTATATGGAAATTACTCGGTCGGATCTGGATACATGATCCTCTCTGCTTCCCTATTCCTCCTTTTAACTCAATTAAAATATGGATTAAGGAGTTAACTCCTAAGATTAATCATTTCTTCTAGATTTTTATTCAAAATAAAACTTTGACTATAGAAAATTGGATAAAGAGAGGTCAGTATCTTCCAAATAGATGTGTTATCTATAATAAATATGAGAATACTACCAACCACCTCTTTTTGCATTGCCACTTTTCCTTTCAAATTTGGATATTTATTTTTAGTTTTATGGGGATAAAGTAGATTTGTCTAGATTTTATTGTTTAGGCCTAGGAATAATGGTATTTTCCCTCAAAGAATTTTGTGGTTAAAAATATATGGAACATCTCCTTTCCCCATGTCATGTGGACCATTTGGAAAACATGAAATGCTTCCATCTTTGAAAACAAGAAGCCTTCTCTCATGAGAATCACTAACGGTCTTATAAATGACATAAGACAAAATGTTATCAACTTCAAGCCTCCTAAAAATACTCAAAATCACAACGAGGATAATAGAATTTTGGAGATTGGAAAAATGGAATCTTAATATATTTTCTATCACTAGTCATCTGACTAAAATGGTCTCTAGAGAACATATAAAGTGACATCCTCCCAGTTGTGCTAGTTGAAACTAAACTATGATGGGGCCTCTAAAGGAAACTTAGGTAAGTTTGGGGGAGACTATATTATAAATGAGAAAGGCCACATGATCAATTTATACAAAGGTCCTATGGGTATTAATTAAAACCACTATGCCAAAGCCCTTACCGATCTTTCAAGGATTAGGTTGTAAGAGATATGAATGATAGAGATATTATTGTCTAAGTGGATTATTTAAACATCACTAATTGTTAGAAGGGTAAAATTCATATAATTTGGTCTATAAAAAACATTATCGACGAAGCTAATTATATCCTGAACACATTTCAAACTTGTGAAATTCATCATACTTATTATGAAGGAAACTATTTAGTTGATGTTATGGATAATATAGGAGTCATTATTAATGATCTCAAAATTTGGAGTGATGATGAGACTCCTCTAGTGAATGTAATCAATATTATAAATAATGAAAAGGTGGAACTCGCTGGAGAATTGGGATTGGCACGTGTGGAGAACTAAGCCCTCCCTTTTAATAATATTTACCTTCTCACGATTCTATCAAATAAGAACTAATTATTCTTGTTGCTTTATGGGGTTGAGATGGGTGGTAAACATTGCCAAGTCAATCTAATGAATATTGATGAATGGAGGAACAATGAGGAGTTGTGGAGAATATTAAGAGAGGGGGTTTTACTCGCTTCATGGAGAGAATTAAAGGACATGATTTACATCAGGTCCCAAGAACTGGTAAAAAACTGGAATGATAGAAAGGTTACCTATAAGGGTATGGTTTTTATGTCAATGAGGAGATCATTGTTATGGTAATTGATTTCAATAGAAAGGGATTGAATTTTTACAAGAACAAGATTGATATTGATGTGGAGGAGAAGAAATTTATCAATGAAGTGAGTCTTCACCGTGGAAGAATGGGTTCTTTTTGTGACTCCCTACCTCCTCCCTACAATACAGTGGCTCTATTGGTTATGAAATTTATCATCGTGGAGGATATATATGGTAATTCCTTCTTATCAGATTTTTTTCTTAACCATTTATGTAGAATATATTTTGTTAGCTTTCCATTTTTCATCCTTCATTCCCTCAAGAACTCGTGAATTTAGTAAAATTGTGTAAGCATGTACATCCCCTATACCATGATGTGATTCTTCTTCTCTATAAATAATTTGACTACTCCATTATTAACCCTCCCTCTTCGGGCCTTTCTTCCCCAACCATCTCCTCCCCTCCCACCACCTCCACCTCCCTTGCCACCACATCTCCTCTTCCCAAACTTCATCCCTTTCAGCCCTCCTCATCCACCCTACCTTCTTTCTCAAATCTTGATCCCATACTTTCATCCTCCCCTTCCTTTATTTCCCATTATCTTCCTATTCCACCTCCCCCTCCCTCTCTACCACCTATCAACACTCCCATCTATGTTCCTTCTTCTGCAAGCAAGCACTGGGTGACAAAAATTTCAACAATACTTGTAGAAGTAAGAGGGAAAATGTAACAAAAAAGGATGTGATCCATCCTACTCCCCCCTTCATGGGATAAGGTGAATTTGTTTTAGGTATTCTCTCCTTTGGTACCAAATGAAAATCCATTTCAGTTTAAGACCATAAGAACAATATTGATAATGATTCTCAGTTGGATAAAATCAAAGATCTTAAAGGAAAAATTGAAGCTAGTAGGAGGAGTAGTGGTAGTGAAATTGGTAATAAGAAAACAATGATGGAACTACTAAACCATGTCAAAAAAATGGAGAAATAGATGGAAGGTATCAAGACCAAACAATGTGACATACTCAACATGCAAAAGAGCACCTTGGATTTCCTCTCCCTCTTCATTTCTCAATTCGACATCCTCAGCAAGGATAAAACCAACAAGGGAACCACTTTCAGAGACATAAAGAAGGGACTTGAGAATGTAAAAAAGAGATTTTAGAAGCTCATGAAATAGTTTGGACATCTATCTTTCTTTTTGAGGGCATTTTGGTAGTTTTTATATCTCAGCTGTGAAGGTGTTGAATTTGTGCTGATTTTAGCTGATTTCATGCTGATTTTGTACTATTTGGTAGTATTTTTATCTAAACTATGAAGGTGCTGATTTTGTGTTGACTTCATACTGATTTTGTGTTGTTTGTTGGCTAGATTTTCCCCAGTCTTGTTTTGAATATTTGGACTCTCATTTTATATCTAGGCTTTGGCATTTTTGTATCTGGGTAGGGTCCAAGTCAAGAAAATTTTACCCTTAATAAAAAGAAAGGTACATGTAGTATGGTATTTAAATCAATCTAAAAAAGTGCATTTTTGTAGTACATAAAGGTAAATTGTTGGGTCACATTGTGTCTAAGAAGGGTCTTATCATTGATCTAGAGAGGGTAAGTGCAATTTTGTCATTATCTTTACCAAATCATAAGAAGGTGTTACAATTTTTTTAGGTAGAATTAATTTTGTATGAAGATTCATTCCATATTTTACAAATAAAGTGAATCCAATAACCTCAATGCTCCTGAAAAGCATGGTTTGAATAGAGGGGAATAATATTTTTGAAGTAATCAAACATGTTATCTCACAATCTCCAACACTTATCAATCTAGATTTTAGAAAGGAATTTATTTTATATGCTTTTGGAGCAATTGACACAATCTCATCCATGTTGGTATAACAGAATGATGAAAATTTGGAGCAGCCAATTACTTTTTAGTAAAAATTAGAAGAATATGAGCTAAATTTTTATTTTTTCAAAAAGTGGGTTCTTTCAATTATTAAAAGTCTAAAAAAATTTAGACATTTGGTTTCAAATAACAAATTTCATTTAATGGTTTCTCATCCAAGTGTTAAAGAGTTTATTTTGAGAAAGGATTTTTTTGTCATGCTAAATATCTAACATGCAAAATTTTAAATTTTAGTCGTGACAAACCAAAGAACAATTGAAACTCCTTTCTCAGTCAATGTAAATCTATTCTCGACCAAAATTTCAACTATGCAACCTCATTATGGTCAAGAGGAATGTGCTAACATTATTTTAAAGTGTGTTTCATGTGTAGAGAAGTGTACCTAGATTGATTCATGAAGTTACTAAGATCTAAGAAAGAACAATGCTCCTGGAGGCTTTAAAAGGGCTATTTTTGGTCTTCTTGTCACAAGAGAACATCCCTTGAAGCTAACTACAAGGGAACAACCCATCTAGAGGTTATAAAAGAGATAATTGAGATGATCCAATGAATGATAGAAATATTTTGGGGATATAATTTAGGTCATAAATAAGTTAAGAAAACTGGGTCTTTTTGGGTAAGGTGTTGAGGAATGCATGTTTAGAAGGATATAGTCACCTTCTTTGAATGGTTTTAGGATCTTTGTTAAGTGTTGGAATATTTTATCCCAAGAATTGGAATTATGATAGAGCCTATACCATATTTTAATAATCAAGATAGAATTTTAGGAGTATAAAAATGTAGAAACTTATCCATCAGTGTAGCACAAAATTCCTTATAAAAGGTGGAACTTTCTCAAATGCTTTTGGACACTCTAGGAAGAGTTAAGAGGCTAATAAAGGCTCAAACAAAATTATTTTCAATACTCTTCATGACCCATAAGTTTTTAATCTAATTTTTGTTGAAATATCTTCTTGCCACTTGGCTTAAGGGTGCAATCGAACTAGGAAAAATTGAAGGTACATGTAAAATTATTTTAGAAATAATTTTTGAGATTCCTAAATTGTCTCATTTCATTCATTTTCCTGTTTCCATGCAAATTCATATATTATATGGCAGAAATTCATTAAGGATGGACTCGGGGAAAAGAAAACACTATGAGGTGCATGGTGAAGATATAAACCATGCTCAAAATTCCCACTTGGGTGCATTTGCACACTTTTGGTGTCCCATTTCACCTTGGGAACACTTTTGAGGTGTAATTACACCCAAAAAGTGTGCCTCTTTCTGATTGGTTGAGGGAAATAAAGCAAAAAGACAAAAATAAAGCCCATAAACATGAAAAGTGGAGGCAAAACTTAAGTTACATGAAAAGTGGGTCCCACATCTTCTCATCAATTTTCACTTCCCTTGCACACATATCACACTTTTGAGGTATAATTACACCAAAAAATGTGCCCAGGTGAAAATCCTCTTCCATTCTTCTCTATGCACCCCCCTTCTCCATATCCACCATATAAAAGAACCAATCCTTGTTTCCATCTCAAAAAAACAAAGCGAGTTAAAAATTTCAAGGAAATCATTAAATCTCATATTGAACCGGTTCATCACGTTCAAGCTTGAAAAACTCCCCTTTGTGCCCTAGATATCAAGATCTTGTTTTCCTCATAAATTTTGATTCCAAGCTTTGTTTTCCTCCAATTTTGACCATCTATTCCTCTTAAAAATTCCTTCATGATGATATAATACTTGTTCTATGATATTCTCTCTTCAAAAATATATTCATGACTATTTTTTCCAGCTATCATACTCCAGATTGCTCAAAAACACCATTTTTGCAAAGAAGATTGTGAAAAATCCCCATAAGAGAATCATTTCAAACTTGGAGCATCCATTCCTCTCCTCAATACCATAATTTTGAGCTATTGAAAAATATTTAATAAGAATAATTTCGTACTTATGGTCAAAACTTTCATACATCTTTAAAACCCTTGTAAAACCACATGTCCATGGAAATTGGATTTGGCTAATTCTCCAAAACCCGTAAGAGAACCTCAAAAATTCAGAGCATTCATTCATATCCCCAATATATTTGTAATAATATCAAGTTTACATAATTTAGATAAAAATTATCCCGAGTGATCAATTGAAAATTTCCTCTTTCTCATTTTTTTGGTAAATTTTAAGCTTTTCCCACAACTAGAATCCGTTTCAAAATTCTCGTTAATTCCAATGAGGGGGTCACAAAAATTTATATAGTATATTCATATTTATAATGGATTTATAATAAATTTAGTTGCATGAAATTCGAGTTTATTTTCTCTAATTTTTCCAAAAATATGAAATCAACAACCTATAACACCAAAATACACTCAAATTTATGGTTTTCAGCAATGGTTGCGGAATCCATTTTTAACTTAAACCATATGAATCCTACAACTTTATAAGGCTATTGGAATCATTTAAATGCAAAATTAAGCTTCATAACTCCATGTATGGGGTTGTTTTAGTTTTAGTGGAGCATGTGGATTTTTATGATACGAAGCAAAGGGTTGCAGAAGGAAAACTCATTTGTGGACCTAATTCAACACATGCGGGAGGATTGTTGATCATAAAAAAATCAATTAAATTAGTCAAAGGATTCCATAATGGGAACCATGGTTTTAAACGTAGTTATATTTTGACAAGGATTCTAAAAATCTCCAAACATTATCATGGTTATCAAGTCTCGAGAGATGAAGAGGTGAAATAAGAGATTTAAAGGTATAATAAATTATGACCATTCTAGATAAGGCATGAACCATGTTTTCTAGGTTGAATAAGAGATGTGATCCAATAAGATAAGTATTCAAATAATATCCTATCCAGATGCAAAATTCATATCCACCATGAAGGAAGATTGAGACTTCATTTCACAACATCTATCTTTCTCTCTAGAGTTATATTTATTTGTTGAGGAGAAAAAATGTAAAAGTCACTTAAGTCACTTAAATTTTCTATCTTCATTGAGGATTGCACTTTAAGTTGAAAAGTCACATGGGAATGCGAAGAGCCACTAGATTTGGCTATATATTGTAATGCTCTCTCCATTCCAAAGAGTTATATTTTCTGGTCAATAGCTCCCATTATCTTTCTATAAGAAATAAAATATAATTATTCTATCTCCTATCTTACATTTCCTCTCCATCCTAACTTTACTCCATGAGCATTGTTTCTTTCGCAACATTATACAAATGAACTCGATTTACTTGTGTTTGGCTCCTTATTCCTTGACATGGTGTCTTCTCATTGTTAACTTGGAAATATTTTGGTTTTATGTCAATAAAATCAGCTTGTTATTTATTGATTAAAACCCCTTCTCACTTTCTCCCCTCTCTCCATACACACACCTTTCCTCCACCTCCTTTTTGCACATGGGTTTAGTGGAGTATTCTTATGTGATCCCTAGTCAAAAGGCCACCCACAATGGTTAGAGTAGTGTATATATTTCCTTGTTTTCAATAAATGGAGATGCCCCATTCCTAATTAGAGGGACATATTCCCATATTATTTGTGAAAGACCCTAATTTGGTCTTGTGAAAAATTATTTCACCAAAAATTTAAATTAGAAAAGGGAAAGTTGGATTACAAAAGTCATGGAATATGATTTTGACATAAATGTTACTAGATTAGTAAGAGGAAGAGGATTGTGTGAGAAACTAGCTTCAAATATTCATAATGATAAAAAATAGGTTTCAACACTTCAAAATGATCAAGACACAACTGCTCCTTCATTACCTCTAGTTGGGATCAAGACATGATCCATTTTCTTCATACTGGACAATTCCCATAAGGTTTGGATAAAACAAAAAAGGTATTTCAGATCGCATTCAACTCCATATGTCCTCATTGGTAATATTTTAAACAAAAAAATGAAAATGGAGTTATTTTAAGATGTGTTGATTCAGATCAGATTGAGCATGTTTTGGAAGAGTTTCATGGAGGAATATCCGATGGTCATTTTTCACCAAGAGCTACAACCTTGAAGATCATGAGAGTAGGATATTATTTTATAAATATATTAAAATATGTTCATGCATAGGTAAGGAAGTTTTCAAAGTGTGTTATACTTATAGGAAAATGGAAGTTAACAACTCTTCCTTTTCAACCCATTTAGGTAAATCAATATTTCATGCAATGGGGTTTAGATTTTATCTAGCATGATTAATCCACTCTTTGGTGTAGGTCATAAATGGATTCTTATAGCCATAGATTATTTCACAAGGTGGAAAGAATTAGTTTTTTTGAAAGAGGAAAATGATACTTCAGTTTTAGACATTTATGAAAATCTTGTCAAGGTTTGATGTTACCACTACAATCATATTAGATAATGCATTAGATTTCCTTGGCATAAGAGTCAACACATGGGAAGTCAAGCTTGGAATTCATATCTCAATATATTCTAATTATTATCCTTAAGGAAATCGATTGGAATAATAAACTAACAAAAATATTCTCAGAATAATCAAAAGAACTATGTAAAAAAACCAGAAATTATGGCACACAAAACTAAAATCAGCCTTATGGGATGATAGAATTACTTTGAAGAGATCAATCGAAAAACTTTATTTTCATGATTTTTAATGGTAGAGAAGAAATTTTTCCTATTTCCTATGAATTACCAGCTCTATATCTCATAAAAAAATGGAAATGATGGAGGAAGATTCAATGTCAATCAGATTTACAGAGTTAATGGAATTAGAGGAAGTTAGAAAAAATGCAATGGCTACCATGGAGCTTCATCAAGATCAAGTGAAGAAATACTTTGATAAGAAATTAGTTGCAAGAACATTCAAAGGAGACATTGTGCTCAAGTGGGATGAAGAAAGAACTAATCCTGAAAGACACACTAAGTTTGAATCCTTTTAGAGTGGGCCATATCTGATTACAATTTACAAACAACATAATTCATTTCATCTCTCCAAGTCAAATGGTGATGAAATACCCATTCTCGTTAACAGGATGTACCTAAATTTTTCTATTGAGGTCGTGTTTCATTCTTATACATAGTAGATTGTTACTTTTTTATTTTCCTCCAAGTGTTTCATGAGAATTATTGTTTTAGTTTCCTTTCTTGTGTGCCTTGTGCACTTTGTTGGTGTGTTTTTTTCTAATAAGTTCTCTAGCACAATTGTTGTTGTTGTATTTTCTAGTAGGTATTTTTGGTATAGTAAGTTTTCTAGAAGTTACAATTGTTAACAAAAACTTCATGCCCAATGAATGCTTCAATACTCTGGCTTTTACATCTAGTAGGAAAATGTCCACGAACATCACCTAATTGTGTTTCAAATAATCCCACATGTTTATTTGTACAACTTATTCAATTTTAAGAATTACAAATATTTGTATGGTAAAAATCCCAAGAAAACTAGAAATTTAAATGTCCCACAAATATGGATTGTGAAGGAATTTTTGTAAAGTTGTAAAAATCAGCGAGAAAAGGGTATGGGAGAAAATAACATAAGCCACAATATATTGAAAAGTATTTGTGCTATCCCATGGAGATAAGTGGAAAAAAATTTATAGAGGTCATAAAATCCATGGAGGTCATGAAAGTTGTGGAGGTCACGAAAGTCAAAAAGGTCATGAAATCCACATAGGTCATGAAATCCACATAGGTCATGAAATCCACAAAGGTTATGAAATCCACAGAGGTCGTGTAATCCACAGAGGTCATGAAAGTCACGGAGTTCATAAAATCCATGAAGGCCATAAAACTTGTGGAGGTTATGAAAGTTTTAGAGGTCATGAAATCCATGATACAAAGGGAAATTTGTGGTATAAAGGAAAAAATGACGAGAAAAATCCAATACAACAAGAGAAAAAACACAAAAATTTGTGTCACACGAGGACGAACATAATTTTTCTCTCTCTTTATTTTCAACAAAAATCTAATTTTGGAGCATCTAAAAGCTAAAAGAAGATCAGAGCATGCAAGAGGACTTAATTGGAGCATGCACAAGTTGATAATTTTGGAAACACAACATGTAAATGAGCGTCTATTTTTAAAACACATTTTTCTTTTCTGGGAATGTGTTTTGGCTATTTTTGGATGTATTTTGGTATTCTGAGCGTGTGTTTTGATTTTATCATCACTTTTCATGCATGCCATTCACATTTTGTCTATTTTTAGAACTATAATTGTATGTATGCATTTTCCCCTTACTTTATCTCTCAATTTTCTATAAAACTCCCAAAATTCATTATAAAGGGGATCTCTTCATTTTTGTTCATTATTTTGGAGCTATTTGGCATTTTGAGTGGAAGAGAAAGGGTCATGAGTGATTCTTTGTACTTATTTCACCTCTTGGATCAATAAAGGAGTTTTTACCTTCTTACAGTCTGTATATCATGCAAAATCTTGTTTTTAAATTGATTTTATCTCATGATACTTGTTTTCTCCTTGATTCTCATTTTCATATCCATTATTTAATGCATTTTAATATCAATTTTTTAGGTCATAGATTATGATTAATTATTTTTTCGTGTAGTATTTTTTATGGATTTCACCAAATTACCCTCAAAGCTATTTGGTTTCCTTATTTATTTTTCCACAAGCTTTAACCCTTTATCTAAAACACTTTAGCATTGACATATTTATTGTATTTTGTGTATGGTGTGCATGGTTCCTATGGTCCATATGTGTGGTTCAAACAAGTCTAAGATCCTCAAAATTTCTGGTGTATCACCATATTTTTAGTTTTTACCCTTATAATTTGTCTCTCCCTTTTCCTTGTGATTTCATAAGAGTAGAGTACTATCAGGAGTAGAATCTAGTTTAGGTTTTACACTAGGGGGACCAATCTTCTTTAAATACTCACTCTAATATATATGTCATCCATAACCTATGAGTGTTTACATTTTGTTATTTGAAATGAGAGATTCCACACCACTTTTCACAAGTTGCATTTCAAAGTGACAACACTTCCCACTTCCACTAAATTCTTATTTTGTAATGTAAAAATTATTTCAGCGATGTCTTTGCCGTATACAAATTTATTTTAATGGTTTCTTGGAAACAAAACTAAAGTAAATCCTGAAAATCAATTTTTATGTTGATGTAGATTTGATTTTTTGTGAAGTATGTGTCATTTGAATCAACTTTCCTACTCCTCTTACAGTACGTTGAGAATGCAAATAATTTCCTTAGCAAAAATCTTGATGAAGGGATTGAGTTTATTTCTCCATAGAAAGGAAATGAATGTGTGGAATATTTGACACATTTTCCACCAACTCCTACCTTGAATTTTGTTGAGAGTAATAAAGATATGGATGTGATGCAACCTTGTAGCTTCCAACTCTTAATGTTATCTCTAGCTATATTCTTAAACAAATGAAAATATCATGGGGTCTTTAGATATATCTTCTTCCTTGCCAATCCTTACTATTATTAATATGTATGATTAGGCTCAAAGGATTATATATGTGCCTACATGGGAATGAATTTCATTCCCTTACATTGTTTATTGTGAGGATTACTCGAGTGTTCCTATGAAATATACATGCCATAGGATTATAAATTAAATACTCATCTATAATATCATTACACCATGATTCTAATATGAAATTAGTTATTCAACTCAATTCTCATGGGAAAAGACATAAGTCCATATATTTGAGCAATTTTCGCTACCTTTAGAAGTTGTAAGGTTTGTAATTATTTCACCTCTTGGATTAATAAAGGAGTTTTTTTACCTTCTTAAAGTATGTATATTATGAAAATATTGTTTTTAAACTAATCTTATCTCATGATAATTGTTCTCTCCTTGATTCTCATTTTAATATCCATTATTTAATGCATTTTAATATCAATTTTTAGGTCATAGATTATGATTAACTATTTTGTTGTGTAGTATTTTTTTATGGAGTTCACCAAATTACCCTCAAAGCTATTTGGTTTCCTTCTTTATTTTACCACAAGCTTTAACCCTTTATCTAAAACACTTTAGCATTGACATATTTATTTTATTTTGTGTATGGTGTGCATGGTTCCTATGGTCCATCTGTGTGGTTCAAACAAGTCTAAAGATCCTCAAATTTTCTAGTGTATCACCATATCTTTTAGTTTTTACCCTTATAATTTGTCTCTCCTTTTCCTTGTGGTTTCAAAAGAGTAGAGTACTATTAGGAGTAGAATCTAGTTTAGGTGTTACACTAGGGGGACCAATCTTCTCTGAATACTCACTCTAATATACATGTCACCCATAACCTATGAGTGTTTCCATTTTGTTAGTTGAAATGAGATATTCCACACCACTTTTCACAAGTTGCATTTCAAAGTGACAACACTTCCCACTTCCACTAAATTCCTATTTTGTAATGTAAAAATTTATTTCAGCGATGTCTTGGCCGTATACAAATTTATTTTAATGGTTTCTTGAAACAACACTAAATTAAATCCTGAAAAGCATTTTTAATGTTGATGTAGATTTGATTTTTGTGAAGTATGTGTCATTTGAATCAACTTTCCTACTCCTCTTACAGTAAGTTGAGAATGCAACTAATTTCCTTAGCAAAAATCTTGATGAAGGGGTTGAGTTTATTTCTCCATAGAAAGGAAATGAATGTGTGGAATATTTGTCACATTTTCCACCAACTCCTACCTTGAATTTTGTTGAGAGTAATAAAGATATGGATGTGATGCAACCTTGTAGCTTCCAACTCTTAATGTTGTCTCTAGCTATATTATTAAACAAATGAAAATATCATGGGGTCTTTAGAGATATCATCTTCCTTCCCAATCCTTACTATTATTAATATGTATGATTAGGCTAAAAGTATTATATATGTTCTATATGGGAATGAATTTCATTCCCTTACATTGTTTATTGTGAGGATTACTCGAGTGTTCCTATGAAATATACATGCCCTAGGATTATAAATTAAATACTCATCTATAATATGATTACACCATGATTCTAAGATGAAATTAGTTATTCAACTCAATTGTCATGGGAAAAGACATAAGTCCATATATTTGAGTAATTTTCGCTACCTTTAGAAGTTGTAAGGTTTGTAATTATTCACCTCTTGGATTAATAAAGACGTTTTTTTACCTTCTTAAAGTATGTATATTATGAAAAATCATGTTTTTAAATTGATATTATCTCATGATAATTGTTCTCTCCTTGATTCTCGTTTTAATATCCATTATTTAATGCATTTTAATATCAATTTTTAGGTCATAGATTATGATTAACTATTTTGCTATGTAGTATTTTTTTATGGAGTTCACCAAATTACCCTCAAAGCTATTTGGTTTCCTTCTTTATTTTTCCACAAGCTTTAACCATTTATCTAAAACACTTTAGCATTGACATATTTATTGTATTTTGTGTATGGTGTGCATGGTTCCTATGGTCCATCTCGTGTGGTTCAAACAAGTCTAAAGATCCTCAAAATTTCTGGTGTATCACCATATTTTTAGTTTTTACCCTTATAATTTGTCTCTCCCTTTTCCTTGTGGTTTCAGAAGAGTAGAGTACTATCAAGAGTAGAATCTAGTTTAGGTTTTACACTAGGGGGACCAATCTTCTCCGAATACTCACTCTAATATAGATGTCACCCATAACCTATGAGTTTTTCCATTTTGTTAGTTGAAATGAGATATTCCACACCACTTTTCACAAGTTGCATTTCAAAGTGACAACACTTCCCACTTCCACTAAATTCCTATTTTGTAATGTAAAAATTATTTCAGCGATGTCTTGGCCGTATACAAATTTATTTTAATGGTTTCTCTGAAACAACACTAAAGTAAATCCTGAAAAGCATTTTTTAATGTTGATGTAGATTTGATTGTTTTTGAAGTATGTGTCATTTGAATCAACTTTCCTACTCCTCTTACAAGAAGTTGAGAATGCAACTAATTTCCTTAGAAAAATCTTGATGAAGGGATTGAGTTTATTTCTCCATAGAAAGGAAATGAATGTGTGGAATATTTGACACATTTTCCACCATCTCCTACCTTGAATTTTGTTGAGAGTAATAAAGATATGGATGTGATGCAACCTTGTAGCTTCCAACTCTTAATGTTGTCTCTAGCTATATTATTAAACAAATGAAAATATCATGGGGTCTTTAGAGATATCATCTTCCTTCCCAATCCTTACTATTATTAATATGTATGATTAGGCTCAAAGTATTATATATGTGCCTACATGGGAATTAATTTCATTCCCTTACATTGTTTATTGTGAGGATTACTCGAGTGTTCCTATGAAATATGCATGCCCTAGGATTATAAA
Organism: Taxus wallichiana var. yunnanensis; assembly: GCA_018340775.1. Lineage (NCBI taxonomy): Eukaryota > Viridiplantae > Streptophyta > Pinopsida > Cupressales > Taxaceae > Taxus > Taxus wallichiana. Next base: position 150,098,760 of record CM031243.1, on the reverse strand, counting down.
TTAAATACTCATATATAATATGATTACACCATGATTCTAAGATGAAATTAGTTATTCAACTCAATTCTCATGTGAAAATTCATAAGTCCATATATTTGAGCAATTTTCGCTACCTTTAGAAGTTGTAAGGTTTGTAAAATATAATTTTGACACATCTAAAACTCCTAAAAATTTCAATAACCAATCTAGAAGGCCCCAAAACCTAAACAATGACTATATTTTTTCCCAGAGTGGAAATCAATTATAGAATTCAAAACCTAAAAGATTTTTAGTGTGTTTTCAAAATTCTTGATCACATACAGAGAATTATTAGAATTTGCGAAGAAGAAAAATATACCATACGTTCGTCTTTTTATGTCTGTGTATCTACAAAATTTTTATTCTTTCTTTTCATCTCTTCAAATTCACCTCCTGCAAGATAGCCATACTTTGTTGATTTTCTTCACAATTTCTTATTTTGATTCAAGTTAATTTTACTAATAATGAATATTTTTTTACATCTTACCTTTTCTTGGAGCAATCCATCCATAAAGGGGATTTTAATATGGGGAATATTTTTCTACATATTCATCATTTTCTTCATGATAATGTTTAGATTGGTCTACAACAATTATATCTCTTCCTAAAAATGGTTTTCACATGAAATAGATGAAATTGTAGAAATAATGGATTATATTGTAAAAATAAATACATAATTATAGAAATAAATTAACTTTATTGAATATGTATAAAAATTTGATAAAATTTATAGGAGATATGTATGATGAATATATTTTTATTCAAGATTGTATAAAGATTAAGGAAACTCTATAAAATATATGTATGCCTCACAATTCCCTACAAATACAAATGTAGACAAATGGAAAATATATAGAAGAGATGTATTACTTAAAATTTACAAGAATGTAACTTATTTATGCTTATAATAAATTTCAACTTGGAAACTTATGTTTTTATTTGAAACCAAGACAAATAATGTAGAAGATGGAAAGTTTTTAGGAATAGTAAATGAAGGGTTCCAAATGGGAACCAAAAGGTCATCCTACATGGAGATGACATGCATCCACCTTTGGGGTGAATTAAAATGGGTAAAGATGGAAAAATTTAAAATAATAATATTATATAGATCTTTAGTACTCCTTATTCAGATCATACCTCATATCACATTGACTGATATGTTAACCATATGATCAATTCGAAAGATGTCAAAACAAAATTAAAAAAATATTTGTACAACAATAACACCTTGACTATATTTGTAGTGTATATAGCCCATAAATGCTACGAAGATCCTAAAAATAAAAAATGCTAAAAGATATTGAAAAGTTTCTAAAAATAGATTTTAGGAATTACTAAAAATATACTTAACAAAAATCCTACTATGATTACTGATATTGCTCTTAATACCCATATTGATCATTAACTAGTAACAATAGATTTTGGTACTTTCCAAAAATAGACTTTCATATGCCCCTTGTATGTTGACATGGGTTAATATTGCTTTAAGTACCCATCCAGATCATTTTCCCCTCCTTGAGAGGCAATGAGCCCCATTATTTTTAGGATTGACCTTTGATATACATAGGAAGGTTGGAAAGTGAAGCGATTTCCTTCCAATTGAGTGAGGTGTCCCACCTTAAATTAATGTTTACTATTTTAGGATAACATTTTATAGGTATATTAGTGAATGAATATGTAAAATAACCATGGTCACACTTACAAAAATATCACAAGGATGAAGATTCCAAAAATGATCATAATCATGACCCTCTCTACCATAATGACTACAAATGAGGTGATAAATTGAATACCTCACATATATATGAAAAATAGGCTCACACCGATGTTGAGAATATTAATCTAGATACATATGTACTTTAATGATTTTAGGACCTATTATGGGTTGAGATGATTCCCAAGTGTATGCAAGACAAAAATTATTACATCTCTTTTATTATTTTAAAGGTTCTTGAATTCCTTGTCCATATTTTCCAAGGAATATTTAATTTAATATATTGGTTACCTTATATGTGTTTTCAAAACTACCATTCACTAATGAATAATTATTATAATGTGCGTAATAATAAAAATAGACCATGCTTTCCTCTTCTTATTTATATGTATCTACACCAATTTTATTCTTTCCTTTAATATCTTAAAATTCACCCTACACGACAACCATGTCATGTTGGATGTATTCACATAAATATCTTTTTCTTCAATTTGGTTATGTAAATTATGCATAACTTAATTTCATATCACCTCTTCTTGGAGAAATCCTTCCATAATAAGGCTTCTTCAATGGGACAATGTTTTCTAAATATTCATAATCTATTTCATGATCATGTTTATATTGGTATATATCCATTATTTCTCTTCCCTCAAATATTAGTTTTCCACAAGGAGTGCTTCATGCTCATTCCAATTATTTGGTAACTACATGGAGATGAGGGGCCAAAATGTGTCCAAAATTGTGATTTTAATTAAAATATGTACACATTTTAGAAAAGAACATTTTCTCTTTAAATTACTAGGTTTGGTAATTATGAACCACAAGTGCATATGTACTATAATGCACATGTGATATAATGAACACACATTATATCACTTACACATTCCTCTTAGTAATGTTGTATTTATGTATTTGGAAGTTCTATATTTGCTAAAATAATTGTTTAAACATAAGAAAGTGTTTCATTTATTATTTTAATAAATTTATAAATTCAGTGTTCCATTCTCTACCCCCGCCACCACCTTTGTCACCCCCGCTAGCCATCCAAGCTTCTTCTTCCATTCCCCCTACTACTACTCCCGCCCCCCACTTCACCTCCACCTTGGCTAGACCAGTCACCAGGGCTTCTAGAAAGCTTAACCTTGAGACTCTTGCTGTGGGGAAGGGTCCTCATGAAATTGAAATTGCACATGACCTACTGAATATTAGCAGTGCCAGTCCCCGGGATGTGCATATGGAAAGCTCTTCAAAAAGGCTGGAAGCCTTAGAGGCTGATATGAAACTGTTGAAGGATGAGGTTAAGAACTTGGCAAAACAGAAAGGTAAGAGGAAGAAGGAGGAGGAGGTGGATATTGATAACAGCCAGATTGATGATATCTACAAGAAGCTGAACTCCTTAGACTCCCGTTTAGGGAAGGCCAAAACTCGTCATGATTACAATATGGCCATCTTTAGTGTGATTGAGGAGTTCATTGAGCAACATGTCAAAAGTGTCTCCAATCTCAGCGGAGTTCCGGCAACACTTTGGGGCAATGATAAGGAAAGCAAAAGGACCATTGATCAGCTGGATAAGACTGACGCTGCCCACATGACAACTTTGGGTATGTTCAAATCCTAGAAGAATATCAAGACCAACATCGAAAAAGCTGCCAAGAAGTAGTTGTAGATGCTTTAGCTGTTCTTGTCTATTTTTTGTTGTTTTTTGCGGTCTCTCTCTTTTTTTGCAGTGTTTTTGCTGTTTTGTCTTGTTTGGGTAGCTATTTTTGGCTACTTTGGGCTTCATTGTCACATTTGGATTCTGATCCTTTTTCTCTGGTTTTCATTCCTATTCTGGCTCCTAGGCCATCTTTTGTACTCAAGGGTATAGTCCCTTTCAAAAAACTATTTGCCAATAATAAAAAAATAAAATTATTTTAGTGAATATAAGAACTTAGGGTGACTTTACATCTTATGAAACTAGTCTCACATCTCCATGAGTCACCATTTAGAAGATATTTTTTCATAATCTAATCCGGTTAGTACATAGGTATTTTTAGGATATTAACATTCACCCTAAATCTTTTAGGTTTTTTGAAAAATAAAAATAAAACAAGGTATAATGGAAAATACCTTAGAAAATATGGAAAAGGAATACAATAACCTTTAAAGCATCAAAGAGACCCAAGAACTTTGGTCTCGATACATTGGGGGATCATATAAACCTACCATGGGCCAACATTCATAATAAAGCATGTATGTAGAACACTCTTCCTAACATTGGTGTGAGCCTCCTATCATGTATATGGGAGGTATTTGATTCATCACATCATTTGCATTCATTATGGTAGAGAGGGTCCTAATTCTTACCATTGTCGAATCTCCATCCTTGTTATATTTGTGAGAAGTGAAAACATAGGAGTTTATCTACATGTTGGTTTGCTAATATCAGTACATAGATGTCTCCCAAAATAGTAAAAAAAGGAATTTTGGGTCGGCCACCTCACTCAACCATAAGGAAATCACTTCAACACTTCAAACTTCCTATGTACATTATAAGTTAATCCTATAAGTAATGGGGTTTATTTCTTCTTGAGGAAGGGTGGATGTTCTAAATGGGTTCTCAAAGTGAGATTGGGCCATGCCATCATTCAGGGGGTGTATGAAAGTCTCTTTTGGTAAGTACTTGAAAAATTAGTATTTAATGATAAATATGAGTATGAAGAGAAATATTAGAAATCATAGTAAGATTTTGGAAAGTCTATTTTATTAAATCCATGAATATATTTTTATCAATTTTTCAACAACTTTTATTATTTTACATTTTTAAGGTCTTTGGAGCATATTTGGGCTTCAAATTATTTAACATTAAAGTGTTATCAATGTAGTGGTTTTTTTTTCAATTAAGTTATGCCATATTTCCAATGGATTCTACTATTAGCATTTTGGGTCAATGGGATAAGAGATACAACCCCAAAAAGGAGATGTGTGTGTGTGTGTGTGTGTGTGTGTGTGTGTGTGTGTGTGTGTGTGTGTGTGTGTGTGTGTGTGTGTGTGTGTGTGTGTGTGTGTGTGTGTGTGTGTGTGTGTGTGTGTGTGTGTGTGTGTGTGTGTTCATGTTTTTATGTATTTGTTTATATGTGTGTGTGTGTAATATTATTTCGCCTATTTTAATTCACTCAAAAGTTGGATCCATGTTGTTTCCATGTAGGATGATCTTTCGGTTTCCATTTGGAACCTTTAAGTTATTATTCCTAGTAACCTTTCATATTCTACATTATGTAGCTTTAAATAAGATGGTTTTGGATATAGACATAAGTTTACAAGTTTAAATTTTCTCAAGCATAAGTCATGGTGTGCATGTTTACAAGTTTTAAGGAAAAATATCTTCTATAGAATTTGTCATTTGTATACATCTTCATTTGTAGGTAATTGTGAGGCATACATCTCTCTTATAGAGTTTTCCTATTCTACATACATTCTCAACTACAAATATATTCGGCATACATCTCTCTAATAGTTTTTTCCTATTCTACATACATTCTCAACTACAAATATATTTGGCATACATCTCTCCTATAAATTCTTATGATATTGTTTACATTAAAAATAACATTATTTTATTTCTATAATTACGGATTTATTTCGTAATACATTTCTATTTTAATTTTGTAATACAAGTTCATTATTTAAAAAATGTCATCTATTTTATTATGAATTTATTTTCATAAAATAACAAATTAAACACCACCTTTCATGTGTTATCCACTAAATTCTAAAAATAATTCGGATCAACATGCCCTTCTCACGAAAAATTTGATCTCTAGTCAACTAAATTTTAAATGTAGGTCCACACTAAAACACCAAACTAGGTGCATGACAAGGTACTTAAAAGTTTTTGGCTTGTTAAAGTCAATATCAAGAAGAGGTATAATATTTATCATATGCAAACCCTTCTTATGTAAATTGATAAGGCCAAAAATGTCTCGTTAATGCACAATTAATGATCTTATTTTGCTCTCCTTTTTATCAAGTTTGACTGCATTTTGTGACTTTTGTTTGATCTAATATTAGTTAGGATGTAATTCTCCATATTTTGTTGATTGTAGTTCAATTCCTAACAAAGTGCTTTGGAAATTTAGTTTTGTAATAAAATAGGTCATAATTAGTCAAAAGAACAAATTATGAAGTGGTCAACATATTTTTGGAAGCATCGGTTTCAATACGACTTGTTCGAAACTTCGAATTAGTTCGGAACTCCATTACGTAGTTACAAGCTCTATCACTTAGTTTTGGTACTTTGGACTTAGTTCCAGAATTTTTGGACTTAGTTCCAAAACTCCCGCATGTAGCTCGGAACCTCGTGGTTAGATCTGGAATGATTTCCATTAGTTTGAAATTCTCTAAAGTTTTGAAACCGATAAGAATTCATTTATTCCAACAACTTTCAGGTGATTTATCAATCAATGATCCTTTCAATTAGGATAAGATTAGAAGATTTCCAATTCTTCATACTCGCAAATCCAGGGATAACTATCATACAACCGTACATCCGGTTATGTTCCAATTCAACATCTATTTTGGGGCGATCGGTTCCATCTGAATCGGTAGGATAGCTATGGCCGTAAATGCACCTATGGAAGAAGTATATATATGCATACCTACAGATAGATTTATATATATATATATATATATAATATAGAGATAGATCAATATACATAGATACAAACACAAAGATATAGAAAGAGACAGTACATCTTTGTAATGCAGAACATTTTATCAATAAAATAGCCATTTTTTTAGAGAATATTAAGTTGTCAAATCTTGTTTCAAGGTGGAGCAAGGGCCCACTCCTCCAAGAACCAGGATCTTTGTTTTATTGGTATTTATATTTCTAGAGAAAATAGTATAGATCTATTAATTCTGTAAATGATTTTGATTATTCAAGTTGAAATTTGTCATATACTTGTTCCTGCAGTGTTCTAGATTAGATTCTTATTTCCTTGCAATCATTTTTCAGCATTCTCAATTGTGTGTTTATTTCTGTAACGTGTGTTTACTTACAACAATCTATTTCATTCTACAAATGTGTGTTTATTTCCAACAATTTATTTCTACAGAGAGTGTTTACTTCCAACAAGTTTTCATAGTTTGATTTCAATAAGGTTTTGGCCAAGAAGTCCTCAAGACATTGAGAAAATCCCCTAGAAAATATAAAAAGAAAACAAAATACCTACAGTCAATTACTAGATCACTAGGATTCTTCTTGTTGCATATAGCTTAAGACATCACCATTGGTATGAATATGACATCAACAAAGAGTTGATTAAATGAAGGGAATAATGACACCCATCATAAATCATCCTCTATTTTTTTAATTTGTAAAATTAATTTATATTAATTCAATGTACAATGATTGCCTATGTTTTTCGAGAAATAACTAATTCTCTAGCTACCAAGTAAGAACCATATTCTTATTAAAAATTTAATTAAATTTTTATCAAGTGTTTTAGGTTTCTTAAACATCACTATATTTTCATTTTGATTGTTGATTTGAAAATTAATTAAAGATTGATTATATTGCAAATGGCCCAATCTCTTCAATAACACATGATTTTAAAAACAAGTAAGCACTAAATTGAATATGAATAAAATATTTAATAAATAAATACAATTAAAAATGGAATATAAAAATTATAATTATACATGCATACATATAAATGTGCACATTTAAATGTATCGTACGACATCCCTTAGGGGTGAATCTCTCAACCTTAGCCACCACTTTAGGTGGTCCACGTCATGGGTTCAAATCCATTAATTTACCGTAACATGCTTTAAGGACTCAATGTATGCTGCTCCATACTAAGTTTATTAGTAGTGTTCATCTTGTGTTAGATCTTTGCTCTTCAAATATCTTAGTTTTTGGTTATTTTTATTCTTTTGGATTCTAAAAATGTATCATATCTAAAAAAATACAAAATTTTCCATGGCCATATAACACGATCCTCAAGTTAGCATACAAAATGGGTCATATTGATCGTGACACTACAAATAGCTCTCTATATATTTATCTTTGTAAAAATATGTCTATAATTATTTCTTCATCTCCTTAGAGTCACTAAATAAATTTCCCCTCTTCACCCTAATGTAGAGTCGGGGTGTTGGTCCTCAACAAATAAGGAGAGATAATCCTCTATGCCATGTATGTCTACATGCATGATAAATAAAGAAATTATATTTTTTCAAATTTAAAGCATGTAAAACTAATCAAACTTATATACATCTTATTTAATTTATACCTTTATTAAAATTATTATTACACGTATCATTAGGCTTCTTAGTTCATTTGATGCGGTAGAAAAATCCTCAGTTATGGAAACATTCATCTACAATCATCAATGATATAATTTATAATTTAAAACAAATATATAAATGAATTTCAAATATAAAATGATGATTTAAGTTCCTAAATAAAATATATGGTACCTCCGATGTTGCATTCATGTAGTGTTAGAAAAAAATTTCTCGAAAAAAAATCTCTCCAAAAGGTTGTGATTGTAGATAGGAGGGAGCATCAATCCAACAAAAGACTTTCCTCACTCCCCGGATACCTTGAGTACCAAACTAGTGAATCTTGTAGAGTATAATAATACATATAGGATTAAAGATATTCATAAAAATGTAAGTACAAATGAAGTTTAAAATAACATTATTTGAAATAGTAAATTACAATTAAACTATGAGTTCTTACCATTCAAGTAGCATGTAATTTTGTGGGGTAGAAATTGGGTGTAGAGGAACACCCCTTCAATATTTTCCTTTGTTATTAACTATAATGCAACATCAAACACATTACTATTTACATCTACAAATAGAGATAACAACTTATCAACATCAATATAAAATAAATAACTCAACAATACCTCGATCAATTTAGAATATGCATCTACAACACTAATAATTGTAATAGTAGAATATAATCCAGTGTGGAGAGGCCATGACTTCCACCATTTAATTTATAAGAAACAAAATAAAAAAATTCATTTATGAATCAATTAATTATAAACATATATTAAGGAAAATTTAATTTTACTACTGGAACAAATTTATGATTATTTACCTTTGTGAATACATGATAAAAAACAATTGTCCTTAGGTACTCACTCGATAACACCCTTGACTTATCTCATAATAGAAAGGGATACATGGAGATGCTGTACATCTCTCTATATATCATCCCCATATAGTAAAGTAATTATAGATGGCATAGACCATTACATAGAGTACCACAAATTAGTATCATCGGGCCTTACAAACTAGTGTGCAATATCTATAGATTTAGTATGTGTAGATGGTATAACACACATCCTCCCACAAGATGTACATTGATGCACAAAAAATGTAATGCCATAGCTACCTATGAACCCACCTAAATAGATATAAGCATTAACACTTGAAACATTAAAACTATGAGGGGCACTAAGAATCACACTACCACCTATAGCCACTATAATATGAGAACCATATGAACCCCTTTTATGCCTCCCATGGGTAGACAATATATATATTCGGTTTGAAATTTATTTAATGGTACCCTTTCGTGCATTGCAATGAATTTCAATATGGATGGAAATATTTACTTTTATCCTCCCACCTCTCGGGTGATGGTTATGTATATTTTGGTCTCACCTAACACCCCGTATCTCATATGATGACCAACCTCATGTTCCATTAGATTCTCTAAAATCACAATTGTTTAGCTTCCTTTTCAGAACTAACTCACAATATAGTTTTTTCAAAAAATACAATGAAACCTTGTTATTATTGTATAGAGGCTAGTTAAAGACCATCCAACCCTTGTTCTAATTTTTTTCATTTCTTCATGGATACACCAATCAATGTTAATATGTTTCCTACTCATTAGTGGTGGATCAATGTTTATTCGACTTATGAAACAAAGAAAAAAATCTTGTTTTTACATTTTCATGTCTTTTTTGGTGTCATATGACAATCCATCATCATATAATTATTTTTATGCATCCCTTTCACTTTGCATTAAATATAATTATGCCTATTTTTTTACTTCATTGTAAATAATTCCCAACATATTTAAAAGAGAAATGTGTGCATTGTTAGTTGAGGAATCATGTAAAATATTTATGATTTTTAATAATTATTGGTTTTGATTATATCTTTATTAATAATCCTCTTCTTTGTGTCTATGAACAACTTATGGATTTGTAGGGTTTTTAGGTGGGTTTTCTTGTGGATTATCAATATTTTCTACATACCCCTACGTTTTTGTCAAAAATACATCCATTACCATGTATTTCCAAAAATAAAATTAAAAACATGTATTTTCTATTTCAAAACCCCTAAGTTATGTATAATAAAAATAAAAACTAAATTGAGAAAATAAACTCACTTGGTCCCATGGGAGACTTGTCGGCACATGTAAGATGTGAAGAATGAGAACAAGGATTTATAAAGGGCATGTGTGATTTTTTTTTGTGATATCTAAATGCTAAGTTTTTAACTCGAGTGTTTGTAAAATTCACAAACCTATTTTTAAAAAAATTTATTAACTACAAAAGACATACATAGTGCAAAGGGTAGGAGATACTTGTAGTAAAAAGTGTGTACGCACTTTGTGTTTTCAAAGGGTGTAAACCATTTTTAAGTACAAAGGGTGGGAATACACCCTTTTGTTTTGTAAATCCCAAACCTATTCAAAATAGGTTTGCAAAGGAGATTACAAAAGGAATACACACTTTTAAGAAGTGAATACGCCTTTGTGAAAAATGACCAAAATGGACCCAAATTTGATCCCTAACTTTGTGCATCTATCCATGTAGGATGTATATGCACTTATTATTTGGATACTAAACCACTAGATATTAAGAATAGAAGAAGACCTTAATATGATAATGAGAGATATGAAATTTTTTATTTATTGTTATAACCACTTCACTACTAATTATCAATCCATAATTTATGTTGGTATTAATGCAAAACTACGCAAAGATAAAGTGTTGATGTTATGTAGATGTGAAAAACTAGATGTATTGTAAGAAAGGAGTTAAGACCTTTTGATATACTCATGTGTGTTTGTTATGTTTTTGAAGGAATTGGTGACATCATATCATGAAAAATAATGATGTAGTGCCACGAACTATTGAATGTGTCATATCCTATTGGATCAATCACCCCTCAAGAGAAATGGTCCTCATTACGTGCGTTTGTAGAAGAAGATGTAAATTTTTTTAGGAAAATTGAGATTTTTGGAACCATTCTACATTTATAATTCTCTTTCCCTTCTTTAATTATATAAGAGAGAGATCTCTTATTTTATTATATGTTTGAATGTGGCATCATTATATTAATTTGTTTCTATTGGTGTGTTATATCTAAGATTGACTTTTTGATTCTAAAAGATTCTCTCAATGTTTAAAGTTTTCTTCGAAACTAATGATGAAAGAGTTATAAATTGAGTAATTGATACAACATGTTATCCAATTTTTCCCCATGGAAAAAATGGATAACTTGAAAAATTTGGACTTGGGAAAATTGATGGGATCTTGGTGAAGAATCGACAAAAATAGGTAATTTCCTTGTTTTGGGAATTTGCAATTATTTTGATGCATTTCCCTCTTTCTCTCCAAGCTCAAAAAATAAAAAGAATTTAGAAAAATTTGATTAAAATTGAAAAATGAGGTTATATAGTGTATTGCGGAATTTTGGTGCGCGGATGGAACTAGTTCCCAAAGCACAAGATTCCCCACATGGGTCTTGGTGTAAAAAAAAAAAAAAGAGTTCAATGTTGGTGAATCGGGTCTTTGGAGAACTCATAGAACACTTCCTTGTATCTCTAAGTTCCCGCATCCTTTCTCGGGCCCCAAAGAATAAAATTTTGATAAGTATCTAGTTCATTGTATATGGGGAGACGTTGGGTAGAAACTTGTGTGGGGAACCAAGGTTCTCCACAAGGTAAGTTGGGTTGTATCAAGGGAAGTGGATCAGACCGAGTTGTGTGGGAGTTGAGTGATGCGTAAGAACTTGAGTGGGGTGGAAGAATTGCAGCTTAGGGTTAGTTCCCACAATGAATCCCAACTCAAGAGAAAATGTGGTCGAGGAACAAAGGATATGAGGGTGGAGGAGTTAAGTGAAAATGAGGCGGGTGTTTTGGGGAAGTAAAGTTCGGATGGAACAAGGTGCAAGAAAACCAAATACAAATGGAACTAGTTTCAAGTTTCTCCAAGTTCCCTTCAAACCCATTATATATACACAACAAATGAAAAAAATGATTAAAGTAATGAATAGCTGCGCATTTAGAACCCGTGTTCCTCCCCAACCCACCTAGATCTACATGGGCATATATTTTTCCCGATTCTCCAAATATGACAAAATTCAAATTTTTTTGAAAGGTATTTTCATGCCATACACCATGAAAACTGAAAATCTTGAGTTAGGTGAGAGTAGGTGGGAAAAGGGGGAAATAAATTTCAACATTAATGAGAACAGTTCTAGGTAGCCGAGAAATAAGATTTGGTGAGATAAGGTGCCTTTTCTTCTTCCACAATAAATATATCATTGGGGATGGTGTTGTAATACTTCCCATACCTCTTTTCGGGGATTTAATGTAGGTTATTAGTGGGTGAAGGCATAAATCCAACTTCCCTTTTTCCCTCTTCTCTCTCTTTCCCATTCTCTATAAAATGTAAAAATATGTTCATTTGTAATGTTAGAGACTCTTGGATTGGACCCTCTTGTAATGTTGTTACAGCCTTCTACAAGTGTGGACTTTGAGTTGCAAGCCTCAGATTTGGACATCTTGCATGGTGATCCTTGCCTTTCTCCCTCAATGTAATGGATTGTGCATATATTGAAGCAATAAAATTACTTCTTTTATAGCTATCTTCTACCCTAGCTATGTTATATTGCATTTTCTTGCCTTTCATTGCATTTACAGGTATATTGTGCATTTTATGTTCTCCTTGCAGGGTTTTGAATGTGTTGTACTCCATGGAAATGGTGGTTTGAATGTTTTTGGACTATGGCACTCATGTCTGCCCTCTCCATCCTCATTTTTCTTCCATTTCCACTCATCTGAGAGTGTCTCACCCCCCTTCTTGGTGTTATCACCTCTCTTTAGATTAGGATTTCTGTTTTATGCATCTCCTTCTCACTCATGGTCCCTTGGAATGATAGAGTAGAGTTAGATAGTGATGCGGGGGCATCACTCCAAGGGATAATATAGGGCTAGCTTAAGGTTGATATGATCAATTTTGGTTTGTATATGACTTAGAGTTTTCCTATGAGTCCATATTTTCCATTTCATGTTGTACTTTGAGCTCAAGAGGTCAAGATTTCAAATTAGGAGGTTTCCCTCCAATTTGAATATTTGAAATTTTTGAATTTATATTGAGCCAAATTTTGGCTTTTTGGTAGGAATAAGAAGTTTAAGGGTCTTACTAAGTTCATTAGGGGATTAGAAACTTCATAATATGGCATTGGAGCCTCTACTTGATGTTATGGGGTCATGAAACTTCCAAAAGTCTCATTTCTAGCATTTCTTATAATGTAACCTCCATCTTGCAACCATGGTTTATTACCTTAGAGATCAATTATGAGAGAACTTGAGCCAAAGGAGGTATTTAAACCATCTTTAGAATGTATTTTATTATTGATAAATCAAGGAATATGTGTTGGAGCTCCAATAACAATGAGGAATAAGTATTTATTTTAAGTTTTATTTGTAAAAGGCTTAAGAACTAGCAAAAATCTGTGTATGAGAGTAATCTATGCATGAGAGTACAGAAAGACATCTTAGAGTGAAGACTATAGTCTAGAATACTATAAAAAGGTAAGGAGCCTCTTAAGAGAAGGAATTTGATTGCATTTTCTTGCGAGTTAGTGATTTTTGGGATACGGGACCGAGGATGAATTTAAGAACCCCTATATGATGTATTTGTGAAGGCCACTCAAGAAAGGCCAATACACTAAAGGGAGGAATTAATCAAGGAAGGAATAATAGGTTTTCTTAGAATGAAAAATACATTCTATCAGACCACTCAAAGGCATTAGAGGAATATTAAGACAATAAAAATCCATTAGAGTCCTTATCAGTCAAAACTACCCTCTTCCGATAAGAAAACACATGATGAAAGGAGTGGTAATACATGTTATAAAGAGGAATGAACCTCACTTGTAGAATAAAAACTTGCTAATATTTGGCATAATCTTAAATCAAATATCATTGCATCTATAGATTGAGAAAACCCAAAAGCTGTAAGGAAAATGAGACTTTTGGGACATTTAGAAACCCTTAGGGTCTAAGACCATTTTGCTAGTTAAGTGACTTAGGATTCTTTTTAAAGGATAAAAATTCAAAAATTCATACTCATGACCATCACATTGATATTCTACAGGATTTTTTTCAACATCTTGTGATAGTGAAGAGGATTCAATGACAGTCATTGAAAGAATCGTAACATGCTACTAAGACCTTATATGAAGTGTGGGGTAGTGAAGGTTGACTGATATTTTTACAACATGACAACCTAATTTTTTTTTGGTAGGGTAAAGGCCTTAATGGGTGGTCAAAATGGTGGATATTTTACAAATTGAAGACTATACAAAAATTTATACCCCTTTTTTCCTTGAGTTAGGGATAATAACTTAAACCAGGCCTAGGAAGAAGATTATGAATGAAAGGAGAATTATGTGAGAGATCAAGCTAATATTTTTAGCACACACTTGGACCCACGATAAAGGGTACTCAAACATATTCTAAATTGTCTGGGTTAGTTTTAGTTTCTTCTATACTAACTCACTAGCGTATTTTTCTTAAGGGGCCTAAATTGAATTTTTTTTTGTACAAGATGACCAAAACAACTAAACCTAAGGTTTTGAACCAATGTTTTGAGTTTCGTAGCCTAGTTAGATCCTAGGAAATTTTTAGAGGATCAACATCACTCTCTTGATCATTTGAAGCCCAATTTGTAAATTCTAGAAACATTTTGAGTTGAGAAGAATAAGTAAGCTATTAGATAATTGTGTTTGAATTGAGGAGTTGAACTAATTGATTTATTTGAGGTGTAAATGGTACTATATGGTCTGCATTAGATAGTTTCATTTCAATTCCTAGGAGTATTTTAGCATTAGGAATAGGTATTGACTCCTAGATTTATACCCAGGGGAAGGTGAAAGGGAAAAATGCAGATGTGTAGGCGAGGTCGAGAGATGAAGGGGGACCTTTGTGTAATGTTGTGTTGTAGCTGAGGGTGGGATATCCCTCCATCTCCCATCCACCCTTCCCAAGGGAATGATGGGGTGGCACCTGAATAAAGTGTATGATGCTATCCTCGCTACATCTCGACTCATTCATAGTTAGCATGAGAGGACTCGAGAATGTAGTCAACAAAAATACAAAGTTGTGGCACGAGTTGGGGTCATGTTTTAGAGACTTAGAGAGGAAATAATTAGAAGTGGGTGAAGCCATTGAATATAACGTTCACTTGAAAGAGTGGTCACTAAATGCTATAAACACCCAATAAACCGATATGATCGCTAGGGCGTTTTGGCTTGACCCATACTTTCATCTCAAAGTTTTTACACAAGTTATATGCGAGTTGATGATGAGGGACCTCGGATCGGGGTGAGAACACACAAGATATATGAGTTGATAATGTTTTCTCCCGAGTGGGTCAGTGGAATATAAGAAAGGAAATCTAGGACTCCCGTAATGAGTTAGGATTTTGCTAAAAGTTATTAAAAATTTAGTGGGGATGAGAGGATTTTGAAAAAGGAAGGAAAAGGGGAAAAATATTTAAGGGTAATCGAGGGAATTCCAAAAACAAAATTCCAACCATCGTATGTCCTCATTACTACATGAATACAAGTGAAGAAATGAATGGGCCTCTTATAGGAAGTTGGTTTCATAGGAAAGCTCCGGGAAAACGAAGATCTAAATTCCTAATAATCCATCTTAGTACACCTAAGGCAGGATCATCTCATGAAAAATCATGCTAAATAGTCTAGATCAAGGGACCCCCAAGAAATTACAAGTCATACCCCCAAATCCCACTTAGTCCATAGGGATATTTTTATAGGCTTCAAAAGTGAATTTTTCAGGTGCCCCCAGAAAACATCAAATACTCACACCCTTCCTAGAAAAGAGCTAAGAAAGTGCAGGATATGTTTGAAATTGAGTTACAACCATGATTCACATAAAATTATAACAAAAAGACACATATCACCTAAACCTTAATAAAATAAAGACATGTCATGAATCCTGATGAATTTGTTAGGTGAAAACCATTAAACTTAGGAAAAGACAAGGGAAACATATATTAATGCTCTCAAATCCCGTTAATGATTGTACATATGCAATCATCTTAACATAAATTCCCGATAATTGGGTTACATAAGAAAAAACTTCATCACAACATAGTCCCTCCTTATGGTTAGCAGTGCTTCTGTAAATTCCCTCCAAAATATTTTCCCCAAGAGCTTCTCACCTTTTTTTTCCATTGCAAAGAACCATCCTTTTTAACATTATAACCTATTTTTCATCTTATATACTGCCTTATCACCTCAGGGTTTTAGATAATATTCCTTGGATCTCCTATAAACTACCACTTCATACAACTACTCGGGGTTGCCATGAAAAAATGCAAATATTTATTCATAAACAACCGTTAATTTTCCCAACTGCCACCATGTCCTTCATACGTCATCATGACACATCCAAAAATTTCCAAGTCATGTCACACTTAATATTTGGAATTTCCACATGTGTATGAGCATGACGTGGCCAGATAAATTAATGTGACAAGACATTTTTGAAAAGCACGGGCCTTTAATCACTCTCTGGCGACACGTTCCACATAAATAGGTGATATTTATTTAAAACTCACACATACCTGTAAATCAAAATGGGATATGATATTAATATATAAATTATGTCCTTTATCATCTCAACACTAGTTCCATGCCTATTTAAGTGGTCTACCATCCTTCCATTCATCACCTATCATTTTCAGAGTCATTTGCTTTCTATTTTTTGATCAACTGTCTTGTTTCCATGTCTTCTTCACCTCTAGATTTGAATCTTCCTCCTAGAGAATTCACCCATTTGGGTGAGTGTTTCCAATTGACTGGGCCAAATGAGGCTCTCATTCATCATATTTTTATCATACCGAGATACCAGGGCGGTCCTCTCAATATGGACTCACAAAATTGTGCCCTTCCTTTCCTATTTTCCAAGTTCTTCATTTTCACCTAGTTCATCTAGAATACTAGGTGGACACCAAATAATTGAAATCCCATTGGCTTCGTTACTACCCTTCATTAATAATGATTACTAGTGTGTGAACAGGGATTACTACCAACCCCTTAATCGACCACAAAAATCACAATGCCCAGCCTTCTACTCACCCCACATGGGGATGAGAAAATCCCAACTGCACTAGAGAATACAATAGAGAAGCATCGATAGCCTTAGAGGCTACCCTTTCTAAAATGCAATCCATGATAGGCATTCAAGCCTTTCCCCTCAAGAAAAGGAGAACCATGAGGGAATACTCTGTTAATAAGATTCCTCATTTCCTGTGTCTTGGCTCTCCTCAGGTACGAAGACCAAAACATATATAAGAGGGGATATTCCCTTCCTGAATGGGTAAAATCCCTAAAAGGAAAATGAACTTGTTGATGAATGGGCTGTGGCTAGGGACTCAAGAACTAATATAAATGGGCATGTTGTGGGGCTTGGTATCTAAAATCTAGTTCATGTTTGGCACGGTGGCCCATGATGACTTTATTTGGCATAGGGATGATCTCTTGAAACATATTCCAAATATTCTAAGTGATAATGAGCATGCAAAAGTTTGATGCTTATGTATTTTTCTTTTGTCAACCAATCCATGTTTTATAACACTGTATACTCATATGTATATATTTTGCAAGGGCAGGGGCCCCTGAAATAGAACTCCATTTTTTTAATGTATTCATTTCTTTGAGTAGCCTTTCTATTTTAAAATTCATGTTGTGTGTACATATTGTTTCTTATAAAATAATTCAGGTGCATCTTATAGCTACTTATTTTCTCTTCCTTTTAACATGAATAACCCTTGAAAGAAAAATATTTTTTATCATGGTTATATTTTACACTTCATTCATACTTGACACAAAATCATGGGAGAAAGAAGTAGGAAATCGAGTATCTTGTTCGTCCTTAGAACCTGGGAAAACCTAAGTTTCTTTACTTCATTCTATTTCGAGTTAGATAGTCGGGATCGAAACAAAACCCCTAGACCATGTCATAGAAAAAAATAGAGATTTGGGACCTTGGCTCCGGATGTTATTGTTAGGAATATCTATGTTGTAGTGTGAACATAGAATATTATGTAAGTGATTATATTATCTAGAATAATATAATATGTGTTGTAATAATTAATTACATTATTGTAAATGTAATTATGAGTGGGTGAGTAAATATTGTTATGAGTTGTTGAGTAAACAAATCATTAACAATATTAGTTTTGTGAGAAAACAAAATCTCACGTAAAATAGCATGGAGTTGTTTTAGGAGTTATGTGTGGAGATATTTATGGAGATTATATCTCCTTAAATATAGGAACAACATATCCTATTTAAATGGATGTAATACTTCCTATGAATGTAGCAAGAATAAAGAGTAAGATTTCAAATTTTCTTTATGCAATTATGATATTAATTTTTCATTTGGTAACAGAGCAGGTTTGATGCAAGAAATTTCAGTGCTTTCATGATCAAATCCGTCTCAAAGAATATATCATAGTTTTCATTTCCGGATGTGGGTTTTTCTATAATTTTTTGTGCAAAATCATGTGCTGGTCAAGAAACTACAAAAGAAATTTCAGCAGAACCCAGAACGTAGTTTGGAAGAAATACGGATTTTACTATGCAGCTATCAAATTAAGCACATCAATTCTTCTACTGAAAGTTTTCTCCAATTTTCAATAATGTTGAATTGTTAATACAAGTTCTTGACTTGCTTGGAGGTTAAAAGGTATTCAATATAAAATTTTAAAGTACTTGATTCAATTTTATATTTTTTTATCAGTATTGTACAAAATAATGGAGAAACTAAATCTGATTGAAAAGTTTGAAGGACAAGATTTCCATACATGGCAACTACAGATGCAATTACATTTAATAGAAAAGGATCTATGGGATGTGGTGAAGTCTAATTCAACTCCACCCACTGGAGGAAATGAATTGGAAAAGTGGAATGCAAAATATCAGAGAGCATTGGGTACCATTGGTCTGGGCTTATCAAAAGCCTATCTACATCATGTGGATTTCACAAAATCTGTAAAAGAAATTTGGGAGTCTCTTAACAAATTGTTTGGTTCTGAAGCTGAAATGGCAAAGACTACACTGAAGCAATGCTTGTACGGGTTGAAAATGGAAGAGAACTCAAAAATGGCAGATCATATAAGTAAGTTTCGTTCTTTGCTAAATCAACTAGTTGGAATTAAAGAACATGTAAAAGATGATGATGCTAAAGCTATTCTTCTTAATAGCATGCCTAAGAGTTACTCAAATATTGTATTTATTTGAGTAAAATTACTATTAGTATAGAAGGAGTGATTTCTACATTGTTAGAACAAGCAAGGTCATGAAGAACATGAAGAAGTACTATATGTAAGAAACAAACCTAGCTCCTCATCTAAGAAGGAAAAACATAAACCAAAGAAGGTTCCTTCACATGGAAAAATAAAATGATTTTATTGTAATGAGATTGGGCATGTAATATTGAACTGTAAAAAGAGAGCTCGAGATATTCTTGATGACAAGATAGATCGAAAGCCTTTCTAGCTAAAGTAGAAACTGATTGGGAAGCCTACTCAACTGATGAAGAAATTTCCTGTCCTAGTGATGAGGATTTCCTATGGTAGACTCTTCTCTTGTTGGAGGAAGGAGGCAATGGAGGAAGGAGGAAAATCAACGTCCTCTCATCATTCACCAACGATGGGGTCGCAGACAGATGTGGTGATGTTTTATTTTAGTTATGTGGTGTGTTTATACACAAGGGGGTGAAACTATTTTCATGTTTTGATTTTAATGTGTTCACATAGACTAACAACAGTTCCTGAGTGTCTATTTGGTGTGGAAGAAGCAAACTGCTTGACTCAACTTACAGGGAAAAGCATCTACGTATGGTCCTCTAACTATCATACGGTCCTCTGACTGCCATACTTCGGTGGAAGGTACTTCGTTGGAAGGTGATTAGTCGATGAAGATGTTCATACGACAAGGATGATCATTAGCAGCAAGATCCGGATAACAAGATCCGATGCAATGACTACTCCGACAAGTTTGATGTTTCAGAGCTCTTACCCCATGTTCACACTAAGGGGAAAATGTTAGGAATATCTATGTTGTAGTGTGAACATAGAATATTATGTAAGTGATTATATTATCTAGGATAATATAATATGTGTTGTAATAATTAATTACATTATTGTAAATGTAATTATGAGTGGGTGAGTAAATATTGTTATGAGTTGTTGAGTAAACAAATCATTAACAATATTAGTTTTGTGAGAAAACAAAATCTCACGTAAAATAGCATGGAGTTATTTTAGGAGTTATGTGTGGAGATATTTATGGAGATTATATCTCCTTAAATATAGGAACAACATCTCCTATTTAAATGGATGTAATACTTCCTATGAATGTAGCAAGAATAAAGAGTAAGATTTCAAATTTTCTTTATGCAATTATGATATTAATTTTTAGTTATTTCCTTTATAAACCCGGTAAGTATCCTCTCAATCATTGAGGTGAAACCGCTTCATGTGTACATTCCACTGGTATGACTCGAAAATAGGAAACACTATTTATTCCCACTCTGGAAGATATAATATGGGTCGAGTTATGAGAAAATTTATAGTGTATTTTTAGGATGGCCTACACAACTTCCAGAGATACTTTAATTTTTGGGCTTTGGGGAAAAACTACACTATCCATACCATATTCACACTTTACAAAACATGCTCGAAGTCCCGACCTTGTACTAAAAAACAATCTATGTCAGTAACTTAATCATGTAGAATTTTGAGGACCTTCATAGCATTGGTAGGACCACTATACTCCTAACCATCCCATTGCTAAAATATGAGCCCAGATAAGGAAAATATAAGCTAAAACCAGCCCTCATCCCTTACTTCTCTAGGAAGAGAATCCACTAAACATGTTAGTTTTAGAAAAATAGGATGGACACAAATGGGTACCAAAATTGAATCCAACTCAAGGATGGAATCCCCATGGGTGTCCAAAAAAACTAGAAATAATCTGGAAGAAGAAGATCACTCACCTATCCATTGGGAAATAAAGTCAAAATATGATTATAATTGCAAGTCACCACCATGAGAGCAAAACCAACAACCAAAAAAACCAACAAAAACCCAAACGAGAAAAAGCACACCACTATACACTGTACAAGAAAACCACCAAGAAAAAATATCCATTAAAGTCCACGGGATCCCATATAATACACCCTTGTCCCATCCAGATACACAAGTTACCATGCCAACTCCTAAAGGTAATAATTACAATCACTTCAATTGAAACACATATCCTCAATTGGTTGCCATTACCTAGAAACCCTTCATTTTGTAGAAGCATAATCATGTCTCCATCCATACCCATAGATCCACTTTTCCCTCTAGGCACAGTCCATTCATATATAATTTCCTTTCCACAACACACCACATGATACAAAAATCCAAGGACTTGCATGTGTTTCTCAAGATGTTTGATAAATTTCTCTCTTTCCAGAGTAGATAAATCTCCATTTATCCAATTCTTTTTAAAATCAACATAGGCATCAAGACAATGGTCAACATACTCACCTTTACTTGTATTTACCATACCTTCTTCTAAAAAGAGACCATCTATTCCTATTGCATTTTTGTAACAGGATGGAAACTCGACACCAAACTCCACACACACATCAGTCTCATTTTTGAAGGGAAGGAACTGTCCTGTAGTTGAAAATCACAATCCTTAGGTGAAATGACCTGCTGCATTTCCAAAAGTTTGGGAAGAAAGGATTACTCCATCACTTGATCAAAAATAGGGGATCAAGATCATATACCCCCCGCTTTACATGCCATCTAGTACTAACATCCTCTGTGACTAAATCGAATCACCATCCTTATACCTTTCATTGACTGATACAACATTCTCAGTATTATTACTAAAATGATCCTCCCTTTTATCCAAGGTCATGACACCATTTTTAGGGACATATGAGGATATAAACTCATCAACATTTTGGTCTTCTGAAAACTTACACCATTGTTTAAGATGTTTCTCCCTGTTCTATTATTACATCAAGTAAAACACATCTATCTTCAACTGAGGGGACATCTCCATTATATTTAGAAATCATTTCATCCTTTATCAGAGAAAAATTATGATCAGATGAAGTACAACCTATGTCTGAAACCACTGCATCAAAACCTTTGATCAAATCCTGACATACCCTAGAGAGAATATCCTAGAACTCATCTAAGCCTATTAAGGAATGTAGGAGGTCAGTGGAAGATACCCCACTACTTTGGTTTGTGGAACCATGTAATACATCTCTTTCTTTAGTGCCCAATTTCACTTTGTCAACACTGAGCACATTTTCCACAATACAGGGGGCATGGGGCATAAAACATTTGTCACACTAGACACAAGCATAACCAACCCGATCATGTTGCTAAAAAAACCATCAATTAGTGTCTTAATACTCGAAATGTATCCTGCAGTTTCATTTTATTCATTCCTGAAACACATGAACCTTCTTCCTTTAACCAAGTACAAGGCATCTTCATCATATTCATAAAAAAAGATGCAGGGTCACCATTGAATTGATTTTAAAAAAATCACCATTTCCATCCATGAATAAACAAAGATCGAGGTAAAGAATTAAACTAGTCTCTAGAATTTCCTTACAATGTTTACACAAATAACCTCATAAAAATATC
This sequence comes from Taxus wallichiana var. yunnanensis, assembly GCA_018340775.1. NCBI lineage: Eukaryota > Viridiplantae > Streptophyta > Pinopsida > Cupressales > Taxaceae > Taxus > Taxus wallichiana. The sequence continues at coordinate 150,076,023 of CM031243.1, read as the reverse complement.
TTCATAACTCACTTGGTATTCATGCATCATTTCCTCAAAATGGAAATATTTTGTTCCATATAATTATTACCATATTTGTGAAATATAGGCAATTTGAGTCTCGAGGTCGGTGGGGATCTAATATGGGTATCCACATATTTTCTTAAAGTCCAAGGGTTTGAATGAAATTGGTTTAAAAGGAAGATAAACCTATTAAGACCGGGCTTTGGAGGAATTGGGTGACATGTAAAAAGGAATAACCAACCCTCCTACTTTCGGTTCTACCTTTAAATGGGGTGAGAGAACCCAAGGGGTAACCTGAAACATAGTAGAAGGGATAAATAAAGTGATGTATACACTTATTTCACCAGACATATAGGTTACTATAGATAGATAAGTTGCATTGTTGTTGCATTTTTTTGATAAAGGGAATGAAGATCAAGGGTTATTTTCACTAATATTTGTAAATAACACAATAAGATGATAGACAAAGGGCTTGTATTATACGATGAGACTCAAATTATGTTTTGTTTATAAGGATGGGGATTTGTAAGATAATAGATCACTTAATAACACTACTCACAATACTTTCTTAGACATATATGACATCCCAAGAAAATAAAGAACAATTCATCAATTAGTCATAGTTTCCATTTAAAGAAATATTTGCATTCATTGATACTCAATTATGACAAATATTTCACACAATCCTTAAAATACTCAACAAAAAATCATGCAAATATTTTAATGAATCATTTCTTTCTTTTGATCTCATATGCTTAAGATACACTCAAAAGCTTACAAAAATCCATCAACAAAATGATTTCAGCAAGGATTTTATAATTGCATTCAATATTGTAAAGTAAAATCTCACACCACAATATTGAACAAATGACCAAAGCTTAATCACTAAGGACAGACCTAGTGTAATTCAGAGAAGCAAGAAATACATAATTGTAATAGAAAATGCAATTGATCAACTAAATGTTTAAGTACATAAAATCCTAGAACATGTAAGCCAAACTCATAGTAGACAAATTTCATTTAAATCTACCAAATTCTTGACAAGGGAACATGAAAAAAATGATCTCAATGCCTGTTAATGACTATACACTATAATCATCTTAACATTTGAATTTGAAAGAGTAAAAACTTAAAATGTATTTCTTCCAAACAATTTAAGTAGTATCACAACAAAATATATCAATTCTTGTCTTTTTAAAAGCTTAAGAAAAACCCCCTTAGTATGAGGAAAACCCTCATACTTATACTATTTACTTTGACTTAATTTTCCCCCCAAAAACATCTTAAAGGATCCTTAAATCCTAGCTCATGTAATTCAAAATCTTCTTAAAGGAAGTATCTTTTAACTAAAAAGATTCCCTTTTTTCTTGATTGGGCTGAGTGAAGAAAGAACCATGTGGTGACACTTGGGAGATGGAAAATATATTATTTTACTTCTAACAAATTTTGTCTTTTAGTAAGTTGCACTCTGTTTTGAGGAAATCCTTGATCTAAAATGCATTGTGAAAGTAAGTTTGTTTTAAACTCTGTTGCTCTTATTTTTACTTTTCATGGCCCTTTCTAGTGGGTTGATTTGAGCTTTCCCCTACTACCCTATTCTTATAGGCATCAAAATTTTCAAACATTTGAGTGACAACTTCCTCATCGGGCCCTGAGTGGTAGTTGAAAACTACTTTGTGTTTTGTACTTATTTCATCAAGCTCTGCAAAGACAAATTTTCTTTCTTCATCCTCTTTGACAATTTATCAATTGTTAACTCAATGTATGCCTAGTCTTACATGGTGGATACATTGAAAAACCCTCAGCTCTCCTCGATTTACCCATAACATACTCCCTGAAAATTCTAATCAAATTTTTGGTGCTCTCCATTCTAATTGTTTCTCCACTTGTCTGTCCCAATTAATTTTTCTATCAGAGCATGAAGGCCACCGATATATTCCATTTTTGTCTCTCATTTCATCAAGAATTTTAACATATTTTGTTAAAATATCCACTCTTACTTTTTCCATATTGTAATATTCCTGTTGATTTCCCACAGAGTCAAGAGACACAATTCCTTCTTTAACAACCAAGTCATCACCTAAGTTTTGATAGCTCCCATTTTTGGTAGCATATCAGTCCACATTAATTTCAGCTTCACATTTATCCATTAATGCCTTGGTTTCTTCTACCTTTTCAAAAATATGGGAATACCATTTCACAACTTCTATGATTATTGATTCACCTCTGATAACCAAATCATTCTCCCATTGGATAGTGGCCTCCCCTCTTTCTCTTAAGTCACTTACTCTCCTGATGTCATCATTGGTGATCTGGGACTCAAATTTCCCTTCCTTGTGATTTCTAGTCAATTTTCTGACCAAGTTGGATAATGCCTCATTCTTGGCCTTTAAATCCTTCTTAGTTTCTTTGAACTCATCAATCCTTTGGAATACCTCTTCTACTGCTACATAGAAAAATCATATTTCATTTCTTTAGTAGAAGGCTTACCTAATGAGATCCTGGAGACCTGAAAATCAGATGGGGATGCTTCTCCTCAAGGCACATCAGCTTTGGGAGTTGCAATATCTATGAATCATTCTCCTTTCTTACTAGGGTTTCCCTGGAGATAATTTTTTCCTTTTTGGGTGGTCTTTGCTAGATTGAGGAGAGCAGGATCTGTAAATCATCATCATTCAGTTGTATTTCCACCTTCTTCTTCTTTGGGAGAGTACTACCTATCCATTCTCTTATGGGAGACTCATGTTCATCAAGTGATTGTAGAACTGGAGTTACATAGGATAACTACAAGGGATTTGGAAGAGGAAGAAGGCATAAACATACCTTTAAAGAGTTGCATATATTGGTTCCTCTTGAGTACCTAGTCCTATAAGTCCCCCGAACCTTAATTCCATCCATAGATTCAGATTGGTCCCCTATTTCTTCAACTATCGGGGTTTTTGGTCATCAACTTCCTTTTTTCCGCCATGATTCCTCACCCATTTTTTACTACTAGAAAAAGATCATCTCACGTAGGTCCCTAGGAGATGGCTTTTTGTGGGAATGTGAGCTTCAAGAATTCCTACATTTACTTCAGTGTCCTGAGGTCTTTTACAACTGTGACATCTAAAGTTTCTTCTTATGTTCATATACTAGAATTTCCTCAACATGAGGTTGTACTCCATGTCTAATACTCTTCTCTCTTTACTACCACACTACTTGGAGTTGGCTCTGGGGTGGTCTCAACATGTTGTTGTGGAATAGTTGAGGCATCAAGTATAGGAGCATTCATGAGGGTTGTTCCTTGATGGGTGAAGCAACTGGAGCTATTGGAATGGAAAGGGTTTTCATCATAGGTACAAGTTCTCAATGAGAAAAGTTGCAGGAGACTGGGTGATAAAATGAGACAACATAGGGACATCAAGATTCATTACCTGTCTAGGGGTCTCTTCCTCCTCCAAATCAACCCATTCAGATGTTTTAGTTCACTTCCTCTTTGAAATTGGAACTTTTTCTCCTCCTCTGATCCCTATAGGCTAGTCTTTGGTGTTTGAAATTCATGAGGAGTCTCAAAAAATTTTTCCTCCTTAGGCTTCTTAAGAGTGGATTCCATCATTTTCTTTTCCTTTGGATCCCAAAGTGGATGTTGGAACAATCTGTAAGGGAGTAGCATGAATAATAGGGCCCTCAACCATACCTTCTTGAAGCATTTCTCTAGTTCTTTCTCATTTTTTGAGGAGGGGAAGTTTTGATTCTTCTATCCTGGGCACTTACATCACCCATTACTAGAAATGAGTCCAACTTCTTAATCTTTTGTCTCCATGAAACCTCCCTAGTGGCATAAACCCTCCGATATGGGGAGAACATCATCAATGAGATTTTTATTTCTATATTCTCTTAATAATGGGGTATTTTGGTAACTTATATCCACTCCTTTTGAAAATAACCACCTTATGGAGAGTCGGATGGGATTTGTAGTCTTTTCTTGGTTATATTTTTTCTCACTAGTGTCCCAATTGATTGGTGGAAAAGGCTGAGAAGAAATATCATCCTGATGTATTCTTCACTAATCACATTACCATCATCCTCTAACCCTTCAGGAGTTTGGATGACCCCAAAATCACTCATCTGGGACAAGGTCATTCTTGAATGTTCTCTTCTTCTGACTTCCCTTTCATCTTCATAGTTCATCCAGAAATCCTCATAATGAGGTTTGTGCTCTATCTGAGTGGGCAAAATACTATGTAAGATATGCTTTATATCATAATGTTTTCTATCCTCAAATTTATCCATTATGCACCTGTTCATCTCTCCTTCCAACATTTTTTCCTTCTAGATGTTTGGAAAGTGTAATTCCCTATGACTATGGGAAATTTGATTGGGGATGTTAGATGCTTTTGGGAAATGAACTGATGTATTGATAGAAATTGTCTTGACCAATTCCATTAATGCCCATTTTTCATTTACACACCTAGGTAGCACATAGGGTTTCCCATCAAAACCACTAACCCATGATATATGAATAAGTCCTGAATTGGATGAAATAACACCCATATTGAGTAATGAATCTCTTAGCATCAGGGGAAATATTTCAAGTCTCCCATAGTCAGGTGGTATGAACAAATTGTAGGTGTAAAGAAGTGATTGGAAATATTTATGTAATGTATTTCATAACTTTTCAAGCTTTAACTGATAGAAGACATCATACACCTTGGAACTATTAAGATTCCCATCCATTAGCAATTCTGGAAATCTCTATGAAAAGAAATGTTATAAATGAGGTAAGAAGTCATGAAAAATTCAGCCATTCGGGATTTTCTCCTCTCGTAATCTGGGAAACTCCCATCATTTGTTCATGAATATGGTTACTTATGATCTCACCCAGGGGAGAGGATTTTTGTTTGTAAGTATCACCTGAATGAATTGAAACATCCATTCCTGAAAAGAAGGAAGTAGATTCAATACCCATTACTTGGTTTAACAGTGTAATCACATCTCTCAACTTCCTCAATAAATTCAGCCCTATTCAACTTCTTTGTCATTATGGGGGTAGAAGTTTGTGGATTATTCAACCAATGGTCATTCATAAATTTCATCCATTTATTTGAATGAGAGTTCTAATATTCCTTGTGTTGAATCCTTGGTAATATCCCCCTCTTCCCTTGTGGGAGGAAAACCCAACATTCTATCAAATGTCCTACTCTTGGAAAGATAAAACCAAATCTCCCTTCCATCCCAAACTTCTCTAGTTATAGGATTATAGTGTTGAGCACATACCCATACAAGTTTTGGGCATGGTGTAGTATGGGAGGGAAAGAAACAACAAGGTCAATAAAATTATTAGCTATTTGGGTCATGGCATTACTTCTTTTAGGGGAGTGTAGCCTCTACTTAAAATCTTCTAAGTCGGCAGATGCAATATCAGAATCTATAATTTTATCTAGAGGGGAACTAAGACTAGAACTTTTTTTCAGGGGAAACACATGGATCTTCATGATTCTGGTTTAGTTCTATCACACCTCTTTTCAAAAAAACCCAGACCTCTTAAACCAAATCTCAAAATATCATAGAAAATATAGGAACTGATGTACTTACCTTTTCACCAAAACTCCAATCACTGCTCGAAACTTGATGAGAAGGAACTACAACTAAAATTTGATCTTTGGGTTTGATTCTTGCTTCAGCTATCCTTCAATACTACTTGAAAATATTTTTCAAAACATCAAACCTTGGGAGTACCCAGTAGAGTTACTTTAAACAAGTTACCTTATTAACGACTCATGATTCATGCATTAATGTCAAAGATTGTGTTCGTGGGGAAATTTCATAATTTTTTCTTTTTTCATCATTTTCAACCATTGTAATATTTTCACATCCTATCATCCATGTATCTACCTTACACAAGTCCTTCACATTAATGGGCCTTACTCCCATATGGCTAGTGCATTAATGAACCCCTTTTTTTTAGCTTTTAATGAGACTTAGGAAGAATTTTTGTAAAATGATCTACACACCATTATTGTAACATGTGAAATGCACTTCTTTCTCCATTCCCATGTATGCCATATGCTTATTCATGTTCTAAGTCATTGGGCCTCGGGTTTGTTTTTACCAATTACACATCCTAAAAAATCATAAGACTTCATTCCCCTTTTTCCCACTTCTTGACCTTCTTTTCACATATTACCTTTCCTTTTACTTATTTTTAGAAAAGGGTGCAAACTATGTAAGCTTGACCGATGATCATGCTATTGTTGAATTTGATTATAGAGTTGATACATGACCCCTTCGGGTTTCGGACTTGCAACTTCACTTTTCACTTTACCGGGTGTAAAGTGCAAAGGTGAATAAAGGCCCATCTCCCCACTCAATATATACCTTTACACATGTTTCCTTTTCAGGGAATGGGGATGTGTCCACATTTTACATTATGCTCATGTGAGTATTCCTAGAGTATTCCATAGGCCTTCAGGGATTATTTTGAACCTTGCATATTTACATTACTTCTACAAACATTCAAATTAGGCCCGATATCATGAAGAAAACCAAAACATGCCACATGCCTTTGGGCATCGGGAAACAAAATGTAGTTTACATAAGGATTAACAAAGGACAGACACTCAAGGAAATTTTTGCAAGGATTGATATGATTGTTTAACAAATTTTACATGAAAAATATTTTTGTAACAACATGGTTGTGACTACTTCAACTAGGAAAGAAGATTCATGCCATATTTATTGCATTAACACAAGATTTTTTGGGTTTAACATGGGTTATCCTTTGAATACATGTATTTTAAAGTTCTAGCAAACATGACATGAAAATATTTGGAGGCACATTTAAAACTAAGGGTGAGCTTAGAATGAGCACCAACATTGGCTTTGACTTCGGGGATGGCACCCCTTGGGTGCCACAAGAACCAAACAAACAATTTGACATACAAACCAAGTTCCTTAATCCATTGGGAAAAAAGTCATTCATAACACACATTTAGGCCTTATGAGAATATACACAAAAAACTACTGAGATACCAAAACAATTGGTCACTATAGACTAGAAAAAAAAAAAGGAAACAAAAAAAAAAAAAAAAAAAACTATACACTATACAAAAATTCATACTGACCATGTGGGCTTAATCCAGAAAATCTTGAGATGCCTACCATTGATAGGAAATTCCAATAAGTTTCCTTCGGATCTTTTAAGAAAATGTGTGTTCACCAATTTTGATGTCAATTGAGTATGGTCCCATCCAAAGGGCATCAAAATTTCCATGTTTTCCCTTATCTTCATGCCTATTGTCCCAGAGTAAAACCAAATCTCCAACATTGAATGCCCTAGGAGTTACCTTCTTGTCAAAAATATTTTTGAGTCTTTCCTAAACTTCAAATGTCTTTGGTGAGACTCTCTTCTTTCTTCATCTAACTCCAAGATTTGGTTTATTCTTGCCTCATAGGGACTTAATTCTTCTTCACTCTCAAGTTGTTGCATGAATTGATAAGAAGACAACTGCATGTGCAAAGGAAAAAGATCTTGGACTCCATAAACAAGTTCAAAAGGACTTTTTCTAGTAGCTCTTTTTGTAGTAACTTGATCTTCCCATAAAGAAAACTTGAGTTGTTCACCCCATTTTATTTTATTGGTTTCCAATGTCCTTTGGAGTATCTTAAGAAGATTCTTGTTACTTGATTCATCTTGGCCATTTCCTTAGGATTGTAGTTTGATGCATAGGAAAAATTGATACCATATTCCTTGCACATAGTTCTAATGGTTTAGCCCTAAAGCTCATAACATTATCAACAACTATTTTAGCAAGGTACTCCAAATCTGTAAATTATGTTATTTAAAAGGAAATCCATAACCACTTGGTGAGTTTCCTTCTTGGTGGGAATGGCCTCAACCCATTTGGTGAAGTAATCAGTAGCAACCAGAATCCACTTATGTCCAACACTTGAAGCATATGATATTTTCTCAATAAAATCCATTCCCCATTTCTTAAAAGGGGATTCAATTGACACTAGTTGCAGAGGAAAGGCACCTGCAACTTTCAACCTTCTAGAAAAAGCATTGAAAACTTTCACATTTTCTTATTAACATTGCAGATATCTTTAAACAATGATGGCCACCAATATCCTACCCTCAAGATCTTGTGAGCAGTAACTCTTCCAGAAAAATGGCCTCCACACACTCCCCATGGAACTTCTAAAACTATTTTGGGAGCTTCTTCTTCAGTAACACATTGAGTAATACCCCTTTTGGATTCTTCCATGCTAAACCAAAATCAGTCATGACATATTTTTGGGATGCCAATTTAAGTGTTCTCCTCGATTCTTGTCTAGATGTCTAGACATTCCAAATTCTTCAAGTAATAGATTACATCTTTATACTAGAAAGAATTACTCACCTTTTCTTGGGGGTCCATACTACTTTCTTCAATGACATTTATCTCCATCACTTGTAAATTGCTTTCAGCCATCAATTTAGCTAGTCCCAAACCTCTAACCAATTTAGTGGTTTGTATTTCCATATCATACTCTTGTAGCTTATTCACCCAACAACATATTTTACTAGAAACTTCCATTTATGATAAAATGTCCTTAACCATCATATGGGGAACATAGGATATAATCTTGGAACTTAAGATGTAAGGCCTAAATATTTTAGTAGCTCTTACCAAAGAAAAAGCTTATTTTTCCATGATAGTGTATTTCAACTCAGCACCTTGCAGGGATTTGCTAAAAAAAGAAATGGGCCTTTCATTTCCTTCTTCATCTTTCTACAATAATATTGATGCAATGGTATTCTTGGATGCAAAAGAAAATATTTGAAAATCTTTCTTATAGTTAGGACTTGCAATACTGGGGCATTTTTTAGTGCTTCCTTTATTAGTGAAATCTTGAACAACTCCTTCTTCCCATTTGATGACTTGGTATTTCTTCAACATATTTTTATAGGAATAGTTATCTCAGAAAAGTTAGAGATGAACCTCCTAATAAAATTTATTTGACCTGAAAAAATATTGAATACCTTTTTAGATTTGGGGATAGGAACCTTACCAATTGCTTCCACTCTCTCAGGATCTATCATGACCCCTTCCTTTGATACAATATGCCCCAATAGTTTTTTCTTTTTGGACTCCAAAATGAAACTTCTTGGGATTCAATGAAATCCCATACTCCCTGCATTTGAGAAACATTTTTCTAGGTGGCCCAAATGGTCACCTCTTTTCTTTGGAAAAAATTGTTATATCATCTTGATATACAACTATGAAATCATTTATAAGTCCTGAGAAAGCCACATCCATAGCTCTTTAGAAAGTTTCTCCCAGCATTCATGAGTCAAAAGGCATTTTGACATAAACATATGTCCCCTCATGGAGTGGTAAAGGAAGTTTTAAATTGTTCAGATTTCTTCACAACCACCTGATTATATCCTGAGAAACCATCCAATGTTGACAATAATTTAGATCTAGTAACCAATTGCAACATGTTATCCATATTTGAAATGGATAATTATCTTTGATTGATGCTTTGTTAAGATTCCTAAAATCCACACAAATCCTTATATCCCCATTTTTTTCTGATTAGTACAAGGTTTTCCACCCATGAAGAATACTTGCAGGTTATATGATTCCTCCATCTCTCAACTTTATCAACTCTTCTTGCATTTTGAGAGAGAGAAGGGGATTGATGGGCCTTTGTTTTTCTTGAAAGGTTTGGAATGGGGTTCTAGAGGTATCTCATGTTGAAATAAATCTTCTCTATAAGCTTTCAATTTAGAGTATGACCAAGCTAAGAAATCTTGATATTCTCTTAGTAACTTAGTATAATATTTATTTTCTTCTTTGTTCAAATTACACCCCAACCATACCTTCTAGGTTTTCTTGAGTCCCCAGGTTACATTCTTCAACATCTCTAGAAAAAAATAGGCCTATTGATTACTCTATCAGCATTATCAAAGTTGGACTCAAGGGAAACTAATCCTCTGGGAATTGTGTTTTTTTTTAGTTGGATCACCTCTTTCCCAAAAAGAGTCTCTTTCCCATCACAAAGTTCAACCATTGGCTCTAAGTCAATATGTTGATTAGTAAAATTCATCTTTTCTCTTCATAAATCTTTGTATTTGAGCATCATCCTCAAATACTTTCCAATGTTTGACATTATCAGGCACATAAGGTCTAGCCAATACTTCAACATCATAATTACAAAAAATGGAGATATTGTACAATTAGAAAAATGTGATGCAATGAAAGCCAATTTATCAGCTATTGCATTGTGTTATGAGTCCTTTCATGATACAAGATGTTAAATGAATCAAACATTTCAATAAGGTCCTAGACTACATGCTTGTATTATTTCATTCATTGATTTTTGGTTGCATACAATTTTTCTTACTTGTTTCACAATCAACTCAAAATATCCCTTAACAATGATATCCTTGATTCCATGTTTCCAAGAAACTCTTAAACCTAGGAGAAATGCCTCATACTCTGCAATATTATTAGTGCATTCAAAATTTAATTTGAATGAAAAATTAAAATATTCTTGTTCTGGGGATGTGAGGACTATTCCAGCTCCACTTCCCATAGCAGAGCATGCTCCATCAAATATCATGGTCCAAGGAATACCAACATCTTGTAAATGAGTAGTAGTATTTATACATTGATCTTCAAAATCAGCATATCCTATAAAATTTTCCAAATCAATGTCAACAAATAATACCTCATAAGAGGAATTCATGGGGTCTTCAATAATGTGGAGCATCTTTTCTCCCATGTAGTTTCACCAATTTTCCTTCTACATGTATGGTGGCATAAGACATGTCCATTTGTACACTACCTCCCACACTTGCAGCCCATTTTCTAGATAATAACATACCCCACTTAGTAGGGAAATCAACAATAATACATTCATGGTTAAATATTTACTAGGTAAGGGTAAGTAAGCAAGATGAACAAAAACTAGTCCTTTCACATACCCAATAACTGGTACCTCTCTTGAATCCATGGCATGACATTTTCCAAAAGTTTTTATCTTTATATTTAACTCATTCATGACCTCTAATGGCATTATGTTACATGAGGCTCTTAAGTCAAACATACAGTTGTGAACAATTTGTCACTAATAATCAGGGAGGTAAAAATGGATCAACATCTAATTGAGATTCAACTAAGGAAGTGCCTAAATATATCTCTAGGGATTCCCCATACTTTCTTGTTCTTGAGGCACTTCCACTTCAGCTATAGTAGGTAAAACATCCACATTATTTACATCTTTACTTATGACAATTGTCTCCTCTTTGAATCCCAAATATTCAAATGCTCTTCTTCTATGCTCAAGGATTATGAGAAACTCAACAATGGGCATAATAACTTTAATTTGGCTCAAAATTTGAGCCATATCACAAGTGACATACTTGGGCATAGTTGTGTTGGGAGACAAAGTAATTTTTTTTCTGATGGGATAAGATATTTTACTACTTGAGAACAACATTAAATGTACTTGGCTTAGTAGTAACAACATGGCCTTTATTTGGCATATCTTTCTTGGGAACATTCTTGGGGATATTGGTCAATATGGGTGTTTTATTTTTGAAGGTGGGATAGACCCTTTAACCATTCTACTTGAAGGTTATAGTCCTTTTCTTGAGCCACAACAACATTCATCAGTAGTTTACCTATCTTCCTCAGAAGGAATACCCCCATCATATTTTTAATCATCAAAGCCCTTAGATATTCAAAATCATGGTTAGGAAACTCAAAAGAAGACTAAACATATCTATATCAACATTATTAGTAAGGAGGAAAATAAGATACCCATTCCAAAAAGTTCCAAAAGGATTCAATAGTTCTTGCACCAACAATATTTAGTGGAAGTATCCCCTTGTGGTGTAGTATCAACACATTCCAACATATAAACATCACCAAAAGAACTTCATTAGTAGCATCATCATCAAAATTGGGGTCACAAGGATAATGTGGCAAGAAACATTTATCACACCATTCAATGACATGATCTTCTTCAACCAAAGATACCCTAGTAGTCAGTGGATCAGTACTACCTTGTTTTCCCTAGGGTTTGGTTATTTGTTTTCGACCCCATAGGTCCTTTTCCTCTATCATCTTCTCTATGATCACCTTTGGGATGATTTCCAAATCTATTTTTCCTTGAGGTTGATGTTGAGCTTGAGAATTTTCCCCTAGGCCTTTCTCATCTCGAGCAAGTTTGTAAGAAATATCCTTAATGGCCCTTACTAAATTTTGACTACTTCCTCCAAATCTACTAACTTTCTTGTTTGGGGTTTTTCTAGGTTTATTAACTTAAAACCCTCCCTCTTTGGAGGTTTTTGGCTTCTTTGATATTATTCTCAATTTTTACTGCCATAGAAAAGGCTTGCCTCAAGTTTGTAAGATTCTTATCCCTCAGATAATAAGTTTCTTTCTTGTCAAAAGCATCTGAGTATTTGATTAGACAAGAGTCATCACTAGGTCTTGAGGTTCACAGGTAATCTTGTCAAAGTCTTATTAAACCTGGTATTAAAATCTTGTACTAGTTCATTAGGATTTTTTTTATATTCTCAAATTCGGTCAGCAAGAACCTAGGATCTGTCTTATCACCATATTGTAACTTGAAGGCATTCTTCATTTCTACCCAAGAATCAATTGAATTTTCTGGTAGTGATTTGTACCATTCCCTAACATCTTCATCTAAAGTGTGTATAAACAATTTTACATACACATCTTCATGCTCTATTTCATAGTCTTCCATGAAATTTTGGAAGAACTTAAGATGTTTTCTCCACTTATGGCATTATTTCCCTGAAATCTGGATAGTCTATTTCTGACTTCATTAGGAATCTCATTTGGATATCCCACCATCCCATGAAAATTTACAGGTCTATAAGTATTTATGACAAAAGGAGCTCTGGGTGGAGATTAGCCATATTATTTGGTGGAGGTGTTTCAACAGGAGGGTTAAAATGAATGCCCCTCTTGGGACTAGGACACAAGGTCTTTGAGGAAATGGGTATGATCTTCAAAGTATTGATCCTTTAATGACTCGATCTCACAAAAAATCTATTATTTCTAATCAATAAACAAGTTTTCATAGTATTTTGTTAGGCCTCTCCCAGTGGATTCAAATTTAATGGAAAGATTGCTCATCTTTGGAAAAATATAAAGCAAATTGATTCGAGATAGGGATTTATTTTAGCAAATCTTAACAAAGGAATGGGTTCTTAACATGAATTCATATTAGATATCTTTTGTAAATGTTACCGAGAAACACATTTTTTCTTAATTATAGGAAATTGATCCTAACAATGGAACCGAGAAGAGGTGTTGGCTCCCGGATTTACACCTTGGAGGAAGGGAAAATTTGGATATGCGGGTGAGTTCGGTGTGACAAAGGAAACCCTCACATAATGTTGTTTTGTATCCGGGAGTGGGATCTCCCTCCATTCAATCGTCTTCCCTTCCCAAGGGAGTGGTAGGGAGGAAATTGAAAAAGGGTGTGGCTATTATCCCTAATACTTCTGAATCTACCTTAGTTAGGGTGAGAGGACACGAGAATGAGGTCAGGGGAACATAGATGTTGGGGCACGAAGTTGGAGTGATGTTCGAGATACCTTGAGAGGAATATATGGTAATCGAGTGTAACCAAAAACATAACATTCACTTGAAAGAGTGGTCACTAGATGCTATAAACACCAAAGAACTTAATACAAACCTCTAGGGGTAGTGTTGGTCGACCCGTAATTTTTCTCTAATTTTTTTCACAAGTTATATATGCGAGTCGATGACGAGGGACCTCGAATCGGGGTGAGAACATGTAAGATATATGAGTTGATAATGTGTCTCCTGGGTGGGTCAGTGGAATATAAGAAAGGTAATATGGGACCCACACAATGAGTCAAGATTTTGCTAAAAGTTATTCATTTTAGTGGGGATGAGAGGGATTTAAAAAGAAGGGAAGGAAAAGGGAAATAAGCTTTAAGGGGAACTGGGATAATTCTAGAAACAAAATGCCAACCATTGTATATCCTTGTTACTACATGAATACGGGTGGATAAATGAACATGTCTCTTGTAGGAAGTTGGTCTGTAGGGAAATCTCTGGGAAAACCAAGATCTAAATTCTTGACAATCCAACTTAGTACACCTAAGGTAGGATCATCTCATGTAAAATCATGCTAAATATTTTGGATCAAGGGACCCCCAAGAAATTACAAGTCATACCCCCAAATCCCACTTAGTCATGTAGGGATATTTTTATAGGCTTCAAAAGTGAAGTTTTCAGGTGCCCCATAAAACATCAAATACTCACACCCTTCCTAGACAAGAGCTAAGCAAGTGCAGGATATGTTTGAAATTGAGTTACAACCATGATTCACATAAAATTATAACAAAAATACACATATCACCTCAACCTTAACATCATTTCATAATAAAACAAAGAGATGTCATGAATCTTGATGAATTTGTCAAGGGGAAAACCATTAAACTTAGGAAAAGATCAAGGGAAACATATATTAATGCTCTTAAATCCCGTTAATGACTGTAAATATGTAATCATTTTAACATAAATTCTAGATAATTGGTTATAGAATAAAAACCTTCATCACAACATGGTCACTCCTTCTAGTTAGCGGTTCCTTTACAAATTCCCTCCAAAATATTTCCCCCCAAGAGCTTCCCACCCTTTATTTTGGCCTTGCCAAGAACTCTCCTCTTCTTCTTTAGAACCTATTTTTCATCATATATAATTCCTTATAACCTCATGGTTTTAGAGAATATTCCTTGGATCTCTTACAAAATACCACTTCATATAGTTGCTCAGGGCCACCACGGAAAAATACAACTATTTACTCTAAACAACCTCCAATTTTACAAACTTCCGCCATGTCCTTCATATGTCATCATGACGTAGCAAAAATTTTGCAAGCTCATGTCACACTATATTTGGAATTTCCACATGTGTATGAGCATGACATGGCTAGAGAAATTAATGTGACAAGACATTTTTGAAAAGCACAGGCCTTTAATCACTCTCTGACGACATGTTCCACATAAATAGGTGATCTTTATTTAAACCTCACATGTACCTATAAATCGGAATGGGATATGGTATTAATATCAAAATTATGTCCTTTACCATATCAAAGACAATGCCATGCCTATTTAAATAGTCTACTATTCTTCCATTTGTCACATATATTTTTGGATTCATTTACTTTCTTATTTTTGATCAACTGTCTTGTTTCCATGTCTTCTTCACCTTTGGATTTGAATCTTCCTCCTAGAGAATTCACCCATTTGGGTGAGTGTTTCCAATTGACTGGGCCAAATGAGGCTCTCATTCATCATATTTTTATCATACCAAATACTAGGGCTAGTCCTCCCAATATTTCTTTGTCGGAGGACATGCTTTCATTTTCTTGCAGTGCCTCACAAAATTATGCCCTTCCTTTCCTATTTTCCAAGTTCTTCATTTTCAGCTAGCTTTCCCAAAATACTAGGTTGACACAAAACAATTGAAATATTGTTAGCTTCACTAATACCCATACATTAATAATTATTATTGGTGTGTGAATAGGGATTACTACCAGCCCCTTATTCGACCACAGAAATCACAATGCCTAGTCTTCTGCTCACCCCACATGGGGATGAGAAAATCCCAACTACACCAAAGAATGAAACAAAGAAGCATTTGATGGCCTTAGAGGCTTCCCTTGCTGAAATGTGGTCCATGATAGGCATTCAAGCCTTTCCCCTCAAGAAAAGGAGAACCATGAGGGAATAATTTGTTAATAATATTCCTCATTTCCTCATGTCTCGACTTTCATCGGGTAAGAAGAGAAAATCATATATAAAGGGGGAAATTCCCCTACGAATGGGTAAACTCACCTAAAAGGAAAAAAAAATCATCAATTCTTGAATGGGTCATGGCTAGGGACTCAAGAACTACTGGAAATGGGCATGTCACGGGGCTTGGTATCTAAAATCTAGTTCTTGTTTTGTGGCAGCCCATGAAAAATTTATTCGACACAAGGATGACTCTTTAAAACGTATTCCGAGCTTCCAGTGATAATGAGCCTACAAATTTTGATGCTCATGTATTTTTCTTTTGTCAACCAATCCATGTTTTATAACATTGTATACTCATATGTATATGTTTTGCGAGGGTAGGGGCCCCTAAAATAGAACCCCATTTTTTTTAATGTATTCATTTCTTTGAGTAGCCTTTCTATTTTAAAATGCATGCCGTGTGTACATATTGTTTATTTTAAAATCATTCAGCGCATCTTGTAGTTACTTATTTTCTCTTCCTTGTAACATGAGCAACCCTTGAAAGTAGAAAATTTTGTCTCATGGCTGCATTTTACACTTCACTCGTACTTTACACAAAATCATGGGAGGAAGAAGTAGGCACTCATTATCTTGTTCGCCCTCGAACTTAAGAAAACCTAAGTTTCTTTACTTATTTATATTTTAGTTGGATATCCAGGCATAGAACAAAACCCTGGACCATGTCATAGAAAACCGTTAGAGAATCGGGCCCTTAGATTTAAGATGTTATTCACTTTATAAACCTAGTAAGTATCCCTTCTCAGACATTGAGGTCAAACTTATTCTTGTGTACATTCCCCGGTATGACCCAGAAAATAGGAAACACTGTTTGTTCCCACTATGGAAGATATAATCTAGGTCGAGTTACGAGAAAATTTAGAGTGTATTTTCGGGATGGCCTACAAATTTTTGGAGATACTTTAATTTTTGAGCTTCGAGGAAAAACTGCACTATCCATACCCTATTCACACTTTACAAAACATTCCTAAAGTCTTAACCTTGTACTTGAATTTTTTTATGTCATAACTTAATCATGTAGATGTTTGAGGACCTTCATAGAATTGGTAGGACCACTATGTTCCTAATCATCCCATTGTTAAAATATGAGCCAAGATAATGAAGATATAATAAAAAACCATCCCTCATCCATTACTTCTCTAGGAAGAGAATCCACTTAACAAGTTAGTTTTAGGAAATATGATGGAAACAAATGGGTACCAAAAATAGGTAGAAGAGCCAACATTCTTTAGAGGTCTATCTTAGTTCAGTTCGAAAACATGGATGTAGTCCTATATTGCCACAAAATCCACGGGTTTTCTATGGGTCGGGGCAAAGAACAATTTTGAGTCTAATTTTTTTAGCATGCCCAGTGGGATAGGTTTGAATAACTTTACAACTTCATACCTGCAGGATTGATGTGTTCTTAGTGGTATTCATCCTTTAGAGGTATGTTTTCAACACATCTGGTAACTCCATTGATTTAACCAACCCATTATCTTTGTTAGAGACCTTTTGCTTTCCTTACATTTATTTCCATTCATTATTTCCCTTCCATTCTTTCATTTTCCTTTCATTCATGAAGTTGTGTAATCATGAATTCAATCCCTCATTATAACCCTCACTTACAATAGCAATATCATTACCCTCCACCTCCATATTTTGAGTATCCTTCCATAAACCAGTTTTATGAGCCCTATCATGAAGAATCTGCATATAACCCACCCTCCACTAACCCATATGGTTATTTTTCTAAACAAATGTTTATCGGGAACATGGTTATGGTGGGGATGGTGGAATTATCATGGAAGATGCTGATTTTTAGACACAAATTCAGAAAAAGGAGAAAAATATTGTGTAGGTCATATCTACTTGTGCAATAAACACAATCAAGATTGGTTTTGGAATCCCTATCTATGGACGTGACCTATACCAAACCGGTTCAACCTCAATAGAAGTTGAATTTTATGGTTTAAATGACACCTCAAATAACAAAGTGGGTCAAAGAAATGGAGGACTACCAATCTTTTGTTAGACAACCTTGTCAATGGGGGAACCCTACACTACCATCTCATAGCCCTTCCTTTTACTCTCCCCAACCTGAACCATCTCAGTCTGATTTCCATGACCCTAGCCTTCTGACTGCTCCCATTGAGGATTTCCCTTCTCCATATTCTTCCCTTCCATCTCACCTTATTTTCTCTTCCATTATCCCTCCCAAAACACCATCTCCTCCACAAGAGAAAATTTAACCTTCTTCACTATTTGAACCTTTTAAAAATTAGCCAAGCATTAAACCCTTGCCCCACTTTATAAAATAATATTTACATGTGCCTGAAATTCATGAACAATCAGTTGAAAATCATGAAGTAATGGAGGTTAACCAATAGACTAAGGGCCCAATTTCTTGGTTTCTGAGGAACCATTCCTAACTAAGTAATATCTTAAATATTTCATGAAAGTAAGTGTTGAGATTCATTATTCTAGACAAAAAGATGTACATGTAGCCATGGAGGAGAAGATTGGGAAGGAGCCAAATAGAGTAGATTAAATTCATAACTTTAAGGATTAGAGTCACAATTTTGAAGGGAGGATGGTTCATCACCAAGAACCTAACAATCATTTTTCTCCAATTTCTAAAAAAATAAGCTAATGTGAGTTCCATTCTTAAAAATCATGAAATAATTATTGAGGAATGGAATGAATCATAAAGCATAGTGGATAAATAAGTGACCCAACTTATTACTAAAATTCATCATATCTTGATGGAAATTTCTAAACTCAAGGAGGTTGAAAATAAGGGGTTGATATCAAAGGAGGAGAAGCTTCCAAGTGAGAAAGATGTTTCAATTGAGTGTAGTGATCCCTAATGTCCTACATGTTTAGAACTTGTTGCACTTTTGGAAGGTTGTAGTGGCCCACCAAGGATATCTTTAGATGTTGCAAACACCCAAAAGGAACTTCATGCCATGTAGGATAAATCAACCTAAGATGTTTTGAATGAAAAACGGGTCATAGAAATCTCCTTGCTTTCTTTAATCCTAAAATTTTAGATCTTTCTTCCCCTTCATCCTTAAAAAAATTATTATCCCATTTCCTCCCTAACAAAATTGGCTAACTTTAAAAAATTGGACTTGGGAAAATTTAATGGGATCTTAGTGAAGAATGTGAGAAAACTAGGCAATTTCCATGTATTGGGGAGTTACAATTATTTTGATGCATTTACCTCTTTCTCTCTAAGCTTAAAAATTTCAAAAGAACTTAGAAAAATTTGATAACAATGGAAAAATGAGGTTATGTAGTGTATTGTAGACTTTTGGTGTCTTTGAAGGAACTGTTTCCCCATGGCACAAGGTTCCCCTCATGGGTCTTGAGGTATTAAAACAAATAAAATATTTCAATGCGTGCGGATCGTGTCTTTGGGGAACTCACATAACACTTCCTCATCACTCTATGTTCCCCGGATCCCTTCTTGTACCACAAAGAAGAAATTTTGGCTAAGTGTCTAGTGCACTATGGATAGGGAGACGACGGGGGAAAACCATGTCCAAGGGAAATAAGGTTGGAAGGAATAGTTAGAGGGTAGAAAAGGTTCCCACAAGGTGAGTTAGGCCACATCGAGGGAATTGGAATGGGAAAATTTGTGTGGTATTTGAGTGATGTAGAAGAAATCGAGCGGGAAGAATGATTCTACTTGGGGTTGGTTCCTTGCAATAAAGCCTAGACTAAAGATAAAATATAGTTCAGGAACAAAGGAGACAAGGGCAAAGAATTTATGTGATGATAATAAAGGTGTTATGGGGAAGTAAAGTGTGGATGAAATAAAGTACGGAAAAAAAAATACAAAGGAGATAGCTACACATTTCTCCAAATTCCCTGTGCAAACTGATTATATCCACACAATAAAGGAAAATATGATTAAAGTGGACTGTAGCTATGCATTTGGAACTTGTGTTCCTCCTCAATCCCTTGGATCCGCATGGGCATATATTTTTCCCAAATTATCCAAATTTGAAAAAAAATAGACTTTTGGAAAGGTATTTCCATGCCATGCACCATGGAAAATGAAAATCTTGAGTTAGGTGAGAGTAAGTGGGAGAAAAGGGGGAAATATAATCTAGCATTAATGAGCATGGTTCTAGGTAGTGAGAAATCAAATTTGATGAGATATAGTGCCTTTTATTCTTCCAAAATAAAGACATCATTAGGGGATGGTGTTGTAACATGCCCATACCTCTTTTAGGGATTTAATGTAGGTTGTTGGTGGGTGAAGGTAGAAATTTGAGTTCCCTTTGTTTTCCCTCTTCTCTCTCTTTCCCATTCTCTATAAAATGTAAAAAGATGTTCATTTATAATGTTAAAGACTCTTGGGTTATACTTGGTGGTGTAAATCAACTTATATTAACTAATATGTAGTACATTGGATTACATTCATTTAGTTGTCGAGACAGGAGTGTAGACTTGAAATACTACATGTGTTGTACGTACAATTATAGTTAATCTAAGAGGCTGGAAAGGAAATAACTATCACATAACAATGCTGAAACTAAAATAAAATCCAGAATTGAAAATGGACTATTGCTAAATGTTATTGGTGAAACAAAGTTACAAATTCATAGAGAAGATTGTTCTTAAGGAAATATGCATGAAATGAAACAATGGAGGATTTATCAGACATTAAGTGAGCCCTAACTTGGGTGTTAATAATTTCCTAACTTTGTAACTAAAAACGAAATGACAAAACTTATATTTATTTATTTATTTGCATAAAAATTACATCTAGGAACAAAAGAGATTACTTTGATTCTCTTCTAACTCTATTCACTCTTTTCTCTAATTCCCAATATGAATGCCTATTACAAGGCACGGACCTTTAATTTATATCTTATCATTTACAACTTGTGAGAACAATAATAATACAATACAGATTTTCAACATAACAAGTGAGAGATTTAACACATGTTTGAAACAACATGTGTTCGGATAATAATCAGTTCTTCACTAATTCTTAATTTATGACCAAATTAAAGATGATTTATTTCTCAATTTTCCATGTTTCTATTGTAAATAATTATTCAATGAAATGTAATGAATTAAGTGCCAAGATATTTATAAATGTGGGTTCTTTTTTGTGAATTATTTCCTTATGCTACAAACGAGTTTCCATGGACAAGTTCTCTTGTTGTGGATGGGTTGTTGTAGACAGGTTCCTTTGTTGCATATGAGAAATTACTTACAAACAAGAGTGGCATAAACACATGTAATCATCTAAACAATTTATTGGAATGGAATAACAAGAATAAATGCACACATAATATCACAAAATAAAGAAAATCAAATATAACTATAACAATTAGTCATTATGACAAAAGTTCATGGTTGTAATAGTGATGTTTAGTAATGTAATTAACAAAATACATAGACATGTATACAAAGGTCTTATCAAAATACAAAAGATGAGTTGTTATGAAAGCAATTAATGCAGCTCATCACACCCCCAGGATTAAATGCTTGAATTTCCTCATTCAATAGCTTCATATATTTTCTGTTGGAAACTGCATTCTCACCTGAAATCTATGGGTGTTCCTATTCCTTCCTCTTCTGATAAGAAATATCCACAACTCCTCCTCAATCTATCCCATAATCTTTCTTGCACCCTTTGATTGATTGGTACATTTATTATCCAAAGTGTAATTATAAAATGAAATATTGGAGGATGATAAGTTATAGGAAACCAATCATCCCCACATTCATTTTTTATTTCAATATACTTGTTCACCCTATATAACATTGGAAGTATATTTAGATGTGAGTGAATTTATTTCCTTTGGAGTGTAGGTGATAACTCTATCCATATGGATTTTCATGTCATCATAACCTAAACTGCATGTTATTTGATCATGTTCATGACTTCTGTGTGGGATTCCATCCCGATTCCAAAACTCTATTTCTGATTGCATCCACTTCCATATACCTATCATATTCTTCTACAATTTCATCTGTTGTTGTTTCCTCAACTCTAATATATAGTGGTGTAACCTTCTCCAAATGTCTATATGCCTCCATTTTCTTAGCTCTTTCCATTTCATTTGAAATATAAGAACATAATTCCTTAACCTATACATCCCCAATATACAGAATTGGGATCCAATCTCTGTCATATGGAAGGGCATAATTATGCAAATATAGCTCACATAATAAATTTGTAGTTCATGTGTACTATGCTGATACAGAGTAAAGAAATTCTGTCTAATCTAATGTCATATATCATATCAAAATTTATGCAAGTAAACTTGTGGTACAACATCTTTTCTTTTAGGTATATGGCATAGACATTTGATGGGGGTCTACAACTCAACATGTCAAATGCTACCCGCATAATTTCCTTGTGTTTTTATTTCAGTCTTCTATTCTCATTGAATTTGTCTTCCATTTCCTCCTTATGTTTAGAGATAAGGTCTTCCTTATCCTTTTCCCATTTCTTCTTAACACTTTACATTATAAGTGTCCATTTGCAGAAACAAATTTTCAATATTGGGCCCCATAGTTTGTGTTCCCATCTCACTGTAAGATGGTTTTTTAGGTTCCTTTTATGATTTCATGAATAATATTTAGGGGATGCATTGGTTCTACATTTGCTTCTTGTAGATTATCATTTTGTGATTGTTCAATAAATTTCTCAATGACTTGTTCATTGACATCATGTGTAGTCATTTTTGCTTGTTCATTTCCTCCTTCCACTACCTCTTCTACTTGTCTCACTTCATGAATCTCTACTTCATGAACTATTCCCTCATTCTAATTTAGTTCTTCTTGTCCTTCCATTAGTTGTTCATGGTATTTGGCTCTTGAGTTACTTTGTGGGAGTATCTCTATATTCTTTTCAATGGTCTAGAATTAGGATTTTATTTTATGGCTTCCAAATCACTATCCAATGAGATGGGTTGATATTTTCTTGAACTAGAGGTTTTTGTCCTCTTTTTCCTAATCCTATAGGAGCACCTAGTTTATTTTGGAGAAAAATGAGTAGATTTCCTTTTGGTTTTGGAAGTGGAGGTTTCAGGGGAGGAAAATTCCAATAAATTTTCAGCAATAAATATTCTCTCTAGTGAAATAGGTGTAGGGGTTTCTTTTGTGGAAGGAAGAATTTCAGAATTTATTAGTTCTTGAGGTGGGGAAGAGGGTGGTGTAACTTATGGCATATGTGAAGTATAAATTTCAATGTTGTTTCTCCTTTTTCTCCTCTTTCCCAACAAGGTTTCAATATTTTTCACTCTCACAAAGTCATCCCATGATATCTGAGGGTTCTCCTCTACAAAGTGTGCTTGACCACTAGGGTTATTAGAAAGTGATGTGACAGGGATGCCCTACCCCTTTGAACCTCTTTTCTCATTTTCTTAAGCATCTCATGAAAGAAATTTGGAACATTCACTTGATGATTGTTTTTCAAATGATTTAACAATTTGAAATGCATTGTATTTAACCTTGAATATCTCCCTTCACAAGTAAAATATTGAGCAGAAAAATTGACATCTTGTGCCCATAAAGATTTTGCTATCCAAAATCCACCCCTCAAGGTAATTTTGGATAACCTACAACATTTCTTCATGTTTGAGTGAGTAGGATTGGTCTCAAGACCAAAAATCAAGTCTTGGGGTTCCTTCGGCTCTTCTCTAATTTCCCTATCAAGAAAAAAATTCAAGGAGTTAGAAAAAATTGAAAAAATCCAAAAATTTGGCTTCAGCTAGTGTATTGTGGAAAAATAAGATATTTTCGTCCCAAACCACGGTTGGGACACTAGTACGCGAGACCCGCATGGCGAAATCATCGTCACTCAAGAGTAAATCGGTGAAGTTGTGTAAAAATTTCATAGGACACACGAGTACACATGGGACAATTGGGACCCAAACCCAAAACTGAAATGGCCGCATTCCTTTGTTGTAAAAGGGAGTAAAATTGGAAAAATATGTCCCAAATGGTCCACGACACATCGAGACGCCCATGGACATGCATCGTCGAAATGGCCGTAGCAAGGGAAAGTGGAAAAATCGGAAGTTTTTTTCGCATGTGGTCCGTGGGATAGTGGGACATTGGGATACATGAGACTTGTAAAGGAAAAAAGAGCCGATTAGTAAAGCAATGCGGTGAAAGTGGAGGTCAACGGACCTCATGGCCCGGTCAACGTCGGGAAAACGGGATATCAAAAGCCAAAAATACCACACAAAGATGGAATCGAAAAAAGTGGAGAAAGGAGGCCCGGAGTAGTCTAGGTACGCATAGAAAATGAGTTCTCTAAAAGCCAAAATAGCCACATACAAAGGAAAATAGTGCAAGTCAGATCCCGAACTTCAAATGGCCATAACGTTTGACCCTAAGCTCCAATTTTCACAAAATTTGACTTTTCGAGAATAAACGACATCCTCTATGCTAAAAAAATTATATTTCTTAATTATGATGAGGGTAGGTATTTGAAAATAAAATAATCACCTCCAGCTATGATAAATTAAATGCTAAGTCCCGTCAAGTGGAAATGTTTGATAGACCCAAAATAGCTTCCCAAACTCAGAAGGCCTTAACTTTTGCATTTCTCAATGAAAAATCCACAAAATTGGTACCGTTGGAATCATTTTTCTGATCCCGATGCACATCAATCAAGAAATTCAAAAATTGATGAGGAATAGATGGTAATTTTTCTAAAAATGTTCTTTGTTGAGAATAATGATTTTATTTTGTAGTTAGGATGCATTCAATGAAGCATGGACTGACATATTTCACTGCTACAAGTTATAGTAAAGTATAGGGAGCCTTTTGCAAGAAATACAAAATCATTTCACTTCATTTACTACATCTTGCAAGTGGTTGAAGGGAAGATTTTGGGATTTTAATTTTCCCTCTCTCTCTCTTCTAAAATTTCTATAAATTGGAGTGTTGGGCTCATTGTAAAGGAAGATAATTTTTGAGTAGCAAAACTCTGTCAAAATTGTTTTGTGAAGCTAATGTGCTACAGGACCTTATAGTGGACTCCTTGTATGGTGATCCAAGCCCTTATCTTGTAATAGATTGGATTGTGCATACTATGAAGCAATAGATGCAAGTTTGTGGATGTATCTTCCCCTTGTGTTTTTTTGCATTCCTCTTTCCCTTCAATCTCATTGCATATATATTGTGTCTATCTTATGCTATTGTAGGGATTCATTATCATTGTGTGTGTATGAAATGTTGTTGTGAATGTAGTTGCTATATTGTGGAGAACTGTTATCACCCCTTCTAGTATGCATTTTGCCCCTACTTTTCACACATTGGAAGACTATTCTCACTCTCCTTTTCTGGTGTATCACCACTTTAGTGTAGGATTTTTTTCATGCATTCTCTCTCCCTGGTCCCTTGGAAGGTTAGATTAGGACATATAGTTTTTCCTGCATTAGAGTATATTGTGGTAGGTAGTTTAGGAGCAAGAACCAACTTTCTCTGGAGGTCTATCTCAAGTAGCAAGTCCCACAACTTTGAGATAGTACCCATGTTATCCAATCACACTATGAGCTCAAGCACACACACTTGTGTAAACCATAAAGTCTTGTGAATCAAATATGACAAATTTGAGAGATGTTCTAAAAGTACCTTTGTGCTCTGAGAAATGAACTCCTCATCATTGTATACAAATTCTCTTCTTGCTACTTCTGGGTCAACTTTGTTTGGAAATGGCTCTCCCTAAGTTGGTAAACTAGTGACCTCTTCTCAAATTGCATCACTTACCCTACATTTTAAACATTTTACCTTTTTCCATCCAATATTTAGGGTATTTGCAAGCTCTACATAAAGAACCCTCATCAAAGCCTTGAATTTTTTAATGTATTGCATCCAACCATGATTCTCAAAGTACTACACAACCTTAGGATGATTTAGAAGTTACAAATTTGTAGAAGGTTCATATTTGATCAATCACCTCCCATGGTGGATACACAACTTCTCCCAGGTGCAATACACAACCACACAATTTTTCCTTGAAAGTACTTTGCAAAAATGAATTATGTTGATGGATTTTCATTTCTTTGAACTTTATTACCAAGGGACAAGCAATACATTTAGGGGTGATTAATCATTAAGTGGATGTGACAACATTGAGTACATAAAGAAAAATGATGTGACACATTGGCTTATGTGGAGGGCTTAAGTGGACACATCATAACTGAAAGGAAGTGGTCTTTTAATGTGTCACATGCTTTATGACTTGGCATAACTCATAATTAAATACAATTAATCTAATCATACTTTATTAAAGTAATAAATGTATGCACTTATCTCATTGTGGCTTGCAATGATTGATGTGCATGCTTTATTAAACTAGATTCTTGGTTGCATGCAAGTTCCCTGTGATGTTGTGGATGTGGGTTTAACTTGTGTTGATTACTCCTTACTATAAACAAATGCTTCCTAGAGAGGAAATATAATTGGTTGGGGTGTCAATCATTCTTTGTATATCATCCACTTGTGCATGCTTCCTTGATGTCCATTATGTAACCATGAGTTCTTCTAGATGCTTCAAATAAATAGGATCTTATTTCTTATGGTTGAAATTTGAAGTCTTAGTCATTGCACTCTCTCCTTGTGATGGAGATCATGCTCTCCTACAATCACTTGTCAATAAAACCTGAAAAACAAAAACTTATATAAAAATGGGTTAGCAGAATGTTGATGATCACCCAGAAAGGTAGATCTCAACAATTTTATTTAGCCTTGAAGTATTCAGAAAGCATAAATACTCCAAGACTACTGAAATATCATCAATTCTATGCAATCCTAGAAGGTGAGCTAATAGGATCAACCTATGAGGTTAATTCGATGTTTCTTTCTCCATTCTTCTTTGATATCCTATGAACAATTCTATAAATGATCCTTTATCAACTAGATTTTTATACAATCTTAACTTGTGGCCATTCACCAACAACTTGAATCTCATAGGATCAATAGTAGTAAGATTCACAACTCCATTAGGGAATATCTTCTCAATTTCATAGGGGCCTAGCCACCTTGTTCTGAGCTTCCCTATGTGATCCTTGTATTTTGAGTCAAACAAAAGTTCCCAATCACCTTCCTAGAACTATCTTGTTTTAATATACTAGTCATGTCATTTGATTATTTATTTTTGCACTACCTCTGTGTTATGAACTGTGGTGCTTTCTTAATTCATCCAACTCATTGAGTTGGATAATTATCTATCTCTGATATTCTGATAAGTCTATTCCCATCTCAGTGTAGTTCTCAATGTTTTATGCTCAAATTCTATTAGAAAAACAACAATCTTTCCATATAATAGTTCAAATGGTGTGAAGATAATTATCATCTTCCATGTTGTATTAAATCCTCATACTTCTTCTATAATATTATCTTCTTAGTCTCTTCGTGGAGTGTTATAGTCTTTATCAATATGGCCTCTATCTCTCTATTTGTAACCTCTACTTGGCCATTAGACTAGGGATGATATGGTGTAGAATTTCTATTCCTGATTTCATATTCACTGACCAAATCAATAATCACATCAATAGTAAAATGTGTACCCTAGTCTGTCATAATCTCCCTTGGGACTCCATATCTAGTAAAGATGTTCTCATACAGGAATTTAGCCACCTTCTCACTAGTATGGTTTGGAAATGATTTTACCTTTGTCCACTTAGCTAGGTAATATGTACAAACAGGATATACTCTTTCTATTGAGATGGAGATGTTATAAGGTTAGCAAAATCTAAGGCCCACTTATAAAAAGGTTGTAGAACCAATTGAGGTTGTAATGTAATCTCATTAGACTTAGTGGGATTTCATATTCTCTGTAATTTGTCACATATCTTAGTTTAGTGATACATCCTTATGTAAATTTTTCCAATAGTAGCCAATATTCAATACCTTCGTGTTTTTATCTTTGTAAGAAAAATTCCCTCCACGATGTTCATTTTGAAAAGCTCTAAGGACATCAAAAATATCCTCATCATCTATACACACATTCTCACTACTTGATCTTTACCTGTATAAAATAGAAGTATATCTATCCAATAAAATGGTAAACTCTTTTCAATTAAATACCTTTTCTTAAAGGATGAAAAATGTGGAGGTGTTTTACTTGAGACCAAGTAGTTAGCTATGTCTACATACCAGGGTGTTCTTGTAGAAATAGAAAACAAATTCTCATCTAGAAATGAATCATCAAATACTTTATCTTCATTTTTGGTCTCCATCCTTGAGAGGAAATCTTCCACCACATTATCTATTCTAGGCTTGTCTACTACGGTGACATTAAATTCTTCCAATAGGAGCAGTCACCTTATAATTATGGTGCTTAATATTGGTTTGTTTACCAGATACTTGATTATAGCATGATCAGTGTGAATAAAAATTGGGTATCCTATGATATAATGTCTAAATTTGTTTATGTAATATAATACTACTACGAACTCTTTTTCTGTTATTGTATAATTCAATTCTACATGTTGAAAATTCTTTTTGACATTGTATATTACACAATTAAGACTACCATTTTTTTACCTAGGATAACTCCAATAGAATGATTTGATGCATCTATGTGGATGTGAAAAGGAAATATCTGGTAAGGTCTTCTCAACATAGTAGAAATAGTTAGCATATCTTTTAAAGTTTGAAAAGCACTTTCACAACATTTAGTCCATACAAAATTAGCATCCTTTCCCAAAGAATGCAAAAAGTGGTGCTTTGTAATTTTGCTAAAGTCTTATATAAACTTTCTATAATATACAATATGGTCTAAAAATATGCTAACATATTTTTGTTTTCATGGTTTTGTAAGCTTGAATATGAAAATACTTTTATGGATGTACTTGAATTCTTGTTGAGGAAAGGTAGTTCCCCAAAACTATACCCTCTTACATCATCATATAACACTTCTCATTACTTAGGGAAAAATTGTGATCCTTACATATTATTAATACCCTATCTATATTTTTCATATCCTCCTCAAAATTAATACCATAAATAGTGAATTCATCCATATAGAATTCCATACAATCATTTTTCAAATAATAGAAGATACTAAAGACTACCCTTTGGAATGTGGTACAGGTACATTACAAGGCAAAATGAGAGAATTGAATAGGAGAATGTCCCCATGGAAATGTGAATGTAGTCTTATCTTCATCCTCTGGTGAAATATGGATCTTATTGTAACCGGTCTTGTATCTATAAAGAAAGGAGAAGTAATTTTTGCCATCTAGGGTATAAAACACTTAATCAATGGACATGGTAGTGGTATTTATTTGTGGCTGAATTTAGTTCTCTGTAATCCACATAGATTCTCCATTTATTATTATTATTTAGTACAATTACTAGAGGTGATACCCATTGGTTGTCTGATATGGCGTATATGAATCCGAAGGTCATCAGTAACTTTCATAGTTCACCCTTCATAATTTCTCTTACTATTGGGTTCATGCACCTCTGTGGCTTTCTGATTAGTTTACATTCTTATTTAATATAAATTATATGAGTAAAAATCCTAGGATGAATCTCATTCATATCACTATAATCCCAAGAAAATGTGTATTATGTTCTTGAAGAAGAGAAATAACAATTTCTCTGTTGTATATTCACCATCTTGCTTATATTTAGTGGCCTCCCTAATGTTATTTCTCTTTACTTTAGAGATGTATAGAATTAAACACATGTTGTTATTAATATAATTTAATATGAAGTCATGAAAAATAAGTTAGTGAAAAATATAATTTTTACTTGAAATATTGACGGTGCTTTGTTGTTATAAGAATTGGTTCAAAGGATAGCTCAAACACCTCAATATATCATAAATTTATTCATTTATTCCATATTTTGTTTTGTAGAATATTAGAGATAACAACATATTCCTCCACGATATTCAATAGTCCAATAATTTTCAAACATCATTAGCTATTGGAAAAAGCATTGATCAATTTCTGGTTCTTCAACCCAAACGGTTTAATCATCACTATTCATGGTTAGGCATGAAGATAGAGTATAAGTTTCTTGGTACCATTTCCATTTTAGATGATCATGTTTCTGACCTCCACCCTATAAATGCATCATCAATGGCCTTCATAGTATAAGAGGGTAACCTCTTAGACTTTCCTTTGGTGTAGAAAATGAAATCAAGAGGGTATTCCTAAGAGTCTACCACCACAAAAATGTCCTCAAGCACTCCTTTAGGACAGATATTGATATATCCGCTAGTTACAATACTATAGTTGTTGGCCTCAGTCCTTCCAACTTCAAGTCATCCATGATTTTCTTGGTCATGAAATTGATTTCTACCCCTAAGTCAATCAAAGTATTTTTATTGTAGTTCCATTTATAGTAACATTCACCAAAGGATTGCTTGGATCTATGTACTTAGGTACAAAAGTTTCAAAACATGATGTCATCAAACTATCCAATGACTTGTATAGTGGATGGATATTTTATTTTTCTACTTGGATTATTTATACATAGATCCTTGATCAACTTGTTATAATAGACACATACGTGATGGATTGAATGAGTGGAATTTTTACACAAATTTCCTTCAATTGATTAACAAAATTAGAATCAGAATTTGATTTAGGGTCAGATTTTATCTCTTGCAATCTTTCTGGAAATGGGGTCCATTAAATTTCATCTTAATTTTTCTAGAATTTTGTTCATTTTATTACAAATCAGCTTGCAGTATCTTCAAGCTTTGGTGCAAATCATCTTTAGAATTGTGGTTCATTTGGTATCTCTGTGATTATAGGTTTACTTGGTGGCATAAGTGCTCTTCTGAAAAAATATGGATATTATTGACATCAACTGAATAAATAGAGTATTGGGTTGATTCAATGTTATAGGATGGATGAGCAACTTTATTATTAGGGTTAGCTATTGGTTGAGTTAGAAATTGAGTAGCTTTTGGTTGAGAGATAGATTGGGGGTTTGAAATCAAATCTTGTTGTTGTGGGTAGGGAGGTTGCTGGTAGGTTTGTTGGTAGTTAGGAGGTTGATTGTTCCATTATGTCCCTCATCTCTAATGTTGTTACCATGAATAAGGGGGTACTACCATTTTTGTCTTGAGAATTGAGGTTTCCATGATTTGTTGGTATCAGCTAGAGTAAGAATCCCATCCTTGCTTGAGTATTAGCCAAAAGTGGGGTTACATATTGTTATATGAACTATTATACCAATTTTAAAAATTTGGCATAAGATCTTATGACATACCTCCTTGTCTTAGAGGCCATGGCTTACTTTAGGAAATATATAAAACTTTTCCATCCTCCATTTCTATCATTTTGAACTCGGTGTAGCATCCTATCCTTATGGGATCTTCTGAGTCGATCCCTACTTGTGAAATAAAATTTCTTTCTTCTGTAATAATGATAGAACTCTACAAGTGCCACCTCTACATCCTCTCTCTTCTTCTTTGCATGTAGAGATCAAGCTAGATGGACATGTCATTAACTATTTCTTATTTCATGATCTTAAACATGTTTGCTATTTTTGATTTAGATATTTCCCAAATTCCATTGTCATTTTCTCCACCCTTCGATCTAGTACTTCTTATTATTTTCATGGTTTTTATAGAATAGTTCTTTTAGGCTTGATAAATATCCTCAAAAGTTACTTTGGAGATGTCTTTAGTTCCTCTTAATTAAAAAACATCCCTACCTTCCTCACTGATTCCTTTTAATAAAATTAACTTGAGAGACTCAGGAGGTAACCTTGTATGTCTTTACTTTTGAACAAAAAATAGGAATCTCTCTAGGTAATATTCTAGTGGATCATCTTCCTTTTTTTCCTTCATGAAGATTTCATCTCCTCCTCTTTTACTTGGCATGCAATAGTCTTGGTACTTGGTTAGAAAATTATCTTTCATCCCCTTCCAGGTAGTAACAACATCTCTTCCTAGGCCCATAAACCATCTCAAGGCTACATCCTTGAGTGTAGCAGGAAAATTTCATCTTGTGTGCATAAGCTATGTAGTAATAACTCCCACGTAATACATAAAACTCAAACAAGAAAGTGTTTGGATCTTCATTCATAGATCTATGAAAATTAGGAAGAGCTGATGAATAGATGTTCTTCATTTGAGAAGGATGATTATTATTGGAGATAGGAAAATCAAATGTGTTTGGCTCCCTTACCTATTATTCCATGTCTCGATTCACCTCCTCTACCATGTTAGACTTTTTAGGAACAACCTCTCGAAACCTCACTTAGGAGGGAGTGTTTTATCAAAAAACCATGTACATAAGAGGATGTTTCTTCTTCATAATTAGAAGTAATTTTTGTTATTTGAGGATTGGGTAGGAATCTACCATAGTCATCTCTATGATGGTGCATACATCAACTGATTTAAATCAATAAACATATAGTAGTGGGGGGTTTGAATATAGAATTTCTACAACCTAATATGTTCTAAGAATTTCATAAATGCAAAACCTCACCAACTTCTATAACTTTGGCAATATCCCCGACAATGGTGCCAAAAATGGTGGTGTAAATCAACTTCATTAGGTTAAATTGGGTTAGTTATATTAGACAAGGGAGTGTATAATTAAAATACTTCCCATGTTGTATAAACAATTATAGTTGATCTAATAGGTTAGAAATGAAATAATTATCACATAACAATGCTAAAAGTAAAATAAAACTCGGACGTGAAAATGGACTATTGCTAAATGTTGTCGGTGAATTTTTTTCTGATTTAGAAAGAAGATTGTTCCTAAGGAAATATGCATGAACCAAAAATAATGGAGGAGATTTAGCAGACCTCAAGTGGGCCCTGACTTGGGTGTTAATCCCTTCCTAACTCTATAACTAAGAACTAAATAACAGAACTTAGATTTCTTATTGATTTGCATAAAACATTACATCGGGAACAAAAGAGATTACTTTGATTCTATTCTAACTCTGTTCACTCTTTTCTTTAATTTCAAATATAACTTCTGTTACAAGATATTGGCCCTTTCCATTATATCTTATCATTTATATCACGTGAGAATAATAAGAATACAATAAGGAGTCTTCAATAGAATAAGTGAGAGATTCAACATATGTTTGAAACACACAAAAAGTGTTCAACTAACAATCAATTCTTCACTAGTTTATAATAAGTGAACAAATCAAATATTCATTTATTTATCAATTTTCTATGTTTCTATTGTAACTAATTCTCCAATAGCATGTAAGGAATTAAGTGATGATATCTTCATAAATGTAGGTTATTTGTTGTGAATGATTTTTCTTATGCCACGCAGACAAGATCTTTGGCTACGATGTCAAGTTCCTTTGCTACATATGAAAAATTACTTACAACCAAGAGTAACATCAACACATATAATCATAAATTTTTTTATAGGAATAAAAAAGAGTAAATTAGCACATAATATCACCAAATAAAGACAATTAGATATAACTATATCCATTAGTCATTATGCCAAAATTTCATGGTTATAATAGTGATGTTTAGCAATGTACTTAGGAAACACACAAACATGACTACAATGGTATTATCAAAATAAAAAATATGAGTTGTTATAAAAGAAATTAATACAAATCATCATGGAGCCTCTTGTAATGTTGTTATAGTATTCTACAAGTGTCAATTTTGAGTTGCACGCCTCAGATTTAGACATCTTGCATGGCAATCCTTTCATTTGTCTATCAATGTAATGGATTGTGCATATATTGAAGAAATAAAATTACTTGTTTTGTGGCTATCTTCTGCCCTAGTTGTGTTATATTTCATTTTCTTTACTTTCATTGTATCAACAGTATAATATGCATTTTAAGTTCTCCTTGCAAGGTTTTTAATGTGTTATGCTCCATGGAAATGGCATTTGAATGTTGTTTTGGACTGTGGAACTCATTCCTTCCCTATCCATCCTCATTTTTATTCCATATACACTAATTTGAGAGTGTATCACCCTCTATTCTTGGTGTTATCACCTCTATTTATATTACGATTTCTATTTTATGCATCTCCTTCTCACCTTCCCTTGGAATGCTAGAGTAGAGTTAGATAGTTGTATTTCAATTCCTAGGAGTAGTTTAGAATTAGGAATAGGTAGAGGAACCAACCTTCTTTGGAGGTTTGTCTTAGTTCAAGTCCCACAACTTGGAGATAGTCCCATGTTGCCTCAAAATCCTAGGTTTTCATGGCTCAAGGCCGGGTGTAATTTTGAGCTAAAACATTGTTGACACACACTGGTGGGAAAAGTTTGAAAAAATTTACAACTTCACACCACATGGTATATTTTTTCTTGGTGGTATTTAGCCTTTGGAGGTATGTTTTCAACAGATTTAGAGCCTCCACTGATTTAACCAACCCATTATCTCAGCTACATACCTTTACCCTTCCTTCCATTCATTTACATTCATTATTTCCTTCAATTATTTCATTTTCCTTTCATTCATGAAGTTATACAATCATGAATTCATTCCCTCATTAGAACCATCCACCTCCATATTTTGGGAATCCTTCCACTATTAGGTTTTATAAGCTCTGTCATGAAGAATTTTCATACAACCCATAATACATTGACCCATATGGTTATTTTTCTAACCAAAATGTTTATCAAGAACAAGGTTATGCAAGTGATGACATAAATCTCATGGAAGATGCTGATTTTTAGAGAAAAATTTAAGGAATGGAGGAAAACATGGTGCACTTCATAGATACTTGTGTAATAAAGGTAGTTAAGATTGGTTTTAGGAAGCCCTATCCATGGAAAATACCTACACAAAAATGGTTTAGCCCTCAATGAAGATGAATTTTATGCCTAAAATCAAACTTCAAATAACAGAGTGCATCAAATAAATCAAGGATTACCAATATAGTGTTAGGAATCCTTGTTAATAGGGAAATCTACACTATCATCTCACAACCCTTCTTTTTTTTCTCTCCCCAACCTAAAAATTCCAGTTTTATTTCCATGACCCTAGCCTTACGAATACTCCCATTGAGGATTTCCCTTCTCCATCTTCTTCCCTTCCATCTCACCTTCATTTCTCTAAAATTATCCTTCCCAAAACTCCATCTTCTCCACAAGAGAATATTTCAACTTCTTCACCATTTGAACCTTTACAAAATAAGCCAAGGTATAAAACCTTCCCCCAATTTATAAAATTAGATTTACATGTGCCTAAAATTTACAAAAAATTAGTTGAAAATGATGAAGTAATGAAGGTAAAAACAAAAAACTAAGGGCTCAATTACTTGGTTTATTGAGGACCCATTCCCCACTAAGAAAGATATTGAATTAGTAAAGAAAATACAGAAGGTTCATGTGGAGAGTAGAGCACATTCAAAGGTGCACTTTTGGAATATATGGGAAAGGATCATCATGATGAAGAAATAAAATAGGTTGGGACTTAGCCATTTTCACGACAAGGATCTATTTTTGGAGATAGTGTGGAGCACTCAAACTAATTGGAGACTTGCACGTCACACATTGGCTATTTTTGGAGGATTAGCTATGAAGCGCTTTGCATGGACACAAGCTGGAAATAGATCTACTACTATCAGTTAACTACCAAGTAGTCTATTGTTAGCGCACTTGCATGTGTGGCTATTTTTGTAATAACGTGGTGGTAATAATAGCATGTGACCTATTTTGGGATTAGATAAGTGGTGAAGGGAAAGTCCCCACCCTTATAAGTATGTAGTGTAGTACTAGTAGTAGATAGATAGAGATAGAGATAGATATATGCATACATAGGGAGATTATGCTGCTAAATCTATGTTATGCGCATACATACTATTATTATTGTAATGAAGCTTTTGTATACTTATTGCATTTAATATAATGGAGGATATTGGATGAATCTAAGTGTTAGTTTTGTGTGTATCTGAATCTAGTATGTTTTGATCTCATCATGGTTAATACTTAATTTTTTTCCCTTAGATATAGATCTGGCATGCTGTAGAATGATGTGTTAGTAATGGAACTACATGTGTTAAGTCTTCATCATGCTAACATCCTGCAACAACAACCCTAAAGAGGGACCTGGTACCTTTGCATGCTTGGGTGAGAGCTCTCAGTCTAGGCTGAGTGATGTGCCAAGCGTGTCTAGGGTCTTATTGGGCTTATATTACTGAATTCTAGGCTGCATCATTGGTTCCATTTTTGGGACCTCTTTTTAGTTGTTTTTAGGATGGTTCATGATGAAGACATACCGGTTGACCTTAGCAAGTGTTGAAGAATGGATACATGATCTAGAAGAAGAATACGCATGGTGATTCAACACTGGATCTGAGTTTAACACACGTGTGTGGGTGGAACAAAATATGTATGATAGTTTATATGAGATATTTTTTCACTATCTTTCTAGTAGAATTATATGAGTGGTTGATTGCTTATGCATCTAAGTGGAATTGGAGGTATCGCACTTTTCTAGATGCAGGAAGAATTCCAGGCCCTTTATGATGTTGATCTGATTTGGACGAGCTGTGGATACATGTGGTTCCATGGTGTCTTGAATAGTTATATCTTGGAATACTCAATTTCCACTTATTCGTGTCCAGAGGTAGCTGAATTCTAGTTTTACGATATCCAAGGGGAGCTTACCTACAAGGCATTCCACTGGTGATCAAGATCCTGATGGTAACTTTGAATCTGGAGAGTAAACCGATGGCTAACTAAACCTCACCACATGGCGGGGGAAGGAGCAGGTTTGGTGAAAGATGGAAGACCTAGTGGTAAAAGGAAGAGAGAGGAAAGGTGACTTAAGTATAATGAGGCATGTGAGAGGGAGATAGAGAAGCAACGTAACATTGCAGAAAGTATGGTGTTGAGGAGAGAGATGGCTCGTGAAGGATTTGAAGCTCACGTAGAAGACGTGGAGCTAGAGCATCAGAACTCCCCATCTTGGAAAGCATGATAGGATCCTTCCTGGCCTCAGAAGAAGTGCACCAACAGAGACTACCTGGGCCATGGGGTGCATCATCTGAATCCACTGTAACCTTTCCCTTGCCCTTGCATTTGGTTTTCCAGCATCTAGTACAAAAAGTCAACAAGCTAGTTCAAGTAGTGGGAGAGTAGGAGTGAGTCTTATAAGAGGCACAATGATGGACAACACAAATGGCTTTCATTGTTATATGGGAGTACCTTTTTGGGTGTATCATCAACACATAATACAAAAGTGCACCAATTTTTGGATTAACTTCTGGGAGTAGTAATGCTTCACAGACTATCAGGGTACAATTTAGTTCTACTATTGGGACACATAGGAAGTACATCTTCTGGTCCGACCCCAACTATAAGTTTGGGATCAGGAGGCATAGGTAGCTCTGGTTTAGGTGGATCTGGAGGTTCTGGAGGTAGGGGAAACACAGAGGTTCTGGATCAGGTGGGCAAGGTCCGCACCAACCCCATAATATTTACATGGAAATGTCTCTTCATCTTCTAGAGTATAGGGGCATAGAAGATGTCTATGAACATGTGCATATGTGTGAAATATTGTGGTGCATAAAAGGAATCACATGGCTTTTGAGCGTAGGGAAAGCCAATTTTCTACTATGTTACAAGGGCGCACACACAGCTGGTATAGAAAGTTTGACCTTGATCAGACTTGCATAGATTATACAACTTTAAAGGATGCATTCCTTAAAGAGTTTCATATCCCTGAGTTTGAGTAGAAGAGTATAAGTGCACTCAAGGATATTAAGAAAGGCACTACTGAAAGTGTTAGAGAGTATGATGCATGGTTTAAAATGTTGTTATCAAAGCTTTCTTATGACATACATGCAAGCCAACATGCACAATGGTTCGTTGGGGGCTTGATTACCCTTTTAGGAGGGCATTATCACATAAGACATACACTGATCCTGTGAAGCACTTGAAGCAGCCTTGCATGCACGCATTGAGGTAGTTGGAAGCATAGATACTGGGGTGAGCCCATTTTTAGAAGCACAAATAGCAGCTATGGAAAAATAGTTGGAGAAACTATCAACAAATTCAGCACATGAGACATGCACAAGGATTTGGTGCATAGATTGTGAAGTAGAAGGTCACACAAAGGATAGTTTTCCTCACATAAAAATATACACTCATTGTTGATGGATTGTGAAATATGCCATTTAAACCATGATGCTAGCCACTTGCCCATTATTACAATGTGATAAGGAAGAATGTTTCAAGCTACTGTAAAATTTGTAGGTCCATGACTCATGACATGAGAAGACTACCAACTGATTGGATAGATCCATGATGCTATAGATATTGGTGTATGATAGACAAGAGTTTTAGATAACTCTAAAGGAAAGAATGAGCATCAGGACCGGGATCACAATCAAGGCGCTATGATCGGAATGAAGGGCATTTTGAAGGAGGTCATGGTAGAGGTCGAGGATACCATGGTGGATTTGGAGGATGAGGCCGTGGTGGTGGTGGAAGAAGTGAGTTCCTCATGGAACATGTTATACATGTGGATCTCCTGACCACTATAGTGAATGTCCTCAGAATATTACATGTTCTTTCTATGGAAAGAACCATAGCTATGAGGAGTGCCTAGACTTATATGAGCATCTGAGTAAGCAACATAAACAAGAAAACAAAAGGCAGGATGGTTAGGATACAACATGCTTGTTGAAAATCAATGGATGCCTAAGTTGGAAGTAGAATCGAGGCACTACAAGTGAAGATCATGACCCGCGCTGAGGTGGCACGTGCCAGGAAGCATTGCAGCAGAAACCTACCATCACTAAAGAAGAAGTTCTTCATGCATGGTACCCAGATCCTACCTATCAGAAGGAGGTTTATCAGGAAACCATGGAAGTTCTAAGGAATCTTTAGGGTGAGATACAATACTTAAAAGAGAAAAAAGAAAAAAAAGAAAGCAGAGATGGTCCAAACTGATATAGATGACTTGAGGGAAGTGTGTAAAATGTTGTGCCAGAAAACATCATTCCATTATTAGGGAGTTGGTTAAAAGGAAACACTCCATGTGCAATAGTACTGAGACTGGATGAAGATCCGCATGTGAATCTTCCCCCTCATAGCCTAGATTATGACAAGGAAATCACTCTAAATGTTGTTGTGGATGGGTGGCTATTGAGTAATATATTGATTGATACAAGCAGCATGGAAGTCAATGTTCTTACCTTGGATGCATGGGTACAAATGGGAAGACCCCCATTGCAGCCATCCTCTAATGTATTATTCATGGCTAATCGGACTAAGGCCACTCCCATCGAGTTTTGAAGGATGCATCCATTACCATACAAGGAGCCAAGTTCACTAGAGACTTTGAAGTTTTAGCGCTGGTAGAGTCAGATAGCTTCCCAACTCTATTGGGGCATCCTTGGTGCTATGAAAATAATGTTGATCTTGGTTCAACAAGGGCTATATCAGTTTTGAAAACAAAGAGGAAAGAGTTATTATCCCTTTAACAGATGGAAAATATATGCCCTATGTTGAGCCCTTAAGTGAAGAAGATCTGAATAGGATTTATGTACGCGCCATCCGAGATCCAAGAGATGATTGAACCAACCAAAGAAGGACTAATTCAAGTGGGAGGATGCATAGTCTATTAGTGATACTACAAGTGTTGCTTGTGATAATTGGGCTCACAACACTTATGAGTTGGTAGGGCGCAATGAAGTAAAGAGCATATTTCCTCGAGGCACAAAACCATGTTATGTCAAGAGGATAGGTAACAACTTGGTACCTTGTTACACAGGAGAAGGGGATCCCATGGTATTCCTGTGTGCCATGGAAGAAAAGTGGATAGACCCACTGGAAAGAAGAAATATGCTAGCATATATACACTATGTGGGACAACAACACATTGGTGGGTGGCCCACAGGGATAATCTTGTGGATGGAATGAAATTGGGATTGCTCTTACTACTAGGTTCTTCAGGAGAAATGCACCTACTCAAATAAGTACTTATCATGGTAATCAACCTGTTCAACACCATGTTCAGAAGTGTGAGAGACTCTGGAAAAAAGGGAAGAAGCTTTACCACCTTTCTATGGGTGCACAAGTTTTATTCCACTTTACAAGGTTGCACGCGTGCTTGGTATGTATATGCAGAACTCCATAGAGAAACTAGAAATTGGTAGAATTTAATTACAGGAATGGCCCAGACATTTGACTTCTTCTCTACAAAGCCTCTCGGTGGAAGAAGCATTGAAAGTTATCAAGTGCTTAACTATGGGGGATAGTGCCAAGGCTGAAGAACTCCTTCAGGAGTTATTAGATAAAGAAGACTCAGGAGTGCATCTTGATGAAGAACCAGAGGCCGATGCAACATTACTTCAATGTGCTTGCCTTGAGAAAGAGAAAGGAAAAATGGTCTACTTAGTGGATGATGAAGAAGTAGATAATCTAGATGTAAACCATTCAACAAGGAGGTGTGAGGTATTGGACAGTGTGGATAAGACCACATGTGCCTATCATGAACCTATGAAGACAAAGCAGGTGAATATTGGAACAGATATATGAGCCTAAGGAAGCCATAATTGGAGACTATTGGTCAGACTCTGAAGTGGAAAAAATCATAGAGTTACTAAGGGATTACCAGGACTTATTTCCTAGGGGGTACCATGAACTTAAAGGCATGCATGAATCATTAGGGGAGATGAAGATAAAGCTTAAAGAGGGTGTGTGCCAGTTAGAAAGAGACCTTACAGAATGAACCCCAATTTGTGTGAAAAGGTCAAAGAAGAGATTGATAACATGTTGAAGTCTGGGATTATCAAGCCCCTTGATGAGTCAGAATGGGTTAGTCCAATGGTGATCAATATCAAGAAGGATGGATGGATTAGATATGTGTGGACTATAGGAGCTGAATGTTGCATGTGTAACTGATCCATTTCCTATGCCATTCATTGAGGAAATACTAGAAGGAGTTGTAGGGTGTGAAATCTATTCATTTACAGATGGGTTCTCTGGGTATCATCAGGTTTGGATTGCCCAGAGGATCAAGAAAAGACTACATTTACTACTGAATGGGGTAGCTTCACCTATACTATAATGCCTTTTGGTCTAAAAAAATGCCTGTTGTATTTTCATGCATAGTTGTCCAAGCATTCAAGGAATTTATTCACAACTTCTTATAGGTATATTTAGATGATTGGATGGTGTATGGATTAGTTAAGGATCATTGTGACAATCTGTGCTTAATGTTTGAATGGTGTAGATAGTTGAGTATCTCTTTGAACATCAAGAAGTGCATATTTTCTACACCATTTGGGATACTTTTAGGACACATAATCTGCAAGGAGGGTTTGTTGGTTGATCCAACAAAAGGTTGTAGTCATTATAGGCCTAAGGGAGCCTACTAGTCAAAGTGAGGTGCATGGATTTTTGGGTCATACAGGATATTATAGAAAGTTTATCAAAGGATATGCCAAAGTTTCCACACCATTAGAAGAGTTACTGAAAGGGAAAGGTACATTTCTACTGGGGAAGAACAACAAATGCGCATTCGAGACATTGAAGGAGAAACTTACTACCACAGCCTATTCTACATTTTCCTTCATGGGACAAACCATTTCATGTACATGTTGATGCCTCTGGCATGGCCATTGGCGTGGTGTTGGCTCAACCTGGAGAAGGTATTGTAGATCATCCTATCTATTTTTCTAGTAGAAAGCTGACTCTGAGAACAAATTACACAACTACAGAGTGTGAAGCTTTTTCAATGATCTATGTGCTACATAAATTCCACCAAGTACCTACTAGCTACACCATTCATCTTTTATACAGATCACATGGCATTGAAGTATTTGGTAAATAAACCTATTTTACAAGGGTGCATATGTCGATGGGTGCTCTTATTTCAAGAATTTGATTTCACAGTTGTGGTAAAACTAGAAAAAGTAATTTCTGGACCAGACCATCTATCAAGAATACAATCAGGAGAAGAAGCACAGAAATTGAGGATACCATGCTAGATGCATAGTTATATAGGTTACAATGAGCATGCCATCGAACTAGAGGACATTGTTGTCTTTCTACATGAATAGGGATGGCACCAGAAGGAATGAAATCCTTGGAGAAGAAACAACTTGCTATATGTGCCACACCTTATATGTTAATCAAGTGGTGACTTGTACAAATTGGGCCGAGATGAGGTATTGTCATTGTGTATTGGAACATGAGTGCATGGATATTATGGAAGAAGCTCATGGTGGTATTGCAGGTGGCCACTATGTAGGTGATGCCCACGCATGCAAGATTCTACTCATTGGATTATGGTGGGAGACCCTATATAAAGATTGTAAGGAATTTTGTAAGGCATGTGATCATTGTCAATGTCTTGGAAAACCTAGGTCAATGAGATGAAATGCCTCTGAGACCTATTACTAGTAGAGCCATTTGAGAAATGGGCTATAGATTTTGTGGGTCCTATTTCACCAGACACATGCATAACTGGATCACGCTACATCATAACTTGCACATAGACTATCTGACAAGGTGGGAAGAAGCAACACCTACAAAGGACTATATAATGGCTACAACAACCTGATTTCTATGGGAAAATATTATTACAAGGTATGGATGTCCTTTAAGTTTGACTAGTGATAGGGGCACACATTTTCTTAATGAGACAATCAAAATTTTATTGGATGAGTTCATGATTGCACACCATAAGACTACACCCTATCATCCTCAGGAAAATGGAACTATTGAGGCTTTCAACAAAATTTTGAGCCAGACATTGACAAAAATATGTGATGTTGGAAGAAAGGATTGGGATGATAAAGTATCTACAGTACTTTGGGCATATCAAACAACATATAAAAGGTTGAACAAAGCCACACCATTTTAGTTAGTGTTTTGGCGTAGAAGCGCATTCTTCCTATGGAATTTATGTTACCTTCTTTGTATATTGC
Organism: Taxus wallichiana var. yunnanensis; assembly: GCA_018340775.1. NCBI lineage: Eukaryota > Viridiplantae > Streptophyta > Pinopsida > Cupressales > Taxaceae > Taxus > Taxus wallichiana. The sequence continues at coordinate 150,033,352 of CM031243.1, read as the reverse complement.
ACATGCTGGAGGTCTAGCTGATGAGAAAGATTTAGAAGAATGGATTGAAAAGATAATTAAGTTGGATGAGTGATGAGCCATAGCACGTTGGAGTTAGAAGCAAGAAAAGGCCAGAAGAAAGCATGCATGATGATAAAAACATAAGGGACAAGAAGTTTGAGATTGGACAAATGGTGCTTCTCTATGACTCTAAGTTCTTGTGCCATCCAGAAAACTTAAGGTACATTGGTTGGGGCATATATGTTATCACTTACATCCTTGAAATGTGCACTTTCCAAGTTAGAAGCACTTGATGGAACATGGCTACCCAGTTACTTCAATGGGAGTAGGTTGAAGCCCTACTATAAATAAGTCTTCTTGGTGTTTGTAATAAGGTAGTATTTCCATTTAGATTAGGTTTTCAATTCTGCATTCCCTTTAATGTGTTTCTTCTTCTTTGTTGCTATGCTTTGTCAATTTAGTTGGTGTGTTGTGGAATAAGTGTGTTTACGTGCGCTAGAAGCTAATTACTATTTGAAGAATTTTTATGCAGAGGACTGCACATACTTTTAGTGTGGGGTGGATTGTTGGTATCTAGGTACAAGACTATTGGAATTAAATGATGAAAGGAATAAGTTGCTATGGGTGCTATTCAAGTCAAAGGATTGCTTCTAAAAAGTGACCAAAGATGGAGATGGATGAAGGGACAAGTATAACGTGAGGTAAGCAGAGGCCATAACAACTACCAAGTGGAAGGTGCAATGACAAGGTACTCAGGTGCAAGGAAGCACATGAAGAGAAGTCTGTGACCAAAGGGTAGGAAGGTGCGCTAGAAGGTTATAGCTGGGGTGTGAAGATGTACCACATGGAAAGAAAAAGTTGGTCAATAAATGAGAGGACATTGGGTAGGTGAAGGAGCAATAAATGCATCAAAATTTTGAAAATCTATATAAGGATGGGATGTGAGTTCATTCTTACCATTGTGATTAAGAGAATTTGACAAGAGCCAAGTGTGAAGAGCCGAGAAATCATGTGTTGAGGTGTGAAGAGTGTGAAACCAGATGTGGAAAGGAGGTTTTGTGAAGGAGAAGCTTGTGTTCCCATAGGAGGAGGGTTTGAGCAAAGCAAACATGCATTACAACCAAGCTAGGGCATGTGATTTCCACTAGGGCATGATGATTTGAGCTAGGGTTTGAGTTTACACATTGTAGAAGTCAAAAGAGTAGTTTTCAAGAGGATTGCAGGGTAGAAATGGCACCAAAGAAGGTAGTTGCAGTAGGAGTTAAGGGAAAGAAGAAGGTGGTCGTGGAGGAAGAAGAAATGACCCCGAGAGAAATTTTTAGAGATGCAATATCCAGAGGGGGTTATAGTAGGCCAAGAGTGGGATTCCCACATTCGGAGAAGCAAGATAAGTGAGTACAACCATCATACCATAGAAAAAAAAGAAGGTTGGATGCACTGTTGAACATGAAGACAAATAAGCATGCATGACGGAGGACATGTCCGGTCTATGATGATGCTGGGGAGAAGTTATTGAAGAAGATTGGAGTATATCAGTTATATGAGCTCCCCTACTTTGGAAAATATGAGCCCTTGTACCAATGGCTCATGAGAAGAGTACATGAAGACTTCTTCTACTTTACAGGATGTAGAGTAAGGATTTCAGCCACGTTGATCTCCAAGGGTTGAAGGCTACAGGTGAAGACCTCAAGGAGGATTTAATGACAAGGCCATAATTCTGGAGACTAGGAAGGAGTCTGGGGTACACAAAGGGTCCATGCGTGGCATGGACATAGACAAGCTAAAAAAGTACCCAGTTGTGTAGGAAGCCACACACCTTGTGACAAAATTAAATGACCAAGAGAGGTGGTCACAAGTGAACACCATGTGGTTGCACATTGCTAAAAGGATGTCTGAAGGAGTGATCTATAACATTTTAGGTTACATTGTAGAAAACTATCATCGAAGAAGTGTGTTTAGGAGGAAAGATCAGTTTTGGGGCTGTTCTGTTGTCTCTGAGTATTCATGGAGATCGGGGTGCTAGATGGACCAAAAGAGAAGGTCTGGGAGTATCCTATGGAGAACAAGTCACCTGTAGAATGATTTCAAAAAGTACTTGTGTGAAGGATCGATGACAAACAAGTCAAGAAGAGGGCTGAGAAGTGGTATGATAGGCTCCATGTGGCATTGAAGAAGAGTGGCACATACCAAAGGATTTACCATCAGTGGTGGGTAAGGCAAGTTTCAGTTTTCCATATATACAACATTTTTTGCATCGCGTGATTTGTGATGAAGGATGGGGCTTGGAGCCCATGGTGCAAACTACCATATGCCTTCACAACAAGGTATTTTTAGGCATCATTCATAGGTTCTCGAGATGTGCACCACCAACTAACATTCAATGTAGACAAGGTAGACTGTGACTACCACACACTGAGGAAAAGTATGTATATCCAAGACGTAATGCATATATTGAAAGGCTCATTTCAGATGTGTTGAGCATAAAGCTAGTAAGTTTGGTTATTGGAGATGTTGGAGCAGCACTGGTGTACCTCCAACTAAAGCCCAAGCTAGAAAAAACAAGTATGTGGAAGATGAGTTTCACACTAGAACCACGAAGGGTAAGCATACCATGGAGAACATTCCAGTGCCTAAGCCCACAAGAGACAATTGAAGTAGAGGATGAGGAGGATGAGTGAAGATAGTGGTGGTTTGGAACATAGAGGTAGAAGACATCCTATGAATAAGGATGAAGTTGAGTGTGCAACTACACCACCTCAGCCACAAGAGGGGGATGATGAGGACTTGGATGTAGTCCAAGGAGAGCACCGATTTAAGAGAGTGTTTAGGAGAACAAGGACCCAAGGTGCTACTCCACAAATAGTGCAGATCACCCAAACTCTCTCCATAGAAGGAGACAACCGAGAAAAGGAGAAGGAAACTAAAATTGAATGAGGAAGTGGAAGAGTTAGAGGAAAGCACCTAATTCTCCTACACCTCCAGAGAATGTAGAAGGACAACAAGATGAAGAAATGAAGGAAGGAGAAGAGGAAGAAAAGAGAACAGATGAGACAACTACCGAGACTACTCAGGACATGGAAACACAAGTCCCAAATCTAGAAGCTCAAGTTCCTAAGCAGCCTAGGTCAAGAAGAACAAGTGGGGAGCACATTCCACCAGCCATGGGTTATGGCTGAGGACAGGTAAAATTTTTTGCATGCCATTTCCAGAGCACACTGACACAAAAGGAGTTATATGGCTGGGAATTAATGGATGAAGATATGGCAACAATGTGCACAAGGAAGAAATTATCATGGTCGATGCACACACACATGGATGAACCAGATTTTGATGTGTGTGAGGAGTCATGCATGTCGAGGAGGTTGAAAAAGACACCTCAGGCTAGACACATAATAATAAAGCCTATTGTTATGTCAGATGAACAGGTGAGCAATGCATTGGTAAAAGTCTCAACAGAGGTGGCAAGGTGGAATATGGACAAAGCTGCCACAATTAGGGTGCTAAGGGAAGAGATCAAAACTAAGGATGAGGAGATAGTGTGCCTAACGTAGGAAAGAGACTTAGCGCAGAAGAAGAAATGTTGTATTTATCAGCATCGCAGAGGAAATTGGTGATAATGTCATAAGGCTAGGCCACACTTAGAGCCAAAGGTACCAAAGATGTTTCCTTTGGCAATACACTATGTAGGTACATTGGTGGACTTAGTGCTTGAAGATGAACCTCTATGCATGCCAGTGCCAAAGGATCCAACACAAGATGCAAGAGTGAGAAAAGGCTTCAGTGATGTGGAAGATTGCATCATATGAAGGACTACTGCAAGTGCAAGTGTTGTGGGAAGAACTAAAGAAGGAAGACCAAGCCTTGAACATTTGTATAGCTCAGAGGTGCTCATCAACATAAAAACCTGGAGGAGAACAATGAGGTCTAGAAAGTGATGAAGGATGACACATTGGGCCATGTAGAAAGATTAGCAATGGTTAAAAACAGAAGTGTGAGGCCCCACAAAGCCCAAGAACCACACAAAAATGGCTAGAGGAGCTTGGGAAACTCATTGCGTAGAAGATGGATTTTCTAGAGGGAAGGATGACTGCAATGTCCAACATTGTGTTGGTCTTGCAAGAATGAGAAAGGAGAGATTGTGAAGGATGAACTGGAGTCCATTGCTGTGGACATTCCAGAAAAAGTAGAGGAAGCACTCATTGAGTGGTAGACCTTGGAGGCCGAGATAAAGGAGGAATATCCTGAATTAATTTTTAGGTTGCAGAAGAAGAAACTACAGGTTAAAAACATTCTTTCATTCATCCAAATTCTTTCTATTCTTCTATTCTTTCTTTTCATTTTGAGACAACCATTTCGGGGTGGCAATACAACTAGTGTGGGGTAATGTTGATCAGTCAAACCCTAGCACTTAGTAAAGAAAATATAGAAGGTTCATGTGTGGGAGAGAAGAGCACATTCAAAGGTGTGGACGTATCGGAAAGGCTCATGCGTGAAGAACAGAAATAAGTTTGGGACTTAGCCATTTTCACGACAAGGATCTATTTTTGGAGATAGTGTGTGGAGCACTCAAACTGATTGGAGACTTGTGCATCACACATTGGCTATTTTGGAGGATTAGCTATGAAGCACTTTGCATGGACAAGCCAGAAATAGATCTACTATTGTCAGTTAACTACAAAGTAGTCTATTGTTAGCACACTTGCATGTGTGGCTATTTTTGTAATGGCACGTGGCTAATAATAGCATGCGACCTATTTTGGGATTAGATAAGTGGTGAAGGGAAAGTCCCCACCCTTATAAGTAGTATGTAGTAGTAAAAGATATAGTATAGAGAGATATATATGCATGCATATATAGTGAGATTATGTTGCTAAATTTGTATTATGCATATACTACTTGTTATTGTAATGAAGCTTTATATACTTATTGCATTTAATATAATGGAGGATATTGGCTGAATCTAAGTGTTAGTTTCTGTGTGTATCTGAATCTAGTATGTTTTTGATCTCATCATGGTTAATACTTAATTTTTGTGTTAAGTCTTCAGGAAATAATTTTCATGGTGAAAGAAAGGTTTTAGGGCATTCCAAGTGTATGAACTCCATTTAATTAAATCAAAATATAATTCAAAAATATGCAATATTTATCTTTTCTCAAATTACTATTTTGTTTTAGTGTTAAATGATCATTCACTCTTATTAGGGACCAAGTTATCTAACTTCTTCAAACTTGGAAAAATCATATTTTGGGATAGTTTTTAGTGAGTGTTCATTCAACCCCAACATATCAGTTATAGAGGAAAGAAGGTGAAGTTTCATATTCAAAACAATTTTCCACTCTCATAAAACTCAATTCAAAAAATTCTTATGATGAGAATGGTCAATTCAAGATTCATAACATTTCGGAGTTAAGGAAGTTCTTCAAGAGGATTTAAGGGTGTGTTCTTGAAGTGTGGATTAATTTTTAGATTATCAAGCTAACTCCATGTCCAATGGATGTTTCAAGGCCAATAGTCTCTTCAATCTAGCAGGTAGATTACCCCGTGAGTCGCCAAACTATTATCCAAATTTTATCCCTGGAAAAATTGGCTTACTTATAAAATTTGGACTTAGGAAAATTTAATGGGATCTTGGTGAAGAATGTCTGAGAAAAATAGGTAATTTCCATGTTTTGGGAACTTGTAATTATTTTGATATATTTCTCTCAAAAATCCAAAAGAACTTAGAAAAATTTGAGAAAAATGGAAAATTGAGGCTCGTAGTATATTATAGACTATTTGTGTGTGGATGGAACTAGTTCCTTAGGGCACAAGGTTCCACACATGGGTCTTCGAGGCCAAAAAACAAATAAAAGAGTTCAATTTGGGTGGATCAGGTCTTTGGGAAGTCATGGAACACTTCCTTGTGGCTCTAAGTTCCCGCATACCTTCTTGGGATGTAAGGAAGAAACTTTGGGTAAGTGTCTAGTTCATTGTGGACGGGGGACATCGAGGTGAAACCTTGTTCGGGGAACCAAGGTTGGAACGAAAATTTCGGTGGTGGCCAAGGTTCTACACAAGGCAAATCGGGCCACATCAAGGGAAGTGGAGTGTGCATAGTTATGTGGGAGTTGAGTGATCTTTGTCAAGAACTTGAGTGGGGGTAGAATGGTTCACCAAGAGTTGGTTCCCTAAAATGAAGCCCAACCCAAAGACCAAATGTGGCCAGAGGAACAAAGGGAATGAGTGTAGAGGAGTTAAGAGACTAAAAGGTGGGTGTTGAAGGGAAGCAAATTGTGGATGAAATAAGGTGCATGTGAACCAAATACAAATGGAACTAGTTCCACATTTCTCCAAGTTCCCTGCAAACCCATTATATCTACACAATAAAGGAAAATAATGATTAAAGAAGACTGTGGCAAGACATTTGGAACCCGTGTTCCTCCCGACCCCCTAGATCCGCATAGGATTATATTTTTCCTAGATTACCTAAATTTAACAAAATTGGACCTTTTGGAAAGGTATTTTTATGCCCTACACCATGAAAACTATAAATATTGAGTTTGGTGAGAGTGTGTAGAGAAAAGGGAAATACAGTCAATATTAATGAGGACAATTACAAGTATCTCGAGAAATCATATTTGATGAGATATGGTGCCTTTTCTTCTTCCATAAGAAATATCTCATTGGGGATGGTGTTGTAAGGATTCTTTTTATAGACTTAATACAAGTTGTTGGTGGGTAAAGGAAGAAATTTGAGTTCCCTTGTTTTCCGTCTTCTCTCTCTTTACAATTCTCTTTAAAATGTAAAAGGATGTTCATTTACAATGTTAGAGACTCTTGGGTTGGAGCCTCTTGTAATTCTATTACAGCCTTCTACAAGTGTGTACTTTGAGTTGCAGGCCTCGATTTGGACATATTGCATGGTGATCCTTTCCTTTCTCCCTCAATGTAATGGATTGTGCATATATTAAAGCAATAAAATTACTTTTTTTGTGGTTTCTTCTACCCTAGCTGTGTTCTATTGCATTTTTTTCCTTTCATTGCATATGTATGTATATTGTGCATTTTATGTTCTCCTTATAAGATTTTGAATGTTTCAGTGCACTATGGAAATGGTGTTTGAATGTTGTTTTGGATTTTGGCACTCATGTTTTCCCTCTCCATCCTCATTTTTATTCCATATTCACTCATACTAGAGTGTCTCACCCCCTCTTCTTAGTTTTATCACATATCTTTAGATTATGATTTCTATTTTATGCATATCCTTCTCACCCTAGTCATTTGGAATGATACAAAGAGAGTTATATAATTGAATTTTAATTCTTAGGATTAGTTTAGAACTAAGAATAGGTATAGGAACCAAATGTCTCTAGAGGTATGTCTCATTCAAGTTCTACAACTTGGAGATAGTCCCATGTTTTCCCAAAATCTTGGGTTGTATATGGCTTAGGGTAGGGTGCTATTTTGAGCTCCAACACAACCCAAGGTAAGTGAGAAGATTAATCTTGAATTTTTTTCTCCTTTCTCAATGAACATATAGGGAATGTATCAAAGAGAAAACATTGTGTGGTAAGGTCCTGTCATTATTTTATTCTTCATGTGAAAGCATACCCAATCATCAACCTAGAAGGTGTGCATTTTGTCTCCTCAGTAAATGGGGTACGGGATGGATTTCTCGTAAGATGGCTACCACTGAATGAAGGATGGGTAAAAATGAATTTTGATGGGGCCTCAAAAGGAAATCCTAGATATTTTCTAGTGGTTGTTTAATTTTATACCCGTAAGGTGAACCAATGTTCATGATGGATTTAGAATATGGCTAGGAAACCAACAATGTTGAATAAGGATTCATCCTACTCTTCGGGCTTAGAGAAATTGATGAGTAGTGTTGGATACAATTTTTGATTCAAGGTGATGCTTAAGTGATCATTGAGGCTCTTGATTACCCTTTAGTTGGGGCTTAGAAGTAGAATCAAATTATTCAAGAATCCTTACTTTGGTTAAATAGGTATGATGAAATCCACTTATCTCATATTCTTTGAGCTTTGAATATTCCCACTGATCTCCTAGCTAATTATGGGGTCAGAATGATTGCAAAGGAAGGGTCTCATTTAAAGGTATGGTGGGAGAAATTCCCAATGTCTTTCCAAAGAGCCCTGATTAATGACTTAAATCATTAATCCACACTTTGATGGTCCTTCAAGCTCCCCACTTGGGCCTATTCTCCATCACACATGTGGATTAGATATTGAAGCGGGGAGAAATTATGATTTTTGATTTTCTCAAGTGACAATTACTCCATTCTCCCCTATTTCTACCTGGGTTTATATAAAATTTGACAATTCAATTTTGTGGTAAAGTACAATCTTCCGTATTGGTTTAAGTGATGACCATAAATAGAAGTGTTCATTGGGGGAGGATATCTACTAGGCCTTCCGGAGATTGTCACAGTCTCACCAGACTACTCAAAGCCCCCCATTTTTGGGGAATTCATAGAAGCTTATTTCAAAGGATGGATGGAAAACAAAATTTACAACCTTACTATACAAAATTTGTTGTCCGAGCTTGGTCGGGTTTCAAATAATTGGATGGGATTGAGGAGGATAAAATATGGACTCATTTACATTGCATCATGCTTGACCCTTAGCAATCTATAGGACAACACAATGTATTTAATGTGTCCCAAGGTATCGCGGTGCTAATATTATGTTGAATTCTTTAGGAAATTCCTTCGCACATGGACATGGAGGAGTTGGAACAAGATGGAGATAGGAGGGGCACTGAAGTTACGTTTCACCGACATGTAATCCTTAAATCCTTGTAGGCACCGAACCCAGGTAAAACCAATTTTGGAGCATCTGGGTTTTGATTTCCCCCTAAAGCCATTGTCAACTTCCACTATGGAGACTCTTCTATTAATTTTGATTAGACTAAGTCTATGGATTTACACGTAGTTTTTTCATTTGTAACAATGGTGAATTTTTTAGGGATGGAAACCTTCCATAATGATCTAAATGTTTTTATTTCTATGTATCTATCAGATTGTATACATCCTAGTTTTTTTGTATGAATAGGTTGACTAAATGGGGAACCTCTCATTGCGAAAATCTACCACATTTGCATGATAAGATGTAATTTTATTGGCCACCGAGATGATCTAAGCTATCTTTGGCAGATTTTTGGTAATTTTTCTAGGATAGGTCCATTTTCCTAAGTAATATAAGAAAAAAGGTGTGCATTTTGTAATTTTGAATTGGTGTTTCTTTTATTTATGATCAGTTTCTTTTTGCATAAGGGTATGTACCTATTGAATTTACACAATGAACTTCAATTTTTTTAACTTATGTTTGATTTGAAGAAATTTTACGACCGATATAGGTATATGATAAGATATATAGATGGTGTTGGGATTGTAACATTAAGCAAGAAAATAATTAATTATAAACCTTGCAAATACCTATCCATATTCCTCTATTAGGTTAGAATATGTTTTAAATTTAAAATAAGAGTGACCCAATAGGTCACCCTCTTTGATATAAATAAAGGTGAGCTCATTTGAAATTGGTTACACAAAGTGAGTAACATATTAATGCGAGCAGTTTAGAAGATAGATGATGCAAATGTGTGAATATTCATAATAACATATGAGTGAATGTATTTGAAATTTTTTAAATTCTCATTGAAGGTGTAAGTACTAGAAATAGTGGGAGTGTTGGGTGAAACATATTTATCTCAATTAAGATAAGGGATTTTTAGTGGGTTTTTCACTGAAAGGTTTTCCCACTTAAATCTTGTGTCTTGTGTTCATTTAATTTAATGTTTATGCACTTAATAAGTTATCTATTACATTCTTTGATGTAATCTATTATAATTTACTATTCAAACATAAACTATAATCCTTTTCAATTTATTCTGATGAATCTATAAATATGTTGCATTATATATCCTTATGTTTTCCTAACATGGTATCATGGCATTTATTTATGCTTGTGTCGAGATAGATATGGTTATTTTTATTTACATGTTCAAATAATCTTGTAGATCTAAAGAACTTGAAAAATTTCAAGATCCATGACACCCTAACTAGTGTTATGTGACAATTTCAGTCCTACAAGGTGCACAAACTCTATTTCATGTGCATTAAGATAAATGTGAAGTGTTTAGATGTCTTAAATTATTATGGATGCTCAAAAAATAATTTTATATTGAATCTACCTAGTTAGGTATGTTGTTTTATTCATTTTCAACCTTCCTCTATTTTTTAATTACTTTCACAATTTTCAGCCTTTTCACGGGATTTCTAGTTGTTATGTAACTTATTTGAGTATTTCATTGCATTTTTGTTTATTACAAAACTTATTTTAGTGTTTCATGGTATTTATGTTTGTTTCAAAATTTATTTGATTTTTTTGGCATTTATATGTGTTGTGAACTTTTTGTGACTAGCGTGGCTTCCTTAGTTTTTTGTGGCATTTCTAAGGTTTTCATTGTGGCCTAGTTGCTTCATTCGTGGCTCTTTTGGTCTTGCATGGAATTTCTACATCTTTCATAGATCCTTTGTGTTTTGTGCATTTTTGTGACTTACGTGGCTTGTTTAAGCTTGCTATGAGGGTGTGTTCTTTATTCCACATCTATTTTCACTATTGTAATTTTTTTGAGTATTAAACAAAAATTTTAAGTGTTACATAGCTCTTTCTATGTTTTTCAACATTCTATCTTGGTGTACAAATTTTTCCTTATTTTTGGTATTTTCCTTGTTCCAAGAATTGTTTTTAGGTTTCATAGAATTCCTCTATCTTGCATATTATTTTATTTGTTTCATGGATTTCCTTGGTCTCATGAATTGTTTTCTTTGTTCCGTAAAATTATTTTGTCTTGTGGTTATTGATATTTGTTCAGAAAACTTTTTATCTCTCGCAAACTATTTTATTTTCTTCAAAGGGTTATTATGGGTGGAAAAAATTTATTTTCTTGCAGGAATTCTTGTTTTCCATGGATGTTTCCTTGATATTTAACAGAACACTTAAAATTTTAAAAATCTCATAGAACTTTGTTCCTTTGTATTGTGGATTATGATTTTGGAAGTTGTATATCTTCCTTATTCTTTCCTCGAGACTTGTGTTTTTGTTTTATGGCCTCTCTATTGAGTTTTCTTATATTTTTGAAGGTTTTATATTTTTTAGAAGTCTTCATTTCCTTGGAACATTGTTTCCTTGTTCTCAGATCTTTTTAAAACTTAAAAAAGTTATATCTTTTTTTATTGCCATGTGGTCTCTCGTATATTGTTTTTTGTGCTTTCGGCCTCCCTTCTTAGTTCTCATACCTTGTTTGAGTGTGTTTAATTAAGTTTTAAAAATTTAAATTTTTTTCCTTTGTTTCAAATCTATTTTTTTAGTTCCTTCTAATCACATATACCTACAACTATTAAAACCCACATAACACTAATTTTACAATTTTTCTAAGTTTTTAAAATATGGTTAGTTCATCTAAATTTTATATGGATAATTCTTAGATTTTAAATGGTTCTAACTATAGTATTTAGAGAGTTAGGATTAAATCCATCCTTATGGAAAGAAATATTTGGGATCTAGTTAATGGTGTTGAAAATGACCCACTGGGAGACAAGATACACTTGAAAACTTAAATATATTCTCCCAAAAATCCCAAGAGGCCATGTCCATCCTATTGCAAAGTATTAAATATGAATTCTTGTTACATATAAGACACATGGAGTCTCTAGTTGATGCATGGAATCAATTGCAAACTATGCATGAAGGTAGTCACCTTTCTAAGATAATTAAACTAATCATGGAATTGTTTACAACTCTAATGAAAGGAGATGAAAATATAGTTAATTATCTATGGAATATTAATAAAATTAAGGATTAATTAGATGGTTATAATTGTGAATTATTTCAAGATAAGTTTTTTATATTTTATTATTCAGATTAATATTCATGAGAAATTTAGAAATTACATTTCTATTTTGAATTCTAAGTATCAAAATGAATTTGATTTACCTAATTTAGATACCTTGTCTTCTCTACTCATTCAAGAAGAAAGAGTAATGGAGAACTTTGACTCAAAAGAGAATGAATCTTAAGAATTTTTATCCCAAAATTAGAAATAATTTAAAAATAAGAATAACAATAATTCTAATCAAAAATAAAAATTTAAATCTAAGTTTAAACCTAAGAATAATAAAAATTTTAAGGTCAAGTTTGATGGCACATGTACCAAATGTGGTAAATTTGGTCATAAAGTAGCTGATTGTTATTATAAAGTTAATAAGGTTCATAATAATGCTAAAAATAAGAACTTAGAAAATAAAAACAAGAATAGAAATCATATTCAATCTAAAAATCTTTTAATAATGTTGATCAAGTCATTGCTCTTTATACTTCCCTTTCAATATCTAATGATAATGAATGGATTCTAGGTAGTTATACATCTAGGAACATGAATTGTGCTCATGAATTAATTTCTAATGTTGTATAGTGTCATGATAATATATATCTAGGTGATAATTCGGTCATTAGTGTATACATGTTAAACTATTCTAAGTTAATGAAAAGAACCTAACACCAAGTAGACTCATAACTTAGTTAATCAAACTAATACATCATCATAAATCGACGAAAGGAAAAGATAAACTAATATGAATAAAATATGAATCAACCTTAAAATTCAAACATCTCCTTTAAGTTTTGGATGGGTTTTAGATTGTAGATACATCCTTTATGAGCTAAATGCAACTATGCATGATCAATGGATTTCCCCAAGAAAGAGGAAGAGATCTCACAAATATGGTTTGTTTGACATTTTTGTTTCTTATCTTACTAATCTTAGCCAAGTAGAAAGAGGATATTGAAAAAATATTCCCAATAACATGAAAATTCTCTTTTCAAGTGTAAATGTCTTATAAGGACATGGTTTAAGTTGAAATATGGTGTACTAGGTTCTTTATATAACTTTCCATTTTTGAAGAAACTTGCAACCTAGTGAATCTAGGATAAAAGGTAAATTAGAATTAGAAAGGTATAAGTATGATTAGAAGAGATTAATTAGATATTATAAAATCATGGGAGTTGGGGATGATTTAATCAATCAACTAGGATTAATTAATGTGCCAAATTAAGCTTATATAAGCCATTTAGAGATGATTTAGGTGCAAATTAGTAGAATTTTAAAGATTTGAGAGGGGGATTTAACAATAAGAGGGGTTTATTGATTAAATATGAAATTTAAAGGATTAATTATATAATAATAGTTAATTAATTAATTAATTAAAAGAGGATTATAACTAATGAAGTGTTGTTAATTGGCATCCAGGATGAAGGGGAAGGCTATTTAATTAACAAAGTGTTGTTAATTGACCAAGACAAATGGGAATGTTATCTAATTAGTAGAAAATCACTAATTATAATGAAATGATGGGAAAGAGTATAATTAGTGAAATTTTAGTATTAAAATTATGTAGTCAAATTTAGACATCTACAATTAGGTGTGAATGTTGTGGAAATGTTAAGTACATAAATGGAACCATTAATAATGTTTTATTTATTCCTAACTTATAGAAAAACATCTTATATTGTTCACAACTAACTAGAGAAAATCACAAAGTTATTCTATTAAAATATAAATGGTATGAAAATAATGAGCTTAGTAAGATTATTGATGCTAGATTTTAGAAGAATGGCTTATATATTTTTGAAGAATTTGTTGTTGAATCTTGTCTTTCTTCTTCTTCTTGTCATATCTTTCAATTGTGGCATGAAATCCTTGGGCATGTAAATTGTAAATGTTTAGTTGGGTTTTCCCACCTTAACCTTATTATATGTCGAGCCCTAAGATGAAATTAGATCGTGGATCTTGTGAAATTTGTGTGGTAAGAAACATGTTGAACCATTTCATAGACATCATGAGTCTGATTCCTCTAACTTTCTTGAGTTAATTCATAATGATGTAAGAGGTCCTTTCAAAGTTCCTTCTCTTAGTGGAGCATTATATGTTATTATTTTTACTAATGAATTTTCTAGAATTACTTAGTCTTATTACATTAAGAAATATTTTTTTGTTCTATCTAAGTTTCAAGAGTTTAAATCTTTAGTTGAAAACATGGCTAATTTAAAAATCAAAATAATAAGAATTGATAATTGAATTATGTGAATAATAATTTTTATGAGTTTTGTGTGTCTTGTATAATTCAAAGGGAGTTAACAACTCCATATTCTCCCCAAAAAATTGAATATCTTAAAATAATAATAGGACAATCATATAAATAGTTGGGATCATCCTTCATATGTCCAAACTACCTAATTTTCTATGGGCTGAAGTCATGAACTATTTTGTTCATATTTTAAATAGAATTCCTACTAAATATTTACATCAAACTACACCTCATGAAGTATGGACAAAATAAAAACATGATATCTCTCATTTAAATATATTTAGTAGTCTTGCTTCCCTTCTCATTCCTAAATTCAAAATAAAAACTTGATCCTACATCCTACTCTTGCATCATTATTGCATATGGTGGTTGTATAAAAGGATTAATATTGTATGATCCAATAGGACATGTGATGTTTATATTCTAGAGAAACTAGTTTTGAATCTTCCTCTCTTCCCTCATATTTGTTTCCTAGTTCTAAATCTCTTTAATTTGATAATCCTTCTTTAGAAAATATGGAAACTAATTTCCAAGAGGCTAATCATCCTTCTTCTAATATGATGGATGTATATATTGAGGGGGAGTCTTAATTTTTGTCTTTTCCTAAAATACCTAATTGGGATAAAAATATGGTTTCTAATTATCATCCTAATAATATGAGAAAGATAACATGTAGTCAACATTCTTATCATGCCTTGTCAACTTTGTATGAGGTTGAATCTATATCTTTTAAAGAATAGATCATTGATGAAATATGGGTTAGTGATATGAAAGATTAATTTAGCACTCTAATAAATAATAATACTTGGGAATTAGTATTTTTCCTTCTAAAATAATCATTGTAGGATCTATATGGTTGTATAAAATTAAATATAACTCTACTAGTAAGATTGACAAATTCAAGGAAATATTAGTTGTTAGAGGGTTTACTCAGAAACCTGGTTTAGATTATGTTGAAACCTTTTCTCCTATTTCCAAAATGAGCATTATTATAATTATTCTAGCTCTAGCTGCTCAACATGGATGGGAGATTCACCAAATGGATGTTAAAAATATTTTTTTAAATGGTGATTTGAAAGAAAATTTACATGCATCAACCTAGAGGGTTTGAAGAACCTAGTAAGGAATTATATGTGTGTAAGTTTAAAAATATTTGTATGGTCTTAAACAAGTTCCTAGAGCTTGATATGTTAATATAAATAGTTTCTTTCAAGATATTGGTTTCAAAAATTGTTTTGCTAATAATGATTTGTTTGTAAAATATAAAAATAATCATGTTATCATTATTGTCTTATATGTTGATGATCTCTTGATTACTAGTAGTGATAAGAATATAATTCTTAAAATCAAAGATAAATTAAGATAACATTTAAAATAATAATTTCTTAGGCATGGTTATTTATTAAAATCATTGGAGTCATTTATTTAACATATCCACACATTAATTCATTATAGAAGCTAAATACCATTGTAAAAAAGTCTAATAAACTAGATATGAGCCATGAAAATTCATATAACATGAGGGTTTATGCCCATAAACAAGTTATATAGAAAAAAACCACATATATATATTGATTTAAAGGAGTTCTGGTAGCCACATTATAGTCAAAAGGGTCATCTAAGACTATATACAATAAATGACAGAGACTTAACTCTTGTAATATTTTCTGATATGAGATCCTAACTATAATTTTCCCATTTTAACCCTTGTTACATATCCTAATACCCAGGCTTATGGCATCCCTTATAACCCCTTAGCACTAAGTTCTCTAAACCCTAGCATTACTACAACACTTTGTTACTCTCCTTATCTTTCTCTGCATTCTCTATGCATTCTCATGTGTGTTTATCTCTATTTTCTCCCATCTCTCCCATATTTGTCTCTGGCCCAAGCATTTCTTTATATAATATCAACACCCACTATCATGCCTTCTCTAAGTGTAGATCGCATGCCAAGTGTCGATGTGGTCCTCCATTGGTGAATGTTTATCCCTTTGCAAACCCTCCACTCTTTGTAATGATGTCTTCTGGGAATATTCCTTGTGGGAATATCCTTTTCTTGACCTCCAAGGTTCAGGTTGGCACCTTATCCACTCATCATGCCTAGTTGGGTCCTCACACTTTTCCTCAAGTGCCCCTAGAATGCAAAAAATATGGATAAGTCCTTTAAATATGTGTTATGCCTCCCAGCGTGCCCTAGTTTCACTTAAACCCTTCTTAAACCCCTTTGTCATGTGTGCTTTCCCCTGAGTGCCCTTCTTCTCTCACTGGTCCTGCACATGTACCCCTTTGAGTACTTAGCCAATATTTAGGGCCCAACATCACCCCACACTAAACATGTTCTCCATCCTCGAAAACATCCTGCTTCTTCAAAGAATAAAGAATAGTGGAATATAGGGACAATCTGAATAAAGAATGAAAGAATAGAAGAATTTGCTACTACTATAGGAGGAGTGGGAATTCCTTCTTCTTGTTGCCTCAATATTTTCCCAAGCATCTACCTCACCCTATGCCTACTGAAGTAGGTCACCTACTAGAGTGCTCACCTCATCAAAAATGAATTCATCACTCTTAGATTCTAATGTATCTACAATGCCTTCTAGCTACTTGCTAAGATTGTCAATGCATCCATTCTGTGAGTGACCTAGGGATATAGCTCCTTAAGATGATTCTTAATCAAACCCACAAGGTTTTGATTGCTTCTAACTTTTTTCTCAACCTTGGCTAGGATCTTATCACTCCACCCTATTTACCTTTTTATTTTCTTGAAATTCTTTCAGATCCACCTCATGTGTAGAAGTAACCAATATGCTCATACCCTACCCTGTCTCTATCAACACAATTATCATAAACAACCTCAACCATTTGCATGGCGGTCTTTATAGTGGAAAGGAGCTCAGAATACCGAGTAACTATCTCCCCAATATTTAGTTTTTCTTCCTCCTTCTAGTGTGCCATTGCCATTTCCTCTTTTCGATTCCAATGTGAGTGGCTCACCTCTCCATGGTGAGGATGTGGGTCAAGTCTTCCAAGCATTGCATGGTTGACTCATATTTTTTCTCAAGTGGGGCTAGGTCTGGGTGCTTCAAGATTATGGCATCTAAAATAATCTCTATTTTCTTATGGATCTTATGCACCTTTTCCTTTTCCTCCCTTAACTCGCACCTTAATTGTGCAGCTGATCAACTCCTCCTACTTTAACTCCTTATCTTTTTCAATGATCTCTTCATTTTTCTTTTCAAGCTCTTCCTCCAAGACCCTTATTCTGTCATTTCTTCCAAAGATCCTTGCCTCAACTTCTACCGATACTTTGTTGAGTGCATTACAAACTTTCTCATTAGATAGTTGTTGGGAATTCACCAGAGGGTTTACTCCCTTGGTATCTGGTATCTTCATCAATGCCTCATGGTTGACCTCAAATTTGGGCTCATCAACATGGGACTCAAAATCCCAAGACAACATCTTCCTCATGCATGGGTATGCACACCCTCTTCATCAAAAGAAGACCATGTAAGGAGTTGGTTTGAAGGCACAATACTTTGGAAACATGTGCACATACCTTTTTTGGATCATTAATGTAATTCATTTCTTGTTCCTGCACCACTACATACCCTTTACCCTTTCCACTTGTACATGCTACCTTTGGGAAGCTTATTGCCTAAGCTGGGATCTCCGCCCATGCTTCCATACTCCTTTCCCACACTTTTCTTTCCTCCATCTCCTTTAGTACTTCTTCAGTGTTGTGCTCCACCTCTTGATCCACCAAGTCCTTTATAATTCCTACTACCTCCCTCTCTCGTGGCATCCTCTATCTACTCCTTAGTCAAGCTTGGAGTCTTTTGATCCTTCATGTTGACTTCTTCACTTCCCCTTTTCCGTGAGTGCACCTCCTTCATCCTCATCCTTCTCTTCATTTCCTCCTCCTCTGACTGTGTACATCATACATAGGATGGTTTGAGCCTCACCATGCTCTTCATCATCCTCATCACCCTTGTCAGCCTCCATGCTCTCTATTTCTTTCTGAGTCCACCTTTTTTATTACTCTTTGCTTCTTCCTAACTAGTGATTCCAATATAGGAGACTCTTCTTTTTCTTCTTCCCTAGGAGAACTCCTTTCTCACTAGTGATTCTTCTTTTCAAGGGGATTCTCTTGCTCTAATGCCTCTTCCTAGGTGTCTTCTCTTTCTCTTTTCTACGTGGGGACTTCTTCCTCCATGTATAGGTGCTTGGTTTTGCACCCAACTCTCTGCATGCGTGCCTATAGATACATGTCATGTATGTGTACTTGGTGCCTTTTTCTCGGGGGGCCCTCTCTCTCTCCTTTTCCTTGGTGTGGCATTCTTCTTCCTTATGGTGGGGTCTTTTGGGATAGAGACATCATTTTCAACATAAGCCCTTTCTCATACTTAGGCCTTATGCGTAGGTATACCCTTGTTATGGTCCTCCCAACAATAAGAAATGTCACTGGCTTCAACATATGTACATCATGGGAGACATACTTCTCCACATAGGCATGCTTCTTTGGATATATCAATGTTTTCGTATAGCTCATGGTAATCTTGGTCTATCGTGTTGAGGTCAAACCTTAGCTTCTTTACCTCTTTGAATCGATTGACCCCAGCCTGGAAGTATTGTGTTGTGAAGGAGAACAAAATTTGCACCAGGGACCCTTGGTGCCATCTACCAGAGTAAACCTACCAATACAAAAATGTTGGTACATGAAAAATTCAGCCTCACCTTATAGTAAAATATGTAATTGTTTGGGTATTCTCCACTATCACCGAATGCATCACACATCCTACTTATACCATTTTTCTAGGTGTGCCTTGTGGGTGGCCATCATGGTGTCACAAGTGTATTTCTCAAAATATTTTTGGTGGGGGAAGGGTTCTCATCTGGGTACTCCCAACAAATTTATTTGGCCCATTGGGCACTCCAATCTCTGAAAAGAAAATGGTAAGGAGGACATTACCAAACATGATCTTTTCCATCCATCATGCAGTATTGATGATTTCTCTACTATGAAATTTGAGAGGTTATAGATGGTCCCCTCCGAGATCTTACGGAAAACATTCAACCAAGCCTTGTTGATCTGTGTCCATCTCTCCTGCCCATTCATCTTTGTGACCAAAATGCACGTACCATCCTCATTACCGGGTCAAAAATTGTAGAGATGTCAAAGTATCGTGAACCCTTCTTATAGTCATAAGCTTCAACAGTCTTCTTGATGGCCTCCTTATCATCCAAGTCATCATGAAATATTCTCCTTCGCAGATAAGACCAGTAAACTTAGAAATTAGTTGGGAGTTATTCACATCCTCCATCCTACGAAGTAGAAGTGGTCTTCATGTACGTGCATGACATTAACCATTGGTATAGTCACTCAAGTTTTCCAAAATAGGGAAACTCATAGAGTTGTAATAACCCTGACCTTCTCCATCTTCACCTTTACCTCATCATCATAGATAGGCATTCCATCTAGTGTCCTCTTATCTATAGGGAAAACTAGTTCTAATGCCATCTCATTCTCTGTGGTGCTCATTCGATGGTTGTAGTCACTCATGACCATCTTTCTAACATGAGACACCCATTCTTTTCCAAGAAATACACCATCTAGATATTGCATCTCCACGTACCATTCTTCATTGAAACTAGTGGAAATGGCTTATTTCCCCTTGCCCTTTCCCTTCTTTGGTGAAACATTTGTTTCTTTCCTTGGTGCCATTTCTCTGTCGGGTCACTAAAAGTTCTTCCTTTCCCGATCCTAGCTCTACTCAACTCGTGGCTCCACTCCTTGCATGAAAATCCTCAAATCTTGTGCCCTAGCTACATGGAACCCTAACCTAGAAAAACCTTTTCCACAAGATGGCGTAATCACCCACATGGGATTCTTCCACACAACCTTCTCCACTTACGCCTGTGTACTTATTTTTCCACTCTGTTCACTGATCAAACTAGCTATGCACGCAAATCTTCACAACCCTTTTTCACACAAATTTTCTTCAAGGATGCCCTAGTTCATGAGAGCTCTTTGATAACACAAATGCAAGGTAAACAATAATGCACCCTAACCTTCTACTTATAGCTTTTTATTTTTCCCATAATAAATGCCATGCCACCTACCAATGTACTCTTATAATAAAGGAGGATTTTTCCTATTACCAACCTTCAACACTTTTACCCCATGCCCAATCCTATGTGAAAAATTCTACAACCTTCTGGCATGCAAAAACCCTTATTGACCAAAGATCCTTACATGTGTGCTTTCAATGCCGAAGGAACTTCTTCTATCTTTATCCTGATTTTTGACATCACCTACCTCATGTTGTTCTTATGCTTCTCACCCTTGTACATGGTTTTTGTAAATCCTTCCGACACCAAACTCCTCATGTTCACCTTTTCCATGCACACTCTTCCAAACTATGCACTTTTGATCCTTTGATCTAGGAGCCATCTTCCAATAACAACTTCCAATGCTTGTCGCATCACTTCACCCCACACAAAAATAGATGTGTGGTCCTTTACGCATAGAAAATTTTGAAATTGTAAGTGGCTACCAGTGCACAACACACACACAAAAAAAATAAAGGGAACAAATCAATGAGAAAGGGAAACACAAAGAAAGGAAAATGCATTAAGGAAATCCTAGGCTAATTGGACAATACTACCTTATTTATAAACACAAGAAGACTTATTTATAGTAGGGCTTTAACCTACTCCCATTGAAATGGCTTGGTAACCATGTTCCATCTAGCGCTTAGAATCTGGAAAGTTCCTGAATCAAGTATATAGGATACAATGTATGGGCCCATCCAATGGACTTTGAATTTCCAGGATGGCGCAAAACTTGGAATCATACAATAGAACCATCTTCCCAACCTCAAACTATTTGTTCTTGATGTTTCTATCATGCCATGCCTTCTTACCTGGCTTTTTTTTTTTCTGACTCTAGTGAGCAATAACCCACCTCTCATCTAATTGCATTAACTTATCAATCCTCTCCTCAAGCACTTGTTCATCAGCTAATCCTCCTATGCGTGCTATATAGTGATGGTAACATGAATTCAATAGGTAACATTGCTTCCGTGCCAAACACCAATTGAAAAGGTGTGGCCTTATTCAGTCTTTTATAAGTAGTTTGGTATGACCATAACACAACAGAAAATTTATCATCCCAATCTCTTCTTCCTACATCACAAATTTTGGTCAACATGTGACTCAATATCTTGTTAAATGCTTAGTGGTTCCATTATCTTGGGGGTGATAAGGGGTAGTCTTGTGGTGGGCTACCATGAATTCTACCAACAAAATCCTAACTGTCTCATTCAAGAAATGAGTACCCCTATCACTTGTTAAACTCAACGGGCATCCATATATGCTGATTATGTTTTCCCACAGAACCTAGTTGTTGTTGCCACTATGAAATCCCTGTAGTAGGCCTTGCCTTCACCCACCTTGTTAAGTAATCAAGTACAAGTAATGATATAGTGTGAACTATTCCTTCACGTAAGGTGAAATCGGTCCTACAAAATCAATCACCCACTTCTCAAATGGTTATGCGCTAGCTTATCGGTCTCAAGGGCATCTCATCTCTTCTTCCTAGTTTTCCAAGGCACTAAAAATGGTCACAAGCCTTGAAAAATCAATACAATCCTGGTAAATGATTTCCCACCAAAGCCCTGCTAGAAGGATCTTCCACGTGGTGCATTCCCTACATAGTTTCCTCATGTAATCCCACCATGTGCTTCCTCCATGATTGTAATGTTCATGTTCTAACACACACTAATGAAAAACCTCATCATGACCTAGCTTGTATAAGTCTCCACTAATTAACATGTAGGGTACGGTGTGTATGGATAACTAATTCCTTTCCAAAGTCTTCATTCCCTCTGGTGCCACACCCTTCTTGAGGAATACAACAATATATTCCATGTCGAGGGGCGCATGCCAAAATCTAAATAATTATGCATCTAGCATTGTATCCTCAATGCTATGTGTGTCCTCCCCTGAGTCAATCCTCGATAAATGGTCAGGTCCCAAATTACTCTTACTTGGTTTCACAACAACCATAAAATCAAATTCTTGAAACAATAGGACCCACCGACATATGCACCCTTGTAAAACAATCTTATTTACTAAGTAATTCAATGTCATGTGGTCCATGTAGAAAATGAAGGGTGTTGCCAACAGATACTGCCTAAATTTGTGTAGCATATAGATCATTGACAATGCTTTGCGCTCAGTAGTAGTATAGTTCTATTCTACTGGGGTTAGCTTTCTACTAGAAAAACACAAGGGGTGGTCAATAACTCCCTCTCTAGGTTATGCTAATATTTCCCCAATCCATCCCTGAAGCATCAACATGTATATGGAATGGCTTATCCTAAGAAGGAAAGCGTAATATGGGCGCAGTGATAAGATTATTCTTCAATGTATCAAACACCATATCCTACACCTCTCCCCAGTGAAATGCACTTTTTGTTTCAATAACTTTTCTAAAGGTGTAGTGATCTTGGCATACCCCTTAATAAATTTCTTGTAATACCCCGTATGCTTAATGAATCTACATACCGCGTTCTAGCTAGTAGGTTCCCCTAATCCCACAATAATGAAAACTTTGGGAGGATCCACCAAAAAACCTTCCTTACATATGATATGACCCAAAAGGTTTCCTAATGGAGTAGCGGAAACAAATTTCTTAATGTTGAGGGATATCCTCAACTACCAACATCTTTCAAACATCAGCCTTAAATTTTCATAGTGATCCCTTACTAATCCATATACCATCCAATCATCAAGGTAGACTTATGGATGAAGTTTTTGAAGAAACTTATGGATGAAGTTTTGATCTCACACCGAATACTCCTTAAAGGATCTCCTCGTGAAGGGCGTTGGAAGAAACGCACCACAATGCGTGAAAACATAGTAGGTGTGTTCTTCAGCCTAAAAGGCATGATTGTAGGCAAAGCTTCCCCATTCAGTGGCAAAAATTGTCTTTTCTTGGTTTTCCTTTATAATTCTAACCTAATGATATCCTAAGAATCCATTTATGAAAGAATAGATCTCACACCCGAATACTCCTTAAAGGATCTCCTCAGTGAAGGGCGTTGGAAAAGGGTCAATAACACATACCGCATTCAAATCCCTATAATCAACACAAATTATTATCCTCCCATCATCTTAATGCCGATGACCATCGTAATTATCCATTCTGATTCCTCAATAGCCTTAATGATTCCTGATGTGATCATCTTGTCAATCTCCTCCTTGAATTTGACATGAAGATTCATATTCATTTAATAAGGTATCTTCCGAATTGGGCACACTCCCTCTTTTAGTATGATACACATGTTGGGCCCTAGAATATTGGCTAAGTACAAGAAGGCACATGGGCGTGTGGGACCTATTTGAAGAAGGGCGCATGGGTTGAAGGCATGTAGGGAAGGGTTCTAGCCAGTTTCTATAGAATAAATGGTGCACATGTAAGGCAAGACATGTTTTGGACTTAGCCATATTTGGTATCCAGGTAGCACATGAGAAATGCGTTATCCTTCTAGCATGCAGAGTGGATAAGGTGCCGGCTGATGATGGAAGGATAAAAGGGAATATTCCATGCATGTGATGGAAGGTTCTAAATGAACATCATTACACAGAGTGGAGATCTTAGATCAAAGAAGGCATGCTTTATTGGAGGACCAATTGGACACTTGGAAGCCAATCTATTACATCGAGAAGGAATGGTGCTGATGGTAGAAAATTTATATGTTGAGGTGCACGGGTAGAAAAAAGAGAGATACATGGAGTCATCCTAAGAGAGCGGAGGTGATGGAAAAGAGAAAAGCTCTACAAAGATCTAATGGAGTATTCTATGGGTTTGGATTAGGAAAATATAGGAGTGATGACATATTTAGAGGGATGGGTTTGTATTCATCTTTGTAATGTGAAGGACATAGTATAGTCCTGATGTATGACTTCACTCTGTAGTATTATATGGGTCTGTTATGACCTCAAGGGATGTAATGTGGTTATTAAACTCATCAATATGAATATAATACTCTATTCTAAATCATATATGTGTTCATGAGTATAATCCTTGTGCATTTCCTTTATGCATGAACCATTTTTATATGTTGTTGGTTATTTCTCTTCTATGGATGCATTGATGTGATCACTCACCATCAGTTCTGAGAATGATGCATGGTTATTTTATGATCATTTTCACTTGAATTTCTATCATAAGATGATGTATTCTCACAAGACTCACATAAAGGAGAGGCTCGACACTGCGCATGCCTCAGTGATCACCCGGCCTACTCGTTTGTGTGATAGTCGACGTGCGCATGGGATTTTAATATTGATCTAAGGGTATAAAAATGACTACATATTAGTTCCGTTGTTGGGACATATTTTCAAATTTGTTGTGATAAATGACATGCATCTTTATGTATGTGATGTGTGATGAAATAACGCCCGACCTTGGAAAGTGTTGAAGAATGGTTCAAGAGAATAGAGGATGAGTTTGATTAAAGATTCAACACTGGATCTAAGTTCGATGTGTGTAGATGGGTTGAAGAGAACCTATACCATGAGTTATATGAGACATTATTCTATTATTTTCTAGTAGAACTATATGAATGGATTTCAGCATATGCATATAGATCACACGTATAGACCCAAGATGATTATTAGAGGCTGCAGGATGTAGATCAGACTTGGATGCATGTTATTGATCATAGGTGGAAAGGAGTGCTGACCAGTTATACTCTAGAATATGACATTTCTACGTATTCTTGCCCATAATTTTATGAGTTTGAGTTTCTAAGGGAGCCAAAAGGATCATTTTTTTGTGCTATCCCTTTGGCTATGAAGATCTTGGTCATTACCTTGAGTTTAGAGGAATTTCCCATAGCTCACTACACTTATCTAAGTCTTTGGGAGTGGAAGCTTGGGTGGAGGAAGATGGTGGACATTGCAGATGAGAAGGAAAGGGAGGAGAGACAAATCAAGTATAGTAAAGCTCGTGAAAGGGAGATGACTATATAATATAAGGTTGCAAGTGTGATGGATTTATGTAGAAAGACATTGCGGGAAGGATTTTAGGTTCACACAGAGGATGTGGAATTTGAGTAGTCTATGCTATCCCATCTTGGAAAGTGCAGGAGAGAATCCCCTTTATATTTTGATGAGAGTTCATCACAAAGAGAGAGGAGAGTCATTGATGTATATTTTAACCCACCTAACGACCAACCCCTAGTGCTTAGTTTTCAAGATCAAGGAGAAGTATTGTTAACCCGATTCGTATTAGTGGGAGTAGCCGATCTGCACCTAGGAGATATAATTTCTCATTTGGAACATCCATGGTTGTGTAAAACATTCTGGTATTTGGAGGAATTTTTAGACAAGGCACAAGTACACAAGGTTTGTGTATCATGTCTAGGAGTGGCGTGAGACACACACAAGGCTGGTAGTGGAACAATATCACAAACCATCGCACGTGCGTTCGGTGGGACATTTGGAACGCTTGGCATGACCACTTCAGGCCATTCACGGCTGCAGGAGGTGGATTTGGTGGTATAGGGGCTAGGATACCTGATGGACCTAGAGGATTTGGTGGGTTAGGAGGAACATGACTGTTGGATCCAAAGTGGATCTCATGGAGGAGGAAACACGGGAAGAAACCAAGGCTCGAATCATGAGGACAATGGCCTCACCACCTCCACAAGTATTCTTTGAGATGTCATTACACTTATCAAACTATAGAGGTAGTGAGGATGTTGCAAAGCATGTGCACAAGTATGAATTAGTATGACACGTGAAAGGGATCACTACTATGGAGTTGAAGGTAAGTTAGTTTATAACAACGTTGCAAGGGTGTGCACATAGTTAGTATAGGAAGTATGAACCCCATCAAACAGTGGTAAACTACACTACAATGTAGAACACCTTCCTAAGAAAGCTCTATATCCCGTAATTTAAATAGAAGAGCATCATCACCTTGAAGGAGATCCAACAAGGAATGACAGAGAGTGTGCGGGAGTATGACATGCATTTCAAGACTCTCTTATCAAAACTATCCTATGACATTCATCCTTCTCAACATGCTCAATGGTTTGTTGGAGGGTTGATAAAATCATTTATAAGGGTTGTTTCACACAAGACTTTCATATAACCATGTGAGGATTGGAAGATGCCCCTGTGTCTTGAAATTTCATTGGGAGCATTGATATTGGTATTAGTCCTTTTCTGGAGGCCCAAATTGCTGCAATGGCCAAGCAATTGGAGAAGTTTTCGGTAAATTGTGTGCATGAGGTTTGGAGTGGGATTTTTTGTATAGATTGTGAAGTGGAAGGGCATGCAAAGGATATTTTCCCTTGGAAGTCAGTACACACTATAGCGATATATTGTGAAATTTGACATGGGGATCATGATGCAAGTAGGTGCCCTTTACTACAACATGCAATCCAGCAAGAATGTTTCTTGCTATTGTAATATTTATACCTCTACGAACCATGATACCAAGGATTGTAGACTGATTGATCAGATCCATGATGCTATTGATCTTGGTGTGCACTAGACTAGTCTTGCAAGTAGTTCTAAGGATGATGATCATCATTATGAAGGGCACGTAGATGGAGGAGTGCATGGAAGAGGTTTTTGCAAAGGATTTCATGGTGGTCACGATAATTATGATGGAGGAAAAAGTGAGTTCTGTGAGGAACATATTATAACTATGGATCTACAGAGTATTATAAGTGTGAGTGTCCCGGTCTATTATAATGCTCGTGGTGTAGAAAGAAACATAAGTACAAAGAGTGTCTAGAGGTTTATGAGCATATGAACCAAAAGCACCAGAAAGAAAAAGGTCTTTGGGATGGTGATCATCAAGAAGGTCGATTCATAATAGATGCCAAGAGTGGTGCATGATTCAGGACTAGAACATGTATTGGTGACGATGTGAGGAAAGGCTACGAGCTTCAGGGAAATGTCAAGAAAAAGGAAACTATTTTCAAGAGAGGAAGTGGTACACAAAAATTATCTAGACCCTGCTCATCAGAAGGAGGTGTATCAAGAGACTATAGATGTGATTCAAAGTTTCTAAGGGGAGATTCAATATCTAAAGGAGAAATCAAATCAGTTGAAGAAAAAGAAGAATTTTGAGGCTCCAAAGGATGACTGGATGAGGTCAAGGAAGTATGTAGGATGCTAAGGAAAGAGAATATTATTACCTTACTAGGGGAATGGATGAGGGAGAAGGTACCATATGTAAGAGAAGAGCGCAAAAGGAATGTTTTGCATGCAAACCTTCCTCCTCACAACCTTGACTATGATAAGGATATTACTTTGAATGCAGTTGTTGAAGGATGGATTATAAGTAATATCCTCATCAAAACAAGAGAGCAGAGGTCAATGTTCTTACCTTAAATTCGACATCAAATGGGAAGCCCCGCATTACAACCATATTTGAATCTATTGTATATGGAAAATAAGATAAAGGTAATTCCCATTGGAGTCTTAAAGGATGCGATTATCACCATTCAAGGGGCCAAGTACACTGGAGACTTTGAAGTCTTGGCGGTAACCGAGGAACACAACTTTTCAGCATTACTTGGGTGCCCATGGTATTATAAGAACAATGTTGACCTCCAGTTTAACAAGGGGTATTTAAAATTTGAGAACAAGGAATAAAGGGTAATTATCCCTTTAACAGATGGGAAGTCAATGCTCTATACTAATCCTTTAGGAGAATAAGTCCTGATGCAGAATCTATGTGCACTCCATCGAGAGATCCTAAGATAACTCATCCCACAAAGGGAGTCATACAATTTGAAGATGCTCAATACTTGAGTGATACCACTAGCATGCCATGTGAAAATTGGGCCCATGGGACTTATGAGTTGATTGGATGATAGTTGAGAGGATATGTAAAAATGGTTAAAAAGGCACATTCGAGTTAAGCACACGGGAGGAAAGAAGTTGTCAAGTTACTCTAGAGGAGCATACCCTAAAATGTTCTTGTGAGAAATGGAGGCCTAATGGAAAAATGATGTCGAGAGAAGGGAATACTTAGTTATAACCTTCTCATAAATGCATGTGCTAGTGGGCTACACATCAAGAGAGCCTCTTAGAATGGTGTGAGGTAAGAATAACGGTCTCTGTAAGGTTCTCCGGCAAGCAACGCTCTCACTATCATACAATACTAACATGGTAAAGAGACCACATCATTTCATATCCAAGCAAGTGAGAAGGCTTGGATGAGAAGCAAAAAGAGTTACCACCCTCATTATGGGTGCATAAGTTGTATTCTACCCTAAAAGGTTGTGCATGTGCATGGTATATTCACTTGGAGATGTGTCGTCAAATAGGTAATTGGAAGGAGTTGACGGTTGATCTCATTCAAGATTTTGAGTATAGGAGTACCAAGCCATTGGTGGATAAGGCACTACAAGTAATCAAGTACCTTACGATGGGAGATAGTGTTATGGTAGAGGATAGGCTACTGGAATTACTAGGTGAGCCTTATTTGGGGATGCACCTTAATGAAGAAGAATCAAAGGAAGTACATCTTGAGTGCACGTGCATGGAAAAAGAAAAAGGAAAAATGGTCTATGTAGTAGACAATGAAGAGATGGAAAATTTGGATGTTAACCATTCGAGGGTACATGTGAATTCATAGACAACGTTGTTGAGCAAGTACGCACCTACCATGAGCCCTTGAAAAAAATAAGGTTAACATTGGGATAGAGATAGAACCTAAGGAAGCTATCATCGGGGAATATTGGTTAGAAAAATAAGTTTCAAAGGTCATTGATCTATTACGTGAGTTCCAATATTTTTCCCTCATGGGTACCATCAACTCAAAGGCATTCACCATTCCTTAGGGGAAATGAAGATCAAGTTATTGGGCTTAGCACACCAATTGTACAGACAATATATCAGATCTAAACATACATGTAAATAAAAGCAGATATTCTACTAGAAGAAATATAGAAAACAAGAGACATCAATCAATAACATATTTAATGTGGTTCACCCGGTGTGGGCTACGTCACCAAGAAACAAGTCAATATAATATCTAAAGCTTTAGCAAGACATACAATGAATATTTAAAATCTTCCACACCTCTCAGATGTACAGTACTTTCTTTCTCTCAAGATTTTGCTTCATCACCAAGAATTCTCTCTCTCACTAGATTTTGCAAGTTCTTTCTAATTCTTGTTAATCATTACTTATAAACCCTAGATTTTATGCTTATATAGTGGTTCATATATTTTAGGAACTTAGCCATGTAATTACAATCAATAGATATACTTTAATGCTAAAAATAAATCTAATTCTTGAGAGTTAATTAAAACATCCTCGCATAGGTAACCGACCGTTGGTTAGACCTAGCCGCTGCCGGTTCCTCCCTTGCTTGATCGATGCCGGTCATACCTGACCACTGCCAGTCCTAGGTGACCAATGTTGGTCCCCCTTAACCGATGATGGTTACTATATTTTCCAACAAGTTTCCATTACATGCTAAACTGAAGTAATTGAGCTCCACAACTCAAAAATCTCCCACTTGGAAATTAATTACTACACCATACTGCATACAATAGAATTCTTGGATCCTTCCTTAGCTCTATTTATTCCTCTTCAAGTCTCAAACTTGAATACCAACAGAAGTTTTGTTAGTATATCCGTAGGGTTCTTGCTTGTATGAATATTTTCTAGATTCAATTGTCCATCCTCCAATACTGCCGTATTAAGTGCTACCTCAATCTGAATGTGTTTCATTCTTGAATGAAATGATAATTTATTTTCCAAATGAATTACACTTTGAATGTCATTGACCAATTTATAATTATCTTTTTCCCTTTCCCAACTCTTACATGAACCTACTCATCCATATCATCTCCTTACTAGCCTCTATAGCTGCAACATACTCTGCCTCTGTAGTAGACAAAGCCACAACCTTTTGTAATCTCAAAATACAGCTAAATGTCATTCCACCTACTATGAAATTATATCCAGTAGTGCTCCTCCTACCATCTAGATCTCCATCCATATACGAATCAAAATATCCACATAATGATATATACGAACCTCCATAACATAAGCTGTATGCTATATATCCCTTTCAAATACACGAGTATCCATTGAATTGCTTTCCAATGATCTTTACCTGGATTGGCCATATATCTACTAAAAATCCCACTTTGTATGTGTAATGTCCGGCCTCGTACAAACCATAACATACATGATACTTTCAACTGCTGAAGCATATGGCACTTATGTCATGTATTTGACCTCCTCATGTGATGAAGGACACTGATCTTTGCTCAATTTGAAGTGTCCAGCCATAGGTGTACTAACAGGTTTTGCATTCTACATGTTGAACCTTTCTAACACCTTGTAGATATAATCCTCCTAAGACAAATACAATTTCTTGTTTTTCCTATCTCTATGTATTTGCATGCCAAGGATTCTTTTGCAGCTCCTAAATCCTTCATAGAAAATGTGTGAGCTAGCTTTCCCTTAAGCTCACCAATGTCCTGCATACTAGATCCTACAATAAGAATATCATCCACATATAGTAACAAAATAATATAGCTCCCATTTTCAAGCTTCTTGAAATAAATACAATGGTTAGATTCACATCTCAAGTAACCATGCTCATGCATAAAACTATCAAACCTCATGTACCACTTCCTTGGAGATTGCTTGAGCCCATATAGGCTCTTTTTCAACCTACACATTAATTTCTCCTTACCCTTAACTTCATACCTAAATGGCTGCTGCATATAAATATCTTCATCCAAATCACCATGAAGGAAATCCATCTTCACATCTAGTTTCTCTAAATGTAAGTCTTCTACTGTAACTAAGCTCAATATAGTATAAATAGAAGTCATCTTAACAACAAGAGAAAATATTTCTACCTATTTTCTATGTAAATCCCTTTACTACAAGCCTTCCCTTTTACCTTTTATGTCCACCCTCTTCTTCCTTGATCATGTAAACTCACTTGTTTTACAATGTTATCTTACCTGCTAGCAACTTAACCAAATCCCAAGTCTGGTTATGTTCCAAGGAGTCCATCTCCTCATCCATGCCATGCTCCCACTGAACGTGAGTCTTATCCTACATTGCTTCTTTAAAGCTCTCTAGTTCACCATTATTAGTCAATAATAAATAAAATAGAGAAGGTTTAAATCTTTCTGGAGGTTTACTTACCCTTTGTGACCTTATCACAGGAGTTTGGGGTACTGGAGGCTCAAACTAGACCTCCTAGAAATTCCTATCCAAATTTGATAGTGACCGATGCTAGTCATCTCTAACCGATGTTGGATCAACTAAGCGATGCTGGTTTATATCTTCTATAACTGATACTAGTTCATCGACTAAGGTTGATCGGGGTTCAATCAACACCGATTCTTGTGTAACCCTATCGATAATACTTTTAAACCAGAGAGTTCATTTTTGTTCACAAACTTCTCAACCAGTTCATCCTTGGGTACCAAAATTTGATCCATGTGCATTCTCTTTTCATTCCATTCAACATCACAACTCCTAATATTTTAGAATTCTCTAAATCTAAAAACGAAACCGAATTCCTTAGATCCATAACCAATGAAAGTGCATCTCTTAGATTTTGCATCCAATTTCTTTCTATTTTCCCTATCAACATGCACAATAGCTTCTAAACCTAAAACTTTAAGAAAAGAAAGATCTACCTATTTTCTGGTCTAAGTTTCCTCTAGTATTCCTCCATCTAGTGAACTTGAAGGCCCATGGTAAATAAAATAAACCATTGTATCAACCGATTCTTCCCAAAACGCAAGGGCAATCTAGAATGTATAGTTATACTTCTAGCACATTCCATGATTGTCTTGTTCATTCTTTTCGCAACACCATTCTCCCATGGTGTTCCTAGAAACATTCTTTCTCTACGTATCCCATTCACTTAATAATAATAATTGAAAGTCTTGCTACGGTATTCACCACCATTATCAGATCTAAGGCACTTTAACTTAGAATTTGATTCATTCTCAACAAGGGCTTTCCATCTTTTAAAGTCTCAAAAACATCAAATTTATATTTAATACAATAATCCCATACCTTTCTTGTAGAATCATCAATGAAAGTAACATAATATTGTGATCCTCTATGAGAAGCTACCCGAGCTAGTCCCAACACATCCGAGTGTACAAGCTCTAATTTCGCTCCTTCTTAGTTGCCCTAACTTTGAGAATTCTTACTCTCTTTTTCTTTCCAAAGATACAATGCTCATAGAAATCAAGATGTAAATCTTTCAAATCTAATAACTTACCCTTAGCCTTTAAGATTTGCATTCCTTTTTGATGCATATGGCCCAACTGTTATGCCACATGCATGCATTTGAATCTAAAGTAGATAATGCAGAAAAGAAATCGATAATACAAGTAGATAAATATAGATTTCCTACCTTCTTACCTCTTCTCACAACAAAATCACCCTTGGTGACTTTCCAAGAGTCTCCTATAAAAGTAACCATGCAACCAGATTCACCTAGTTTCCCTGTAGAAATAAGATTCCTCCGAGGCTTGACACATGCCTCACATCTTTCATACCCATGTATTTCCATTCTACAATTTTAGATGAACTTCCCTTTACCAAAGTAATATCTTTGCAAGGTTCATCATCACCCAAATAAACATGTCCAAAATTTCCTTGGACATAATTTCTAAAAAAGTAACCCTTATTAGGGGTTGCATGGAAAGAAGCTCTGAATCTAAAACCCATGATTCAATTCTATTATCTAAAGAGAATAAGAGCTACTTGCATTACCTACGATGCAACAAGATTTTATTCTTTAACTTTGTTTTTTTATTGGTTCTCTTTATCCTTTGACCAACAATATTTCTTTACATGTCCTTTATTTCCACATTTCCCACAAGTAATTCCCTTACTTCTGGATTTAGATCTTCTATCCCTTGACTTTGATTTCCCATTACTCTTACTCTTGGATCTATCCTTCTTCTTGCCCTGCTTTCTACATTCAAAGCATTTCCGGATAGACGATTCCTCTATACTCTTCCTATGAATTTCTTCATTCAAGATTATACTAACCACATAATCAAACTTCAAATTATTATTAGCATGAGATGTTGTATTAATTACAACCATTACCAAGTTATCCCAATTATAAGGCAAAGAACATAAGAATAAAATTTCTTTTACTTCATCATCAAATGGTATAACAACCGATTTTAAGCTGATTTACAATAGATCGGAAATCATTCAAATTAATAGATCTAGATCCACCTTCATGCATCTTAGAACTAAATATTTTCTTCCTCAAATAAACTTTATTTGAAGCACTAGGTTTTTCATATAAATTAGCAAAATATTTCATTAAGTCTACCGTAGAAGCCACTTTTGTAA
Organism: Taxus wallichiana var. yunnanensis; assembly: GCA_018340775.1. Taxonomy (NCBI): domain Eukaryota; kingdom Viridiplantae; phylum Streptophyta; class Pinopsida; order Cupressales; family Taxaceae; genus Taxus; species Taxus wallichiana. Next base: position 149,999,795 of record CM031243.1, on the reverse strand, counting down.
TATTGGAAGCCATAGATGCTGTCAGGCTCAATCTTATAGATCCCAAATCCTTTTGTCAAAAATCTTCCATTCTTCATTAGTCATCTTCGTAGGTCTAGAATTATCATCCAACAGTAAATACAAATATCTTTGATGCAGATAATCCTCAATCTACATCTTCCATAAATGATAATTTCAACCATCAAATTTCTCTACTTTGTATTTGTTTTCTTATGCCATTGATGTAGCTCCCACTCAATCAGAAAATCCTCTGTGAGTAAATATGTCAAGACACAAAATCCTCAAACAAAGATCTGATACCATTTTTTGGGGTTAGCACACCGGTTATACAGATAATATATCAGATCTAAGCATACATGCAAATAAAAGTGGATATTCTACCGAATAAATATACAAAACAAGAGACATAAATCAACACCAGATTTAACATGGTTCACCTAGTGTGGGATACATCCACCAAGAAACAAGCCAATCTATTATCCAAAGCTTTGACAAGACATCTGATGAAGATTTACAATCTTCCACACCTCTCAGATGTACAATACTTTCTTTCTCTCAAGATTTTTCTTCATCACCAAGAACTCTCTCTCTCACCAAATTTTGCAAGTTCTTTCTAATTATTATTAATCATTACTTCTAAACCCTAGATTTTATGCTTATATAGTCATTTATATACTTAGGTAACTTAGCCATGAAATTAAAATCAATAGATATACTTTAATGCTAAAAATAGATCTAATTCCTGAGAGTTAATTAAAACATCCTCGCACAGGTAACCGATGCTAGTTAGACCTAACCATTCACTGGTTCCTCCTTGCTTGATCGATGTCGGTCATACTGACGCGCTTCCGATCCTAGGTGACTAATGTTAATCCCCCTTAACCCATGATGGTTCTTGTATTTTCTAGTAAGTTTCTATTGTATGATAAACTGAAGTAATTGAGATCTACAACTCAACAATTGAAGGAAGGTGTGCACTCGATTTGGAAGAGGCCTTGTTGAATGAATCGAATCTGCACGTATGGGTCAAGGAAGAAATAGATAAGATGATACCATCTGGTATCATTGAAGAAGTGCAAGAATCAGGATGGATAAGTGTAATGGTTATCGGTATCAGAAGGTTGGAAGGATAAGGATATGCGTGGACTATAGGGACTTGAATGTAGTATGTTTCATTGATCCTTTTCAACCCCATTTATTGAAGAAATTTTGGAGGAATAGCCGAGCTCAAGTCTAATTTTTCACGAATGGGTTCTCGGGTATCACCAAGTATGGATTACAAAGGAATGAATATTAGAGGAAAAAACTTTCACCACTAAATGGGAAGTTTTTCCTACACGGATTATGTCTTTTGGATTGAAGAATGTGCTTCTCTGTGTTCTCATGCATCATGGTACTAGAATTTAGGAATTCATCCATAAGTTTCTTCAAGTTTACCTGGATGACTGGAATGTGTATGGGTTGGTGAAAGACCATTGTGACAATTTGAGGATGATGTTTGAGAGATGTCAGCAATTAAGGATATCCCTCAACATTAAGAAATGTGTCTTTCTTTACTCCATTTGGAACCCTATTAGGACATATTATATGCAAAGAAGGCTTACTAGTGGATCCCGCCAAAGTTGTAGTTATTATAGGATTAGGGGATCCTACTAGTCAAAGCGCAATGCATGGATTCCTTGGGCATACAAGGTACTATAGGAAATTCATCAAGGGATATACTAAGATCCTCACACCCTTGGAGGAGTTACTAAAACACAAGAGTTCCTTTCATTGGGGAGAGGCGCAACAAAGGGAATTTGACACTTTGAAGGATAGGATTGTCATGACATCAATACTACGTTTTCCTCTTTAGGATAAGATTTTCTATGTGCATGTTCATGCCTTAGGGACAACTATGGGAGCAATACTAGCACAACTTGTTGAGGGAATTGTTGATCATCCCTTATGTTTTACAAGTAGAAAGTTGACACCAGTAGAATAAAATTACACAACTACTGAGCGCGACACATTGTCTATGATCTATGCGTTGCATAAGTTTAAGCAATATCTCATTGGAAACACCATTTATATTCTACACAGACCACATGGCATTCAAATACTTAGTCAAAAATCTTGTTCTATAAGGGCACATATGTCATTCGGTCCTATTATTTCAAGATTTTAAGTTCACAATGGTTGTAAAAGTAGGAAAAAGAAATGTAGGACTGACCACTTATCAAGGATTAACTCAAAGGAAGACATGTAAAGCATTAAGGATACCATACTGGATGTGCAACTATTTCAATTACAACATGTGGCCTAAGACTTGGAATTTATTGTAGTGTTCTTAAAAATAGGTTTGGCTTTTGTGAGAAGGGATGAAGGATCTGTAGAGAAAGCGGTTAACAATACGCACCACACCCTACATGTTGATTAATGGAGACCTATATAAGTTAGGTTGTGATGAGGTTCTATGCCAATGCATATTGGAACATGAGCACATGGAAATTATGGAGGAAGCACATGGTGGGATTGTAGGTGACACTATGCAAGAAAGTCTACTACGTGGAAGATTCTACTTGCAAGGATTTGGTGGGAAACCATCTACTAGGATTATATTGAGTTTTGCAAGGCTTGTGACAATTTCCAGTGCCTTGGAAAACCTAGGAAGAGGGATGGAATGCACTTGCGACCAATAGCCAGCCCTGAACCATTTGAAAAATAGGTAATCAACTTTTGAGGGCTGATTTCACCAGCCACGTGAAGGATGGGTTCACAGTATATCATTACTTACATTGACTACTTAATAATGAGAATGGGAATAGGAATCATCTACAAAGGATTACACCACAATGAAAAAATGATATATTTTAATGTGAGAACATAATCAATAGGTATGGTTGTCATTTAAGATTAAAAAGTGATAGAGGTACATATTTTCTCAATGAAATAGTTAGGATTATGTTAGCAGAATTTATGGTGGCCCATCACAAGACTACCCCTTATCACCCTCAAGCAAATGGAACTGTTGAGGAATTTAACAAAATACTAAGTCACACATTGACTAAGATCTTGTGATGTTAGAAGATAGGATTGGGATGACAAAGTATCAACCATTCTATGGGCATATAGGACAACCTACAAGAGGTTGAACAAGGCCACACTATTTCAATTGGTGTTTGGCACGGAGGCTATTTTTCTAGTTGAATTCATGTTACCATCGCTACGTATAACACACGCAGGAGGGTTAGCTAATGAACAAGCACTAGAAGAAAGGATTGATAAGTTGATGCAGTTAGACGAAAGGTGATCAGTTGCTAGATGGAGTCAAAAGATAGAAAAAGGAAAGACAAAAGCATAGCATGATCGTCATATCAAGAAAAAATAGTTTGAGGTTGGGTAGATGGTGTTGTTGTATGATTCCAAGTATCTACACCATCTTGGGAAGTTGAAATTCCATTGGTTGGGACCCTACATCATCTCGTACATTCTTGATTCAGGTGTTTTCCAATTATAAGCGCTAGATGGGATGAGATTACTAGGTCATTTTAATGGGATTAGGATGAAGCCCTACTATAAATAAGTCTTCTTGGTGTTTGTAATAAGGCAGTATTGTCAATTAGATTAGAATTTCCCTTTATTCTTTTATTTTCTTGTGTTTCCCTTTCTCATTGCTTGTTCCTTTATTTTTGTTTCATTTTGTGCCTTGTATGTTGGTAACCACAGTATTTTTCCAAGGTTGTGTATGTGCGAGAGGACCGCACAAATTTTTTTAGTGTGGGGTGGATTAATGCAAAAGCAAAATATAAGCCTAAAATACAAGTTGAGTGACCTAGTATAAGGAAGCACATAAGGATAAGAAAGTGTATAAGGAAATGTTGGATAATGAATTATGGTACCAAGAAGGTTGTAACAAATACCACATATAAAGGATGAAAAGTGTATAAAAGACATGAGGTAGGTGAGGGAAAAAAATCATGTAAAGGACAAAAGAAATGCCTTGAGTCTTATAGACGCGCGCATAAGAGTCTTTGGTCGATTGGATTTTTGCGCGTCGAGAAGGTTGTAAAGGATTTTTCATGTAGGATGAGGTACGTGGGTAAGGGCGCTTAAAGTTGGCTTAGTGGAAAAATACACATTTAATGTTAAAGTATGTTGGTAGGTGGTATAACATTTATTGCTAGAGGGAAGAAAAAACTATAAATATAAGGTTAGGCAAGTCATTATTCTACCTTGATATTGTGAAGTTGAAGCGCTCTTATGAACTAGGGCATCCAGAGAGAAATTTTTGTGAAGGAAGAAGAATCCTAAGAATTTAAGTGTGTGACTAGAGTGGATCTATAAACCTAGAGGAAGGAGTACATGGGCATGAGATAAGGTTATTTGTGGTGCGTTGTCTTGTGGAAGGTTTTCCTAGTTAGGGTTTGGTAGCTAGGGCATGGAGATAGAAGGATTTATTCCAGGAGTTGAGATTTGGAGTTGAGTTTGGAGTTAAGTAGAGTAGCAGAGTAGAGTAAGGAGTTCTTAGTTTATCTTGACAGAAAGCATGACACCTAAGAAGGTGACCGTTTCACCAAAGAAACTAAAGGGCAAGGGAAAAGGAAAGAAAACCACTATCATTGTAAGCTCCAATGAAGAATGGTACACAGAAATGTAATACCTAGATGGAGTATTGCTAGGAAAGGAGTGGGTGTCACATCTAAGAAAAATGACCGTGAGTGATTATAACCATCACACGAGAAAAAATGAGAAGGAAATGGTGTTAGAGTTGGTCCTTTCTAACTAACAAAAGGACACTAGATGAGATGTCTATATATAACAATGAGGTGAAGGTCAAATTGAAGAAATAAAGGTTATTGAAAATGTATGAGTTTCCTTAGTTTGGCAAGCCCGAGCACCTTTATTAGTGGTTGATGTCATGTGTGCATGAGGATCATTTATATTTTGCAGGGCACAAGATGCACATAACACCGTAGCTGATATCCAAGTTCACATGCCTTATTTGTTAAGGATAAAGTATAGATGATGATCTAAGTGACAAGGAGGCTATTAAGGAGACAATAATAGTGTATGATTACAAGAAGGGTTTGTGATACTTTGACATCATAGAGATTCTAAACCCTGTTATGAGGATTGTCGTGCACTTGGTGAAAAAGCTTAATGATCAAGAATGATGGACACAAGTGAACAAGGCATGGCTAAATATATGCTAGAAGATATAAGAGGGAACCATCTATAACTTTTCCACTTTCATTGTGGATGAGATCATAAGTAGAACATATGAAGGAGAGAAAATATTATTCACTAATATCCACCTCACCATTTTCTTTTCAGATATTGGAGTGCCGGATGGGCTGAAAAAGTTTATTTGGGAGTATCCAAAAGAGAAATCCTCACCCACAAAGAGGTTTGAAAAGTACACTTGTGAAACCATGACAGCCACTCACAAGGCACACTTGGAGAAGTGGTATAAATGAATGCGTGACATATTCGGGGTAGAGTGGAGGATCCCAAAGAAGTTTCCCATGCTCATGAATGGAGAAGCGAGTTTTTAGTATACCAACATTTCTGCATTGGTAGATTTACTTTAACAAATGGGACTAAGGGTCCATGGTGCAAGCTACCCTTCTCCTTCACCATGCAATACTTCAGGAAGTGGTCAATAGGTTAAATGAGGGAAAAAAACTAAGGTTTGACCTTAGTGAGGTGGACCAAGACCACCATGAGCTGCACCAAAATCTCATGTACCCTAAAAGTGTGCATACATGGAGAAGTATGTCTCCCACAAAGTTCAAATGATGAAACCAATAATGCTACCAATTGTTGGAAGGGATGAAATAAGGATATACCTTCGCATAATACCTAAGTTTGAGAAAGGTGCATATCTAGAGAATGATGTATCCATTCCAAAAGATCCCACAAAAATAAATAATCCATTCCAAAGAAGAGAAAGGGATAAGAGGGGCGGAGAAGGATGCACCAAGTGTGCGGACACACAATTAGTGGGCACCTGAAGTAGTTGTGAAGCCTAGCACTTACACGTGGAGAAAGAGGTCCCCTATCAAGGAAAATAACCCAGAAGAAGAGGCACAGAGCATGAAGAGAACCTCACCCATGAAGAATCACCAATGAAGAGGTCAGCTGTCAAGGAGAAGGAGAAAGAAGAATCTCTTGTACTAGAATCCCTAGTAAGGAAGAAGAAGAAAAAGGGGGAAAATGAAGAAGACTCGGAAAGAGGTAGAGAGTTTAGATGCCCACATTGATGATAACGATGACAAAAATCTTGAAGGAGGTGAAGACCATCCATTATATGATATACATGATTCGAGGAGGAAGGAGATGAAGAGGAGTATAACAAGGAAGATGAGGAGAAGAATGATGAGGAAGAAGCGAGGCTCAAGGCAAGGGGGTGAGAAAATAAGTAAGCACCAAGAACCAAAGAACCCCAAGCCTCACCAAGGAGCAAGTAGAGAAATCCATGGAGAGAGAAGTGGATGGCATCATGAAGAAGTTGGTGGAATAGGAGTTGGACCGAGAGTGCAAACAAAATTATAAAGGAGATAGAAGAAGAAAGTGTTGGGAAGGAGTATGACAGCATGGGTGGAGATCCCAAGTTGGCTGTAAGCTTCCCAAAAGCTACTGAATAGGTGGGAAAGGCATAGTGGTGGCAAAAGGGAAGGGAATGAGATACATTGATGATCCTAGTAAGGTGCTACGCACATGCTTCCAGAGAACTCGCATGCGAATATAAAAACTCCTAGCTATGTCATCGTTTGATGAAGAAGGCACGTATTCGCGTTCAGGAAGATGCTATTATCTTGGGTATTCGAGTCTCATGTAGACAAACCCGAGTTCTAAGTAAGTCAAAGAGTGATAATGAAGATTCCATAAATAAAATGAATAAATCCATTGGTGAACACTCAGTAGCTATAAGATGAATAGTTTTGTAATGCACTTAACAAGGTTTCAGATTTAAATTGAGGACATACTATTCAAGAGAAATGATAGAGTGAGATTCTGGAGGAGGAATTGGAGAAGAAAAAGAAGGAGCTTGTGGAGAAGAGTAAATACCTAAAGCAAGAGGAGATGATCTATGATTAGCTAAGGCGTGAGATGAAATAAGAAAATTCAAAGGTGCGTGAAGTCTCCAAGAAGGTGGAGATGATTAAAAATGCCATTGTCTTGAAGCACCTTGACTTAGTGCCACCCGAGAAGAAGTATGAATCAGCCTTGTAATGTCTAGAGGATCTAACTTGCATTCTCACGATGGAGAGGTGACCACTCACTTTAGATTCTATAGAAGAAGCATAGGTGTGCCAAGAGAAAGAAAACAAGATGATTTTTTTGAGATTATGGCTTGATACACCAAACTTCTTGTAGAAGTGAAGGCCTCCATGCAAGTCCTTTGAAGTTTGCCTATGACAAGTTTGCATGGATAGGGATAAAGTGGAAAGAATCTTGATTACCACCCATGAGACAGAAATCAAGGAGTTGTAAGATAAAAATAAGGGGAATAGAGTGGAAAGAGATAAGATCCTGGCCAAGGTGGAGAAAAATTCACAAGCAATCGAGACCCTGTGAGGCTAAAACAAAATCCAGTTAAAAGAATTTTACCCTCGATCACCCGCATCTTTGGATGCACTTGAAGACTTGGGGAAGAAATTGGAAAGTATTGTTGACACCATGAGTTCCAAAGGGGAGGAGTTGAGTTTTGAGGAGGTGAGCACCCTGGTGGGTGACCTCTATTAGCAAGCTTAGAATGAGGTTGACACTTGGGGAAGTTAGAGGCAAAACTAGGGAAGGATTTCCCTCTCCTCCTCAACAATAAAAAAGTTCCCCATTCTTTCTCCCAATACTTCATTCCTTTATTCTTTCTTTCAACCATCTTAAGAACCCGCCATTTATTTATCATTTTAATATTATTTCCGAGGATGGAGAACAGGTGTAGTGTGGGGTGATGTTGGGCCCCAGAATATTGGCTAAGTATAAGAAGGCATGTGGGTGCATGGGACCTATTTGAAGAAGGGTGGGTGGGTTGAAGGTGTGCATGGAAGGGTTCTTACTTGGTTTTTACAAAACACATGGATTGTGCATAAGGTGAGATAGGTTTTGGGACTTAGCCATATTCGACATCCCGGGCAAAGACACAAGAAAAACGTGACTTGTCTAGCATGCAGAGTGGATAAGATGTCAGCCTAGAGGCTGTAGGATCAAAAAAGGGAATATTCCATGCATGTGATGGAAGGTTCTAGAAGAACATCATTACATGAGTGGAGAGCTTGGATCAAAGGAGGTATGCTCCATTGGAGGACCACTTGGACACTTGGCAACCGATTTGTTACCTCACAAGGCATGTCGGTGAAGGAAGAAAGCTATATATTGAGAGGCATGAGATAGTAGAAAGGGTGATAAAGAGTGAAGAGAAGAGATGTAGAGAGAATAGTGCACTAGAAAAGAAGGTGAAGCTCTATAGAAATACCATGGAGGATTCTATGGGTTGGGATTAGGAAAATATAGGAGTGATGACATATTTAGAGGGATGGGTCTATATTCATCTTTGTAATGTGAAGGAAATAGTATAGTTACGATGCATGACTTTGATTTGCAGTATTATATGGGTTTGTTATGATCTTAAGGGATGTAATGTGGTTATTAAACTGATCAATATGAATATAAGACTCTATTTTAAATCATATATGTGTTCATGAATATACTCCTTGTGCATTTCCTTTATAGATGAACCATTTTTATCTATTGGTTATTTCTCTTCTATGGATGCATTGATGTGATCACTCACTATAGGTTTTCTCGAATGATGCATGGTTATTTTCTATTCATTTGCACTTGAATATCTATCATAATATGATGCATTATCACAAGACTCACATAAAGGAGAGGATCGGTGCCCGCACATGCCTTGGGTGAGTTCCCAATGCCTACTTAGGTGATAGGACGGTGTGCATGGGATTTTCTTGTTGATCTAAGGGTATAAAAATGACTATAACACATCTCTCCTCTCCCTTAAGCTCATGGTACCCATGTGGAAATAAGTCTTGAAAATCACACAATAGACTGATTATCTTTGAAACCTCCTTTTCTTTCCACTAATATCCAATAGTAGCCTCCTTAGGTTCGGCCTCCAAACCAATGTTAAACTTCTTGGTTTTCAAGGGTTCATGGTAGACGTGTGCTTTCTCATCAACACTATCCATAAGTTTGTCCATACCCATAAGTCTTTATTAATAAAATAAAATAAAAAATATTTTAGCAATAAAAAAATGCATCTTTTTATAAGTATTTCTCCTTTCACTTTTCAAGAAATCCATCTGCAAAATTGTTAGCATGCGTCAGTTCACAAGAACTGGGCGTGATAAGCGCTATAAATTTAAAACAATATAATTTTATCTAACTGTTTTGTAAAAGGAACCCTACTATTTATGAAAAGGTTCCAAGTACATAAAATAAGAACAATCAAATAAACTACCCAAAAATCCACAATTCTATAATAGACAAGAAGTCAATAAATCAATTTAAATACCACTTTCCCATATAAGAAGTTAAACAATTCATCATAATTTAATTCTATCTAAGTCACAATAATGACAATCATTTCAACATGATAACATTCAAATACAACTAATTAAGAAAATAACTAATTCAAGTCTTGATCTATTTACATTGGTTTCCATTTAATTCACCAAGCAATCTCCACTTAAAACATAGTTAGTTCCCAATCAATCAAACAAAAGGAAGTGATCTAGAAACACAATGTTTAGATAAGAGAAGAATATTTTTCTAGTAAAAAAATTCACTATCATATCAAAAACTAAAAGAATTGATATAAACTCTATTGATCTAGCATGGAAAACATCTGTCCTAACAACCCTACCATCAAAATTCCTAGATCTATCCAAAAATATACTTAGAAAATAATAATCTTGATAATACATAATAAAAAACACTGTATAATCTACAAGAGAAATGATCAAGTCTTCACAAGGCAAAAAAACACGTGGTAAAGAGTTTCAAAAGGATCATGCCATTACACAAGCTAAGTTCCAAAACCTATTTGATCCAAAACATAACCATCACATTCATGCATCATAATAAACTATCAACAATGGGATGCTTAAAACTTTCTACATTCTAACCAAATAAGAATGCAAACTGAATGGTTTCAAAGAACCAATAATGCAGAGCACAGTCTTACCCAGATGACCAACAACCAAGTTTAAGAAATGAAAACTTCCTTAACAGTGACCAAAATAGGCTTCACGTATTCCAACTTGTTTAAAATGAACTCAATTATGAGCCAGTAACCACACTCAGACCTATAAACTATCCCAAAGATGTAAGAACAGTCTCAAAGAGAAGTTTCATAGGTTCCAACACACAAAAAATCATGCAATTTTCATCAAGGAAATGATGATGATCCAAATCAAAACAAACTCCACAAAAACAAGAACTATTTCCAAATCACATTGCTCCATACATGATTTTAGAGAAAACAATCCATTGCAGGGTCAAAAAACTAAAGAAAATGAACCCAACTCCATAAACTTTGAGTTGACCCAAGAAGGGTGTTCAAGCTATGAAACACAAGCCCAAAAAATGAGGGAGATAGATTATTACCAGTCTCTATATTTGTTTTTAAAACACGTTCACCCAATCAGGGTATAAAACTATGAACTAAAACTTAAGAAGACAGTAACAAAAAGCTATATAGTTTTCTTAACAACATGTACTTACAGTGCTCAAAAACAACCTTCATTTTTACCCAGGGAGATTTGAAAGAAGATCTCCAAAAACAATGAAAAGATAAAAAGGTTTGAGACAAACTTTATCCGAAATGAAGGTCAATATAACTGAAACAAAATCCAAAACAGGCCTACAAGAACAAGATGATCAATATTAAATGATAATACAACCAAAACGTAAGACCATCTCTGAAACAAAAGTTTCATTACAAGCATAGTTTTATTCAATGAAAAAATTCAACCTCTCGATCACAAACAAAACCTAGTTTCACTACAACCTAGGAGAACTCTAGTGTTTAAGATATTTCCGTCAAGATCCCTACAAAAATGTAGAATTTCCATTGGATACAAAATGAGGAGACATAAATGTATTTCAAAATGCAAAATCTCAAGAAAGCTCATACCCAGTTTTCTAATAAAGCCACACATTCATTTACCAACTTTATTCGAACCCAAATTAAGTAAAACACCATTATTTCACATAACTATTATTACTCAAAGAAACCATGTCTAAAATAACTCACAGAAGCAAGAAGGAGAAAATAATCACACAAGAAAACATTCTCAGAGGTGTTTTCATAAAGAGCAAAGTTATTTTTATGAAAATGTTTAAATAAAAGCAAGATATTTTAAAGAGATAGGGCCTATCATGCTTGGTAGTGCTCCTTCCTTCTCTTCCTTGCTTCAATCCTTCAATGAGCTTCCACAGAAATATTTCCAATAAAAATGCCAAAACAATCCTCTGAAACTCTTCCCAATTTCTTCTTATAGCTTCCTTGATCAGATTTTTCCATTATTTCCACCATGCAAGGGTGAAATCATACAATAGATTCAAACTAGATGTTCAAAAATGGAAAAAAAACATGCAGATCATAAAGGATCAAAAATTCCAAATGAAACAATAAAAAAACTGTTTTTTTTCCTCCAACCTCCTTACTATTCCCCAAGTGGTTTTCGCTCTAGTCGAGGATCATAAATGCAACAGGACTAACAGAGTCCCCTCTAAAAACTCCCACCCAGCCTTATCCTCTATTAGTCATAACTAACAGTTCAAAAATTCATTCGCCAAAAATAGTAATGTTTCCATCTCGGCAAATTTCTACCTTCCCAAACCTTGGCCAAGTTTGGTGGTACTTAAAATTAAATGGAACATTTAAAACTGGTGATGCATTTGGAATGGTGCCACCACCATCCAAATCCATTTTCTAACAAAGCCAACCCCAATACCATAGGTTAGGTCAATTTCAATAGATTAGGTCCCAATAATAATAGTTTAGAAACCATAGCTTAGGACCTTAGGAATAGTTCCAAATAGCTTAGGATTAATTAGTGTCAAACTTAGGATAGTTCCCCATTATCCTTTTTAGGATTTAATCAATATAATGAATAAATCAACTTAGCATAAGTTTAGGATAGATCAATAATCAAACACTTAGATTAATTAGGTCCTAATTAATTAATCAAAGAACATTACCTTCCACAGTTCATCAAAATGACGAATAAATCACCTTGAAGGGTGAAATCCAAAATATGCTACAAGATGCCCCTATGACCCTAGTGCAAGCTTGGGTGTAGAAATCAGATATTTTGACTGATTGATCAAGATGTTCAACACATCAAAAAATCCCAAACATGCCTTGGATCATTGTAATTGATCCAAGGTGATTAATCTTGGACTTTGCAATCATCAAACTGAAAAACAAGTTCAATATTGCAAACTAGGAAATGAACAATTTAAACCGAATTTATTTCCTTCATCCACATGCAGAATACATTAAAATTTCAACATAAAAAGTATATGAATACTTCATTAATAAATTCATAATTTTCATGGTATAATGTTACTCAATTTTAGAGGAAAAAAACATCATCGTAAATAAAGAAAAAAATACATTAATGAAAGATAAATAACTAATTTTTCAAACCTTCCATGCACTTTCTTCAATGAAAACCTCAGTAAGATTATGGAGACCTTGTCTATGGAACCTTGAAGTGAATGTGGATGATCTTAAATTATCTCAAACTTTAGATGCAATTGCTATGAACACATTGAAATTTAGCGAGTTTTGGTACTTCAAATTCAAGAGGATTTGTAATCAAGGTAAGCACTCGTAATTTAAAGAGGTAAAATTAGTTGAAGTTGGTTACATATAGGTGAATGCATATGCTAAAAATAGCATTATAGGAAGTTACAACAGTCTAGGGGAAATAAATGAATTAATTACAAAAATCTGAATTCGGAAAGGTGCTTGTACGTGTAATTTAATCGCCCCCACCTTTCTAGGATTCTAGAAGTGCAGTTTACTAGGAGAGGTATAGGGAGTCCAAGGGAGTCTAGGTGGATGTTGATCAAGTGGAAGTTGACTAAGATGTGCACACACTTAACTAATTAATTATTTAATTAATAAATATTAATTACCTTAGCTAAAGGAGTACTTAGGATACATGGGATTAATTTAATTAATCCAGAGGGGTACAATGTGTATGAATTAATTAATTTAATCAATCAATTATAAATTGGTGAATAACAAGGTGTCCTAGGATAACACTAGGAAAAAGTGGAAACATGAATGTAATTTTGGAGTTTCTACATTTTACCCCTCTTTAAAGTGCTATTGCAAACTAATAGTGCTTTAAAGATAGTAGACACATACTGAGATAGACAAGTGAAAAATTATGAAACATCGAGATGCCCCAACAAGAAATGAAGCATTAGGATTCCCAACAAGAAGAATGGTAGAGGATTTCCCCTCAAGTGAGTGGATGAAACTGCAAATTTGTCAACAACCACTTGATAGGAAGGAAAACAAGGGATTAGAACAAGGATGGGAAAAGCGTGCTCAGTAGAATGAACGTCATTTAGAGAGTAATTTTTAGAGTAACCTGATTTTTGTTGTTGCATAATAGAGTGGTCACCATGATTATAAAAAAATCAAGATGGTTAACCCAGATGCACGTAAACAAACACACACATAAAAGAAAAGATAAAAAGGAAAAAAAAATCCAAAATACATAGTAGGTGTTGGCACCAAAGTTATAAAGGAACCAAGATGTGATCACACTACTTATAAGTGATCCTAAAAAGTAAACATAAACAATGAAACACAAAGTCGAAAAATAAGACAATCAACTATGCCCCTAATGCATGCCATAATGATGATTAAGTAGATACAAATGCTCCCAAGTAAGAATAGGATCAAAATGGAAGAGAGGAGTTAAAGCGACTCCTTATGACACTCTAAAATTTGAATCCATTGTGCAAATGATTGAAGTTAAAATTTCCCCAGGTAAAGTTATATTGCGATGAATTTTTTTTGTGACTTGCCCCAAGCAGATTTAGGATATCATGCAAAGGGAAGAAAGTGATAGTTGTAAGATTGGCACAATCACTAGGGTAATAGATAAAATTATGAAATTTATCAAGATTTTATTGAGATGTTAAATGATTCACTTTAAGGGTTTTCCAATAGTAGGATATCTACGTGATAGGTGAATGTTTTTTGGAAAGTTTTGTAATTTTTTTTTTTTTGGATTTTTGAAATATATGATTTTTTTTTGGATTTTGGTGAGTTTTGAAAAGTTTGAAATGTAAATGTAAAAAAATTGAATACAAAAAAAAGGAAAATGCTCCATAGCTTAAATAAGCCATGAGAAAAACACAATACATGAAAATGACAAGGAAGCATGTAACAAGCATTGAAAACAAACCCAATATGAATAGGGAAGAAGAACACACGAGCTATATGTGAACTAAGATGTAAATAAATTTCCTGTAATTGGTCCATAAGTGCATTCAAAAGTACTGGTTATTCTAACTAAAAACATACGAGACTAAGCTAAGAATATACAAGACAACAGTCCATATGTATAAATTTTAAACAAGAAAATACAAAAACAAGCTTGTGAACAAAGCATACAATGAAGAAATATATAGATGTCAAGTTTCGCCCCAAGAGAAAGTTAAAGCCAAGTGATATCCCTAAGAAAAGTTACATTTCAAAGAGTATCATAGTGTAAAATCACAGCACCCCTAGATGCTGGTCAGGTTTCTAGGTTGACCATACTATCATCCAGTGTGATTGCATAACATTGAATCCTTTCTCCAAGTGTGGGACTTGAAAAGTGAGAAAGGATTCTCCAGAGAAGGCTGGTTCCTATTCCTCTGTTCAGATGCACACGAAATATGCAGAGGGTTTGCTCAAAACCTAATCTAATCTGCCAAGGAGACAGGGTAAGAAGATGCATAAAAATAAATCTAAGCTAATAGAGGTGATGCACCGAGGAATGAAGAACAACCTATCTTGCCAGTAAACACAGACCATTCAAATGTGATATAAGATCATGCACAGATAACAAAACTTGCAGTGAAAGACCAGGAGGATGCAAAATGAACACAGAGAGGGTTGAGAATCATCCACAGACATGTATTACTTGCTCCAAAGATTGATACAATACACTACAGAATGCCAAGAGGCAGAGTCGTATTACAGTTTCAAATGAGAGGTTCGAACTCCACAAATTCACCTGATAGGAGAAGAAGGGAGGAGCAAAACAGAAAATGTTCGACCTTTTGAAAGAAGCTCCTCTTTACAATATATAGGAAGAATGAGAGAGGGAAAAGAGAGGAAATTCAGAATCTACCCCAACCACTTCTAGGTCATATTTTAAATCATCTCATTATGGCAGAAGTGGTGGATCCTGGAGAAAAATGGTGGGTACCGTCTAAGCAAGCGGCAAACCTGTCCGCTATATTAAAGCCGTTGTTGGAGCATCACTTGGCATTACCATGCGTCAGGGACATTTTCTCAATTTTCTCTCTCCAGACTGCACCAAAATGTAATATTGATCCTAGAATCATGTAGAGAATTTCAACAGCTTTCCGTTGATATAAAGAACGTGCAAATCCGAGCTCTGGATCGAAAGATACGACGATCCGAAGATTTAGGGCACAAAACAGGCAAAAACAGGTCGGCGGGAAAATATTTGAACTTTCCCCACGCTCTGCCACTTGGATGACACGTGGCAGGCTCTGATTCACCGAGTAATTCTCTCTCCTCCACCTTTAAGGCTTTCCTTTGAAATCTCCTTGTGTGCCCTTAAACTTGGACACATGGCACTATTTCATTGGTTCGGGTCGACCCTTTGACTTGAAACCTCACCTTTGACTTTTGGACTTTCTCCTCCTGTGACATGTGTTACTGGATGTCCCAAACTATTTGGGACAAAAACTCCCGATCCGCCCGAAATGGGCTTCCTTTGCTCTCGGCCGCTTCGCCTTTTCACGTCATTCGCGTCCTCGCGCCCTAGATGTCCCAGCTCGCTTGTGAAAGTTCTCCTTTTAATTTGAACCGGCGGTTCACACCCTTCGTGTCCATTTATTCCAAATGTCCCAGAAAGCGATTAGTCAATTTTCTTCTCCTTCGGCCGAACCGGCTTTCCACGTCCCACGCGTCTCGACGGCCCAGATGTTCCTTTGCCGCAGATCGCCCTGGCGCACCTTTCGGCCCGATTCAAGGCGTCCTCCGCATACATTTGTTCCAACCTGCCCCAAAGGCGGCCTTGAGCGGACTTTAGCCAATTTCATGATTTTCTCCTGAATCAATCTACTTGCTTGGAACTGAAAACTCTGATGCATGTTATTGAAATTTACCCGGGGGTGAACTTTGGATAACAATTTGGTGACTTTTCGGGGTCACCTGCCTGCTAGGTAGAAGATCAGTGGCCTTTTAGCAATCCATTGGGCATGGAGTCATAAGCAATAACACGAAACAAAGTCTCGAGCATCGCAACTCCCTCTACGAGAGCATGCTGAACTGTAAAAACTCAACCTAGGAGCAACAAAACCTGCACCAAAGCACTTAGGGAAACTGAAACCTAACTACAACAAGACAATGTGCAAAGCACTTGGAGGAATGAAAATCTAATCTAATATTTACAGAGGTAGTGAACTTTCCTCTAGAAGCAACGCTTGAGATAGATTCCATTGACTGGAATCTGTAGTTCTTCACCATCCAATGAGGCCAATTGGAAAGCATTGCTGTTCTTGCACTTTGTGACCATGTATGGGCCACTCCAAATGGCATCAAATTTTGAATGCCTTCCCGGTTTTGCTCTGTCCATATCCCATTTCAACACTAGATCTCCAACTTGAAAAGATCTATCCTTGGCCTTTCTATCAAAGGTCTTCTTGATCAAAGCTTGATCCTTTTCCATTGCTTGGGATGCCGATTTCGATCTCTTGCAGTTCCATCAACTCGCATACCTTACCTCCATGGGCCCAAACTCCAGCAACTCCGGTTGCTTCATGAGTTCCAATGTTGGCAACTCAAGTGACATGGGCAAGATTGCTTCTCTTCCATGAAAAGCCTGAATGGAGAGTTACTTGTGGATCTCTTGGGAGTTATCCTATCAGCCCATAAGGCTGATTTCATTTGGTATGCCAAGCCCTCGATTCTCATCAAGAGTCCTCCGAATGATCCTTAACAAGTTCTTGTTTGTAGACTGCCGGCTGGACATTACCTTGAGGGTAATAGTTTGATGAAGTGCTTAGGTAGATCCGTTCTTGACAGCCACTCGGTCACTACCTTAGATCCAATGAATGCCAATGCATTATCAAAGATTATCAGAAAGTGTATGCCAAATCGTAGTTATCCCCTCATAAAAGTCTAAGATGCTAGACTCATTTGCCTCTTTGAGTGCCACTACTTGGTCCATCTAGTGAAGTAGTCCGTAGTCATCAAAATCCATTTGTGCCCTTGGCTTGAATTGGGATTAATGACTCCAATGAAGTCCAAACCCCATTGCATGAATGGCTGGTCAACTGAGATTGGATGTAATGGAAGGGCAGCAAGTCTTTCTTTTCCTATGAAGAATGCACAATTCTTACACCTCTTGATCCATGCATAGCAATCACTGAAGATTTTAGGCCAATAATAACCAGCCTTCATGATTTTTAGAGCTGTCACTCTTGGTGCAAAATGACCACCAGCTGGTCCACCATGAAACTCTTCCAACACCCTTTGAATCTGATTTGTGCTAATGCATCTCAGCAACACTCCATTCACATCTTTCTTGAACAAAACTCCATCAACAATGGCATATGGAACAGCCTGCAACCTGAAGTATCTCCTCTTTGCTTTGCTCATTTCTGGAGGGCATAGGCCTGTCTGTAGGAAGTGTATCATACTCTGAGTCCAACAGGGAGTGGGCACATTATCATTTTCCTGTTCTTGACCATCCTGTAGTACCAAGACAACATTTTCTTCATTACCTGCTTCAACTTGTTGACTCAAGGCTAGTTGTTCACATAGTCCCTTCCCACGTACTAGTTTGGTGACCTTGATCTCGATGTCATATTCCATGACATGAGTTATCCATCCTGCACATTTCTCATTCAGATCCTTGTTTAGAAGGAAGTCCCTGACTCCCGCATGAGAGACCAATAATTGGATCTTGTTGTTTGAGACTAGGTGCTTGAATTTCTTTAAACTCCTGATCACTACAAGTACATGCTTTTCAATGAAAGAGTACCTAGTTTCGTATTCCTCCAAGCCTTGACTGAAGAAAGCAACTGGTTGTTCTAATCCTTCTTTGTTTTGTTGTGCCAAGATTGCAGAAATTGTATCTCCACCACCAAAGGCGTATAAGCATGAAATCCTTGGAGAAGTTTGGATTGACGAGAGTTGGAGCTTGAGATATAGCCTCTTTTATTGCCTCAAAACTTGCCTTGCCTTCAGATGTCCACTTAAATTCCATGCTCTTCTTCAACATCAGTGTTATTGGCTTTACGAGAGCTGCAAAGTTTGGAACAAACCTGTGGACAAAATTGATCCTTCCTAAGAAGCTTTGAAGAGCCTTCTTATGACTTGGCAATGGCAACGCTCGAATTGCTTCAACTCTTTCTGGGTCAATCATCAATCCCTCCTTTGAAACAATATGGCCAAGAAGTTTTCCCTCATGAGCCAAGAATATGCATTTTTTGGGATTCAATGATACCCCAAATCTTCTACACCTCTGAAATACCTGCCTCAGATGAAAGAG
This sequence comes from Taxus wallichiana var. yunnanensis, assembly GCA_018340775.1. Lineage (NCBI taxonomy): Eukaryota > Viridiplantae > Streptophyta > Pinopsida > Cupressales > Taxaceae > Taxus > Taxus wallichiana. Next base: position 149,981,016 of record CM031243.1, on the reverse strand, counting down.
GTGATCCACTGCATTTTTGGAGAATACAGTGATGTCATCAAGGTATATCAAAACTATTTTATTGATCAACCCCTTGAATGCCATATCCATTGCCCTTTGGAAAGTGGCTCCAGCATTTGATAGCCCAAATGGCATCTTCTTGTAGGCATAGGTCCCCCATTTGGTGGTGAAAGCTGTCTTGAACTGGTCATCTTCCTTCACCATTACCTGATTATACCCTGAGTAGCCATCTAGGAGAGAGAATCTCTCCGAACCGGATACTACCTGCAATATTTGTTCCATTGAAGGAAGTGGGTAATGGTCTTTGAGAGATGCCCTATTTAGGTCTTGAAATCTACACACAACCTGATTTCTCCACTCTTCTTCCTAACCGGAACCAAGTTTGCGACCCAGCTTGAGTGCTTGATCGGGAATATAATGCTTGCCTTTATTAGCTTATTTAGTTGTTTCTTCATTAGAGGCTCAATGTGAGGGTTGAGTCGGTCTCTCGTTTCGCCTTACGCCGATGGGCTTAACATCTAGATCCAATTCTATGGTATGCTGAGCCAGGTTGGGATTGAAACCTTTCAAGTCTTCATAGCTCCAAGTGAAGACATCTGAAAATTCTTGGCAAAGTTGTATGAAATCTGATTTCTCCTGTTCAGTGGCTACCTTGCCAATTTGAAGTGTCTTGTTTTCCCCAACCCAATTGGCTTTGAATCTTCTCTTTTGACCTGTATGTTAGCCTTTTCCTTACGAACTGGTCATTAGGGTTGAAGATAGACTCCAATGTTACTAAACCCCTAGGAAGCTTGTTTGTCCACAGCTACACTACTTGATCCCGATACTGCTGCTCTAATCTGTCCTAATTCCTAGCTAAGAATTCAGCCTCTTCTTGTAAGAAATTGATGATCTATTGATCATTCTCAAACACCTGCCAGCTGGTGTTATTATCTGGAACTGCTGGCCTCACAATCACATGGACATGTGGCTGTGTTTTTTCCCTTTTGATGTTGTCAACCACATCAAACATTGCTCCAACAGCTGCGAGCCTATCCGCAGCTTCATTTTTCTTCCTAGGTATGGACGCGATATTGAAAGCTTCGAAATCCTCAACGAGGTCCCATACCCTATTCTTGTAGTTCTTTAGCAGTTCATTCTTTGTAGCATGTTGTTCCCTGACTTGATTGACGATTAGTTCACTGTCACCAAAGACTTGCAAGTTCTTTATTTTCTTCTTGATTGCCCAATGTATCCCTTGCACCAAGGCTTCATATTCAGCAGTGTTATTTGAACAGGAAAACTAGAAATGGAAGGCTGAGTAATACCTTATACCTTGTGGTGAAATGAGCATAGCTCCTCCTCCTGCACCTTGTCTACTCCTTGATCCATCAAAGAATAGCTGCCATACTTCATTCTTGTCCTTATGATCTGGCTTGGTGATGCTGGGGAGAGGTTGATCCTCTTCATGTAAACAATAAACCCCTAGCTCAGATTCTTCTACTTCTTGATAAGGATCAAAATCATGCACCTTGCTTGCCCATTCATCAAGAGTCAAATCCAGGATACTTCCAACCTTGGTGTCAGCCTCGTCAGTGCTAGGGTGATCTTCTTGATCAAATGCTAAGCAATTGGCATTAATCTAACTTGGAGTGTAAGGCTCAATATGGAAGTTTGCAATAGGTTCAGACCTAATTGTAGCCTTAGTTCCATACCTTGTTCTAAACAGCATGTGAGACCAATCTGCCGAAAGATAGCCTCCAATTTTAGCAGTGAAGTCTCTTGACAAGCACAATGCAAAGAGCGGTGGAAGGTCTATGACTGATACATCTTGTAAAACAACAACATTTGGACATGCATGCAAGGTAAGACTCAAATTTCTAATCACTCCAACTATTGCTATTGCTGTCCCATCTAGCTGCACTACCCCTTTAGATGTTATTTCATACTAGAGCCCTAGCTGATCAGCTATCTGTTTAGGCATTACTGAGCTACTTGCCCCGGAGTCTATCATGCAATTATGTACTAGCTGATTTCCAATGATTAACAAAACATAGAAAGGGGGGGGCTTCAACATTTTACCTTGTTGTGCTCCATGACTTCCTTCAAGCTGGGAAACATTTGTAAGCACTTTGTCTTGCATCTGAACCTGATGATTTGAAGTTGGCCAATCCTTCATGGCAGCTTGTGTGAGATCTCTTTGGCCTGGGATGGATAGGGATTCCCACATAGATATATTGACATTCGTCTTCTTCATTTGATCAATGATACTGAATGGTGATGAAGGATCTCTCTGCTGTCCCTTGGTTTGCACATTTACTCCTTGTACATGGGTAGCAACAGCTAGCATTTGAGTTGGCCTAGGGGCTGTTCTTGGCTGCCCTTATGCATTTGAAACTGGACTTTGCTTGCCAATCATTTGTGGAGCCGTGGAAGGTTGTGGATTGGCTGGGGCTAATGGCTGCTCTTCACCCAAATTTCTCCTCTTTGACCTTGTGTTGGCTGCAACACCTTGAGAAACTGCTTGATTCATGCCACAGAAATCTTTTGCTTGCCAGTTCACCAATGTGGTGTCATTTGGGGCTGATTGCTGTTGGAATGTTTCTTGTTGTTGACTGTTTCCTTGACTGCCCTCACCCTCCACACCAGTAGTTGTCACCATCAATGCTTGATTGAGGGCACCATTGAAACACATGGATTGGTTATGAGGCTCGTTGCATGGAAAGCACCAATCGTATTCCTGAGCAATGTTGTTCTGTGTTGGCACTAATGCCTTAGAGGCAGATATGACATTTGGATTATAGGGCTGGAATGGTCTATTGGTAGGAGGCCTTGTTTGATTCACATTTGCAGCTAGATTAGGTGGCCTTTGTGGTTGGTATGGCTGCCTATTTGGTTGAGCTTGGGGTTGATAAGAAGGTCTGAAACCTTGGGCTTGTTGCCTCTTGAGAGTAACTAGCTCATTGCCTAGGTTTTGCAATTGCTTCATGACCTCTTGAAGCTCATTTGGGGCACTTGGAGATGAAGTGGAAGCTTCATTTGAACTCTAATTTCTAGGAGTGGGAGAAGGAGCCAAATTAGGTGCTTGACTAGTGTTTGGACTCTCTAAACTTGGAAACAATGGCATGGGAGGTCTAGGGGCAAGTTTGCCAGCTTGAATCAAACAATTTTCAGCCCTAATGGCAATGCTATAAGCCATAGGGATTGTTGTGCCTCCCATGGACTGAATTAACATAGAAATATCAGAATTTAAAGCTTTGAGATAGTATAGAAAAGCACCTTCTGCTATTATGTGCTTTGACCCACCATGGAATCCTCTCCCAAGTTTTTGAAATCGAAGTTGAAATCGGTCAATTTGCTCATTGGGAGCTCTCTTGATGGTTGTCAGCTGCTCCAAAAGAGACAAGTTGTCTCCCTTCTCTCCAAATTGCTCGTGAAGTGCTATACACAGCTGATTCCAATTTGTGATAGAACCAGCTCCAAGGCTCCTAAACCATTGCAATGCTTTACCCTTGAATGAAGATGCCGAGAACTTGACAACCACTTGCATTTCATTGATTTCATGAATTACACAAAGATTAATGTTTCGTTCCTTTTAGAAGCATCTTGCAGGAAAGAACCTGTTTCACTCGGAATGTTTCGTTTCCTTTCGAAACATGAAAGGTTAGGGACTAGGAGGAATACTGTAGAATGTCGAGATGGTGTGCGCGTACCGTAGAGAAAGATCGGGTGGCTGCGAAGAACTCCTTTTTGTCTTGGAAGGACTACTGCAAATAAGAACACAAGACCACAAGATTTTGATTAGACAATAAATGAGGAAAGCTGCCTTGGGCCAGGGAAATATAAAACTTCCTTTCGAAGGTGGTCGGTTTCCTGCTAATATGAATTAACACAAAGCGTAAAATATCAATTAAGTTGTTTCGTTGAACTGGGTAGGGGAAAGGCTGGTTTTCTGGTTTTGATCAGAGGAACCGATGCGGTTACTGATAACCGATGCCGGTTACTGATAACCGATACCGGTGGGTTCTAGGATCTTCTTGGTAGCTATGGTGTTTGTAAGGTTGGTTTATGGATGATATTAGGAAATGAGATGATGAGAGGTAAAAGAATGACGGTTAGATCTGATAGCACGTTGGGTAGTGGATTCGAGACGGATTTGGGAGGAGGATTTGTGATTCAAAGAGCATAAGAAATGTTATAACGAGAGGACATGCAAGATGTGACTTACTGATTTTGACAAAGATGCAAGGTGATCTCCTTTGCTGTAAACACTTCTAGTTTCTTCACTCGTCTCTGCTCGGTCAGTGAAGATCTGGACTCTATTCCTCGCTCCCAATGATCTCTGTTGATTCAAAAATCCTTTCCTCGATCCCAAAAATGAAATTTCGGTCCGTTGTTTTGGTTTGGGAGCCCATTCTGAGAGGAACCGATGGCGGTTGCGTGTAGAGCGGCGGTCGAGTAGGAACCGGCATCGGTAAGGAAAAAGTAGGCTATTTTTAGTAAAATAGCCCACCTTCCCTGCTTTTCTCCCGAGAGATCAGTTGCGGGCTTGGTCAAGTGACTAGAAGGTCGGTTTTGGGTGCGAGAAAGGGGTCATTAGTTATGGGTGTAGGTGTAGACCAAGTTTTAGGTTTTAATTAGGTTAGTTTAGGATTAGGGCTAGGTCATGATGAGGTGGCAAAATGAGGTGGCAGGTGAGGTGATGGGGATTTATCAATTACAAGGTAATTAATAAATAATTGTGTAAGGTTTAGGTAATGAGGTTAGGTTGCGAAATGGGATGCGGGTCTGAGGGTCGTAAGACATGAATTTGGTGTCTACATTAGCCCCTTGTCGTGTAGCTTGTTACGTAAAGCTGCGCGGACAATAATATGAAGTGGTTTCTCATGTTAAGGATATAGGTAATCCCCTCAAATCTATCACAGATTGAGTGAGCGGGAAATCGGGGATAGGGTTGATAAAGGGTACATGTTGTAGAGAGGATGGTAAGGTGGTGGGGTAGGTCGAGGAAGCGAGACGCATGTTGAAATGCAATGTACGACTAGGGTACATGATTTGTGAGCAAACCAGCAATGTATAGGCAAAGGTCGATAGTTTATCCAAACAAGGGTGATATAATCTGGTATCAAGGCATAGGAAGTAGCTCGGGGGTATATAACAGGTAAGGTACGAGAGCGTTTAGGCATGTTCGGTAGTACAAATGGTTGGTTTGGTTGAGATAAACGTCACGGTCTAGGTCTAGGCAAAGTTGGTCGACAGATCAAGTCAAGGACCCTAATCATGCTAAAACACGAACAGGGGAGCTCGATTGGACAAAAAAACTACAGGATGGGTGGATAAGAGTGTATGTTGGTGATGTTGGGTAAGGTATGGAAGTAGTACGGCCTTGGGTCGGGCCAAATGGTTGGGGTGCGGCCTTGGGTCGGGCCGGATGGGTAGGGTGAGGCCTTTGGTCGGGCCAAGTTGTTGGGTGGCGGCTTTGGGTCGGGTCGGATGGGTAGGGTGAGGCCTTGGGTCGGGCCAAATAGGTTAGGGGGAGGCCTTGGGTCGGGCCAAATGGGTAGGTTAAGGCCTTGGGTCGGGCCGAATAGGTAGGTTGAGGCCTTGGGTCGGGCCAAATAGGTAGGTTGAGGCCTTGGGTCGGGCCAAATAGGCGAGGCCTTGGGTCGGGCCAAATGGGGGTCGGGGTCGGGCCAAATGGGTGAGGCCTTGGGTCGGGCCAAATGGGTAGGCGAGGCCTTGGGTCGGGCCAAATGGGTAGGGCGAGGCCTTGGGTCGGGCCAAATGGGTAAACAAATGGTGTTCAGCAAAGGTGGATATAGGCGATATGTGGGTAAAAAGGGGCAAATGGTAAATAGGGGCAAAAAATATTGGGGGAAAGTTGGCAGAAAAACCGATGTCGATTCTACATGACCGATATCGGTTAAGGGACCGATACCGGTTCATTAGGGCAAAATGAAACCGATATCGGTTATGGGCGAAAAACCTATAAAAAGAAAAATACGGCTTGTCATTGTCACTTTGTTATTTTGAAAACCAAATTGACTTGTCTGACGTGGAGAGTTGAGATTGGAGGTTTATTGAGTGAGGTGGAGCTATTTTGCTGGAGGAGTGAGTTGTTTGCGGGCCCGTGTGAGGAGGCGGCAGCGGTTGATTGGCCGGGGACCCAGCAGATCAGTGGAGCCATGGCACGAGGCGGGGAGGAGCAGAGGAGGCTGGACCAGCTGGACCACCACCACCCATCCCACCACGACGACGTGTCGTCGTACGGGTAGGCTCGGAACTCTTTATTTTGTGCATTTGAATGGTATTAAGCGAAATTGGGGGTTTGGGTAGGAATTTGCATTTTTTAGGAAATAATGAGTAAATTGACGTAATTTGAAAAATGAAGAGGATAGATGGGTAAAATAGGGTAAGTCGGCTGGGTGGGTAGGGTTTTATGGTGTTTGGGTGGGTAGATAAGTAGAAAATGGAAAAAATGTAAGTTGGGGGCCGCGCGGGGGTTCGGCTCCGGGAAAATACAGCGACCGATGTCGGTTGCTAAGCGACCGGCATCGGTCGCAATTTTTGTGGGCAGGGTGCGTTGGGCTTGACCGGCGTCGGTCGTATATCGGCCGGCGTCGGTTGGCATTTTGTTTTTTTGTTTTGTTTTGAGTGCATTTATTTTGTTTTGGTTTTGGTTTTGTTTTGTTTGGGGTGTTGGTTGCGGGGTGTGTGTGGGTTTGTTTGGGTTGGGTATGGTGTGGGTTTGGGTTGGGTTGGTATGGGTGGGATGGGTTTGGGTTGGGTTTGTATGGGTTGGGTGGGTTTGGGTGTTGGGTGGGGGGGTTTGGTTGGGGTTGGTTGGGGTGGGTTGGGTTTGGGTTTGGTTGTTTTTTTTGGGGTTGGGTGGGTTTGGATTTGTTTTGTTTTGGGGTTGGGTGGGTTTGGATTTGGGTAGATTTTGGGCTTTGGGTCGGGTAGGGGTTTGGGTGGGGGTGGGTTGGGTTGGGTGTGTTTTGTTTTGGGGTTGTGAGTTTGGTTTTGTAGGTGGTGTGAGTTTGGGTTTTGGGTGGGGTGGTAGAGAGTCGGGGTGTGGTCGGGGGGATAAAAGGGGGTTTAGAGGATAAAGTAGATGTTGTGATAAAAAGTAGGTCTAAGGATGTGGGTTGGTTTTGCAGGCACGTCAGCAGTTGACGATGCGGGATAGGATGCCCCCGCTGTTGGTGCGGATGAGACCACATGTATCCGCAGCTCACTGGGTGATCATGCGCGAGGTGGGACTCGGTGGAGTCCAGAGGTATAGAGCGATAGAGAGAGATCACAGCCTGATGGTCGCCCTCATCGAGAGATGGGATCCGGCGACCAATGTGTTCCATCTCCCGACTGGGGAGATGACTATTACGTTGGAGGATGTGTATCGCATCCTTCGACTACCTATCGAGGAGAGCGATCTTCGGTAGATTCGAAGGCTGCCATGGACAGCATATTACGAGTTTTGGAGATGCGGCGCATGCTACTTACCTATCACGGCGTGAGCATTAGGTATGGTGACATGTACCGTGCGCATCGACACGAGACATGGTGGTTGTCTTGATGATGATTAGGATCACACTTGCCGCCCTCCCGGACTCGAGAGGAGGCGCTTTCCATGGGCATTGATGGGGGTGCTTCATGAGATGGTGGAGGAGCACACCTGTTATGCTTGGGCACCAGTGTATCTGGTGCAGCTATACAGAGAGCTCTGGGGTTATCGCCGGATGAGGCGATTCGGTATCTGTTTGACATTTTTGCTGCATTGTTGGGCATATGAGCACATCATATGCATCGAGGCGATAGGGTTACCCAGCGGCGGGGCCACGAGGTTATATACAGATATGGCTTTCAGAGATGGTTGGGAGTCGTGGGGCAGCCACGAGCAGTGCTTGCGGGGAGAGACGTTGCCTACTACAGGCATTTGTTAGAGGGCCTGACAGCGGTAGATATCGTATGGAGACCTTACGAGAGGCCATCACCCACCGCAGAGGAGGAAATGCGATTCGTTGGATCAGTACACGTTACGGATAGCGGGGACGGAGGCGGGAGAGTACGAGAGGATACCCCTAGAGAGTGTAGCGAGCGAGATGGGGCTGCGGCAGGGCGAGCCACCTCCCTTCCCTCGGTCAGAGAGGGATGATGTAGAGCCCCCCTTGCTGCACCACGGCCCATGGATCAGATTGGGTTGCGAGAGAGGCCAGAGATGATGGCGTAGATGATCTTTGGGTGCGCGGGAGCATACGAGGGTTTGGTGGGCTGGTCGAGAGAGCGGCGAGGTAGCACGCCCGCACAGCTGAGACTTAGCGGCGGTGGACGGCAGAGAGAGATCAGCTCAGGGGCAGTGCGTTATTATTAGGGGGCGGCTTGCTGCTGCTGCGAGCACGAATAGGGGTCTTACAGAGGCGGTAGCCGAGCTCGAGAGCGAGCACGGCGGCACCACCACCACCAGCCACAGCCACGAGTGCGAGTACGCAGGCACGAGGCAGCGTACCCGTGCACAGCAGCCACAGCCCGGCCCGAGCGAGCAGTACAAGATACCACTTGCCAAGCGGCGGCGGCGGCACGCAGGCACCGGCCAGCCGAGCACGAAGTGCTGGCGGTAGGAGTCAGGGACCAGCCCCGTCTGAAGCGGTGGGCGGGATAGATACATGGAGGCGAGAGCGGAGGCCGTATTATCGAGGATGTTCTTGAGTACCGGAGCCGAGTCTCGAGCCATATGCGGCTGAAGCGGAGACCTCACGTAGTCGAGAGATCGCGAGGGAGGTGCGGCCACGGCCGGCGTGTGTGCATTACAGGTAGGAGGCGAGAGGCACCGCAGGGACCAGCGAGGGAGAGGTGTTGAGGGTGGTGGGGAGGCGAGGATCCCCACATAGTTTTGTATAGGGACATGGGCACCGGTGCTGCGAAGCGGTTGTGTTGATAGAGGCTGCGTGCCGTCATTTATTCATGTATGGATTCATTTATTCATTATATACCGAAACTGCGAGTCGAGTATGGGTTGTATATTTGATATGCGGCTGCGCGAGCGAGTATATTTTGATATGAGGACCGGCTGCGGTGAGTCGAGATTTTGGATAGTTATTGCGGTCTGCGTGCCGGCTTAGTTGTATGATGAGATCACAGAGGCCCCGATGCAGGGCACATTGTATATTTGAAAATTTGTGTATATATATATAGAGATGATGTTTTGATCCACATGCAGTGTTCAAAAATGTGTTTAAGTATTTTGTCGATGGTTTGTGATATAGAATGTAGGATGAGTTTAGTGGACATGTTGATATATGGATGATGTTGATGTTTTTGTTTTTGCACGTATATATGGATGACATGTTATATGAGGAAATGTTGCATGTTTTGGGCTGGTTTTGTGACATTGTTATATATGTATCTGATGAGTTGGATCCAAATGATGTATAGATTGATAGTTTGTTGATATCCTTAGTTGATGGTTTGTTTGTTTTTGTAAAATAGATGATGTTAATGAACTTGTAATGATATGTGTGGTGGATGGACAAATATGGATAATGGTGTTGTGATGCAGGAAAAGAGGCGGGCGCGACAAAAATTAGGTAAAAAATGAAGAAAAGAACCATGTTGTAAAAAGATAGGTCTATAACCGATATCGGTTAGGTAACCGACGTCGGTAGATAGTAGACCGATATCGGTTACATAACCGATACCGGTTATTTAGGTATGAGCTTTTCTAAAAATAAAAAAGCTAGGGTGGCAACTTAAGTTCTAATTTTGAGAGCCATGCGAAGTTAAATACGCGAACGCGCGCTTTTTGGCAGTGAGACAGGTAATTGCATGAGAAATTTGAGTGATAAGGAGAAAAGAGACAGGGAAAGTGAATGTGTTCTGAGATTCAGAAGGCAGAAAGGTGAATTTGAAGAGGGTGGTGATCATGGCAGAACGAGGAGAAGCATCCAGCAGGCAGGGACGAGAGGGAAGACAAGGGCCACCTCAAGCTGCTGCAACTCCAGAGGTAAATGTTTTGGTTGTGATTTGATTTCTGCATGTTTTGTGAATAAGATGGGGGAGAGTATGTGGGTAGATATGAGAAAGAAAAGATGATAACAAGGGTTATAAATGAGGTGAGTGTTACGTGGTAGGTAATCAAGGGTTTCGGGTATGTCTGTGTATACAGAGAGGAATAAACGAGCAATTTATTGTCGTAGGTGGTTGTTTAGGCAAGGTGTAGTGTATGAAATATGTGATGGCCGATATCGGTTAGGGATAACCGGTATCGGTTACTCAACCGGTACCGGTTAGCTGTAAACGATACCGGTTGCTGTAGGAATTTCCAGAATTTGAGAAAAAACCGGGGATTTGAGGAATTGAATGGTTGTTTGTTATTTGGATGTATGCGGGCGAGGGCGGGGTTGAGGATGAATGATAGTGTACAGTGCTTTGTTGTCACGAATCCAGCGGATGTAACGCCTTGGTGAATGGACAACGATAAATCGTTTGGGGTTAAGTGGAATCCTTTATTATTCACGAATCGCACGTAACCATGCTATGTTATAGCGTTGATTGAAAGATGGAATCCGAGACAAATACCTTTATATACGCAGCGGGGAGATGCAGTAACATTGGAAGATGTGTTCCGTATTTTGAGACTCCTATTACAGGAGAACAGTATATCGAGGCACTACCTAGCGCGGCACGGGGAGCGATAACAGCGATATTTGGTCCATACGCACGAGATTTGACACGGCGAGGTTTATCATTTACGTATGGGGTAATGTATGCGGCACACCACTGAGGAGACAAGGTTAGCGGTGATATTAATGATAGCGGTAGGGTATTATGCATCGAGAGGCGAAGAAGGGGAAGATTTCAAAGGCATTGATGTGTGTTATACGGGAGATGATAGAAAGGAACGTGACTTTTGCATGGGCACTGCATATTTGGCGGAGTTATACGAGGGGTTTATGGGCTGCGGTGAAATCACGGGGCGACCTTTGGATTGCTCATACTTATTACACTTTGTTGGGCCTATGAGCACATTGTTTGTGTGCGACCGGTAGGCGATCCATCCGATCGGGAGAAAGGCCCGGAGATACGAGAGGTTGGGATTCGGGCGATGGGTCCCAAGCAGAACAGAGAGCAAGATCCCAGGCCGTGACGGGTAACATTGAGTATTACAGGCAGGTATGGGAGAGGGTGACGATTGCTGATATCTGTTGGCGGCCTTACGGGAACTATATGGTAACAGAGAATATAGTGAGGAGTTGAGGGTGTAGAGCGATTGAGGTGGATCGCAGGGCACAAGGCCGGGTGAGTATGAGAGGATTCCTCTAGATCGCGTGCGGCGACAATTTGGATTTGTGCAGGATATACCCCAGGCTTATAGACCATATATGAGGATCGACGCCGAGGCAGCATTCTCACCTCCCCGGCCAACACCTCCAGAAGGGCCCGAGGAGATAGCAGCCGATCGCAGTGTAATGGATGCCGGAATGACGAGAGGCCTATAGGTTATGGTGGGTAGGTAGAGCTGCAGAGTGTCTGCGATCGCCACGACATATTGTGATTACAGCGAGAGAGAGAGGAGCTGCTGCAGCGTTTGGTTGGCAGCTCAAGCGAGTGAATGAGACAAGAGGATTGTTAGCGGTTGCGGAGTCACGAGCAGCGAGACTAGAGGCTGGATTCCTCCATGCGAGAGGGCGCATTCATATGTTACAGGAGAGATTGGTCGGATCAGTGGGCGGTACCAATAGCCGTGGTACCTTTGAGGACAGAGAGGCCCGGCGAGAGGCGTCGACGATCACGATCATCACCTGGGTCGGAATGAGGCGTGAGCGTCTAAATAAATGCTAGCAAGGTATAAGAATAAATAAGAGTACCGACCTGCGTGTCGATGATAGAGAAGATGTATTGGTTTAACATCTAAATAAAACAAGATATGTATGTTGATTTGAGTTATAATAATAAGAATGTTTGCGTTGTGATTTTTGGTGTTTTGAAAAAGGATAAAGAGGAATGTGATTAAATAGAAATACACAAAAATATTTATATTTACCACACATGATAAGTTCTGGTAGGGGATGGTCGAGCTAACCTTGGGAGACCCCATGTCTCCGAAGTGCTGCCTACATAGCCCATTGCACAAAGCAAGGAGGGGCCTCAGACCGATGTAGTTCTCCCTTAGGACCAGGGAGAGGTGAATTTAGGCAATTTGGTTGTGGTTAGGCAATTTGTCGTTTGGTAAAAATTTGATGTTGGTAGGGTAATGTTGTTGGTGTTGGTAGGATAATGTTGTTGGTGTTGGTAGGATAATGTTGTTGGTGTAGGTATAGGTGAAGCAAAAGTTAGCATACCCAAGTAGTAGGGAAGCGTGTCCTGATTAAGATCAACACACAATCCTAGATGCGAGGCAAAGCGGAAAGAGTGCTCCGTAGGTGAAAAGAGCTAAACAAACCACACAACGTAGAACGAGCTTGAAGCCCTAGGTACCGTGCATAGACGAGAAGTCAATAGGTGAAAAGAGTTGTATGATCACAATATATCAGGTGTACGTTACGTCCCTTGAGTTGAAACAAACGGTGAGGTGAGGTGGATGATATAGCTGAGTCTGCAGAGAACTTGTTACAAAGTGAGTGTTACGATGAAAGAGAACCTACCCTAAATAGACAAGTCCATGACCCAAAAAGTTCTTTTGAATGAGGCTTTTATTTGGTGAATATAGGCGATCGATGCGGGGAAGTCTCTGAGGATATTGATTGTACTATTCTTGAGGTCTTCTACAAAGCGATCAATGCGAGAAGCTGCTTGAGAAAAAAAAAGTATGTATAGCTGTCCTTGAAGCGATCTATTTATAGTAGTGAGATATGATTTTAGTGCATAGCTGTCCTTGAGGAAGCGATCTATTTATAGTAGCGAGATATGATTTTAGTGCATAGCCATTGTCCTTCGGGGAGCGATCTATTTATAGTAGCAGCAATAGTTCGGCATATATATTTGTCCTTGAGGAGCGATCTATATTTAATTTAGATGACTAGATGTTCTTTTGGCGTGAAGCATCTAGTTTAGTAGGAAGTTTGACTCAAGAAAATCCCATAAGAATACGGCTTATTTTAATACTTTGAAGTCATGGACTAGACTAAAAAGGGGAAGGCATCATCAAGGGGAGGTGAGGAGTGATTTTGATTTTATTTTGAGATATAGAAAACAAAGTGTATGTAGCGGTAAATGAGCTCAAGGGACGAGCAGTAGGTAGATAAGAAGTGATATAACACTAGATTCAACAGTAGAATGGTCGAAGATGCAAGGCATTAAGGGGTTCAGGCTCAGGTTTACCGTTAAGCGAAGCTAAACGATAAGTGCCTGATCCATAGGTGTGAGTGATTATATAAGGCCCAATCCAATTGGGAGCAAATTTTCCACGTTTGCTCTTTTCTAGTTTGGTGACATGTTGATTCTCTTTGAGGACAAGATCACCAACCTTAAAGATACGCTCATGAAGTCGCTTATCATAAGCACGCTTGATGCGTTTTTGATAGATTTGGAGGTGATCAAGAGCTGTAAGACGACGTTCGTCAAGAAGCTCCAATTGGGCTAACCGTTCTTGGCGGAAATCATCGTTGGTGAGAATATCCTGAAGGGATATTCTGAGGGAAGGTATTTGTATTTCGAGAGGCAAGACGGCCTCGGTACCATATACCAAAGAAAAAGGTGTAGCGTTAGTAGAGGTACGAATGCTAGTACGATAAGCCCAAAGGGCAAAGGGAATGTGATCGTGCCAATTTCTTCCGGATTCATTGACAACTTTCATGAGGATTTTGGTTAGGGTTTTATTAGAAGATTGGCGACCATTGGCTGCGGATAGTAAGGCGATGAGAAACTAAGTTTGATACCAAAGTTGTCATGCAAAGGTCTTGTAACAACTTGTTTTTAAAAGATTTACCATTATCATTATTAGGCGATGAGGAATACCAAAAGCGCAGATAATGTGATGGTTAATGAATTCGACAATTTTTTCCTTTTTGATTGAAATGAGTGGAATGGCCTCCACCCATTTTGTGTAATATTCGGTTGCTGTGATTATCCAACGGTGACGTTGTGAAGAGGTCGGGTGAATCTCACCAATAAGGTCTAAACCCCATTGTGAGAAAGGCCAAAGATCTCGTGCGACCTGCAGCGGATGGCTAGGAGTATGTTGAAGGTTGGCATGTTGTTGACACATAACACAACGCTTAACATATTCGTAGCAGTCGTTATTGAGAGTAGGCCAATAATAACCTAGGCGAAGGATTCGTTTAGCCACGGCAAGGCCACTAAAATGTCCACCACAAATCCCATCATGGACTTGTTGGATGGTATAGGTAACCTCCGCGCCGGTTAGACAGCGAAGGAGGATGCCATCAAAGCCACGTTTATAGAGGAGTCCCCCCATGACAACATAACGAGAAACGCTTTTAAGAAAAGCACGTTTACCAGTACTAGTAAGGTCAGAAGGGAGAACAGAGGTTGTAAGGTAGTCATGGAATTGGTGATACCAAGTATCCGGTGAGTTAGCAGACACAGTATTTATCATACAAACAACCGGGGCTGAATAGGATGGGGCAAAGAGTTGTTGGACCACGACGAATAATTCAGAGTCAGTTGATGAAGCTGGAATTTGCGAGGCTAAGCAAGCCATAGTATCCGCAAATTTGTTAGTAGAGCGGGGAATGGTTTGGATAGAATAGTGAGTAAATAAGGCCAGAAGTGAATCCACGTAGTGTTTGTACTTCTGAAGTTCCTCATTTTACATTGGTAGATGCCCATAACTTGATTGACTACCGATTGAGAGTCACAAAGATATTGATAGATTTGATACCTAAGTGTATCATGACTTGGAGACCGAACAAGGGCCTCGTATTCCATTTGTATTATTAGTGCGGGGAAATCAAGCCGGAATGAAAGAGGCATAGGTTCAGCGTCAAGAGGGATGAGAACAACGCCGGCTCCTCCGCCGCGCTGGCATTTAGATCCATCGAAGAAGAGGGTCATTTGATACGACTCTTCCCCGAGTGAAAGAGTGGCGATGAGTTCGTCGGGGAATGTAAAATTGGTAAATTGTTCCCCAGGTAAAGGGGCCTCCATGAAGTTGGTGCAAGAGTTTGTCCTTTGATTGACACATTGTATAAACTCAAGGTCGAGGTCGGCGAGGAGCATGAGCCATCGAGCGATGCGTTGGTTTAGATGTGGTTTGGCGTACATATAATGAATGGGGTCCGTGTTGGTGATGACAAAAGTTTTGTGATTCAGGAGGTAATGTCGGAGTTTGGTAGCTACGAATGATAGGGCTAGGCACAATTTTTCTACATGTGTATACCTAGTCTCGTAATCCATGAAGTACGACTTATATAATAAACGGCTTTGTTCTCGACGCGCCGAGTCCCGATGTGCAAGCATAGCTCCTATAGCATGGTCAGTGGCGGAAAGATAAAGGTAGAAAGGGCGGTCGTCCTGGGGTGGGATAAGCACGGGTGGCTGCAAGAGATAAGTTTTGAGAGCTTCGAAGGCTTGGTGACACTCCTCACTCCATTGAAAGGCAACGTCCTTTTTAAGAAGGTGATGAAAAGGGTGACATCGATCCGAGAGTTGGGAGATGAAACGCCGGATGGATTGAAGTTTACCCTGCAAACTACGCAATTGTTTGAGGTTTTTGGGTGGAGGCATTTCTAGGATAGCTTTTACTTTAGATGGATCGACCTCAATGCCACGCAAAGAGACGATAAAACCAAGAAGTTTCCCCGAAAGGACACCAAAGACACATTTCTTTGGTTGAAGACGAACAGAATATTGCAACAGGTGATCGAAAATAATGGTTAAAACATCGAGATGTTCACTGCGATGTTTAGACTTGCCAAGAAGATCGTCGACGTAATCTTCAAGGATAGTGTGCATAATGTCATGAAAAATGTAGGTCATAGCCCGCTGATAGGTTGCACCAGCATTCTTAAGGCCAAATGGCATTACACGGTAACAGAAGGTTCCCCAAGGAGTTATGAAAGCGGTCTTATGTTGATCGGCGGGTGCGACCAAAATTTGATTGTATCCTGAAAAGCCATCCATGAGAGAAAGCATTTCATGGCCCGCAGTGAGATCAACAAGTTGATCAATACTTGGGAGGGGAAAGTCATCCTTAGGGCAAGCGAGGTTAAGATCCCGGAAATCCGTGCATATCCGAAGTCCCCCCGTCGCTTTAGTAGCAGTGCGATGTTAGAAATCCATTGAGGATAGTCAATAGGCAAGATGAAGGAAGCGAGAGAGAAGTCGTTGAAGCTCTTCTTTGACCAAGAGGGCAATGCGTGGATGCATTTTCTCGATTTTTGTTTGGTGGTTTGGAATCGAGGTTTAGGGTAATGTTATGGATGGCAATGGTAGGATCAATTCCTGGCATGTCAGCGTAGGACCAAGCGAAAGCTTGGTTGCGGGTACGGAGAAAGGTAGTAAAGGCGGCTTGTTCTGATGTGTTAAGGGATTGTCCGATCTTCACTATGTGAGGATCCTCCTCCGTGTGGATGTTGATTTCTATAGTAGATTCGTTCAGCATGGTTTGGGTTTCAGATGGTAAGGCTCGTTGAATATAAGAATCATCCGCGCCAAGGTAAGTGAGGATGGATTCGTCATCCTGACACTCAACAACATTAATCAAAGGCGAATCCTCTTCGATCATGTCTGGATACAGAAGGGGCAAAGAAGATGGGTCCTCATTATCGCGTTGATAAGTGAGAGGACCTATGAAGATGGCATTTATGAAAAAAAAAAGTTAGGAGGGATAGATTCAGGGTCTATAGATTCTGTGGGTGATGATGGCAAAGTGGGTGATGATGGTTTGGTAGGGGTGACGTCGTCTTCTTCCAGAATACAGCTGACACGAGGTGTCTCCTGTGTAGGTGTTTCAGGAAAACCGAGACCACTGCGATCATTATGTTTGCGGGTAGTCACGGGAATGAGTGTATGTCGGCCTTGTTCGTAAAGACCAAAACCAAAGCCTTTCCAAGCACAGCGAGTCAAGAAGGTGAGGGCGAAGCGACGATTTGTCAAGTATTGAAAATCAGATTGGAAGGGAACCACACCAAGAGGAGGTTCAGGGGTAATGGAGGATGCGTCAACACCCCCATACGTTAGGTTGGTGCGGCAATGGGGTGGTCCGTAAGAGATTACCTCCCCCACGCGACGGTCGTAGGTGGGATGTGCATGTAATTGTCCGTACTCCTGCGGGGTAGGGAAAGAACTAACGTTATATAGGCGGTACTCCCCCAGCGTAAGGCGTTGAAAAACATCTACTAAGGGGTCGGAGGTTGGGATGTTAGCTGCGGGAAGGGAAGTGGTTTTTGCGACGGTGGTTTCATCAGTTGAAGGCGTAGGCGCGGTTGAGGTGGATGGTTGAGGTACATTTGAAGAGGATGGTTGGGTTGAATGTATGGGTGTCTTGATTGGTATAAGCACATCGTTAGGGCGGTATAACATATTGCAGGTTTTAAAGGGGGGAGGATCAGCTTTTACGGTGTAGGACTTCCCCTCGTACTCAAATTTTATGCATCTATGTAATGTTGAGGGAACGCATCCCATGGCCCGGATCCAAGGATGACCCAGCAATATATTATATTGGAACTCTCCCTCAAGGACATAGAAGAGTTCGGGTAAAGTACGTGGTCCTACCCGAATGTTGAGGATCACGGTGCCTAAGGTAGAGGTAATAGCGTCATTGAATGACATGACATGACATGATGATGGGGTTGGCACACATGTAGCTAGAAGGGATATTCATTTGTTGAAAAGCTTTTGAAGAGATGATGTTTAGGCTGGCGCCCCGTCAATCATAACACGACGTACCCGGATATCCCGGACGTAAGCTGAGATGAAAAGGGCCGGGTCAGGATCTTCGGTACCAAAGTCGATAATTTCATCTTCGGAGAAACTGACAGCAGCGGCTTGCTATACAGAGCCCGAAGTGGTTGGGGCAGTGGGTTGTTTGGTGAGAGAAGCAACGTGATTGGGTGTTAGAATGGAGGCAACAGGCAGGGTTTCATTAGGTAAAACCTCTATCCCTTGAAGGATCTCAACGAGAGCTTGTCGATGAGATTCAGAAGTCTGAATGAGATCATACAGTGTCATTTTTACGGGTGATTGGTGAAGCTGTTTGATCATGGCTCGATGGGCAGCTCCATTAGAGACGGGGTAAGCGGGTCCACGAATAACTACTTTGGGTGGTGGTGCAATCGGGATGTTTGACGGAGAAAGAGATGCTGCAGGTGTGTTTTCTTTTGCTTTCCCATTGTTTTTCTGCCCTCGAGTAGCGACACTAATCATATTAATCTCGTAGACCTGAAATGAGGAAGATGGTTGGGATAAATCATGGTTTTCAAGAGGTGGGGTTGTAATAATGATAGATCTTGGTGAGGCGGGGACAGATGGTAGAGGAGAGGGAATTGAAGCTAAAGGTCTCTCCCTTCGTAAGTTGTCTTTCTTAACCTTTCTATCTGGGAGAGGTGACTGACGAAGGATGGTTTTTAAAGCTTTGCATCCCTCCACATCATGTCCTGGTGTGCGGTGATAGGCGCAGATTTTAGACTCATCATAACTTATCGGTCGAGGTTTAGACGGGTCATAAGGTCTAAGTGGGGGTAGGGAAATGGTCGCATTCTCCACCAACATAGCAAGAATTTTGGCGTAAGATCCTTTGAGTGGGTCAAAATCGGAGGAGGATGAGGGTATTGGTTGTGCGGGTTTTGGTAATGTTTGGGCGTGGTTGGTTCGTATAGGTTTTGGTAATGTTTGGGTGTGGTTGGTTCGTACGGGTGGTGGTTTAGCCGAGGGGTGTTGACACGTGGTTTTCACTAAACGTGGTTTCTTTGGCGCAGAAGCTATGTTGGATGATGAGGCCGCAGATGATGTGGTATCAGAAAACAACCACGGGGAAATAGGAGTGACCGAAAACAAATCTTTTGATGATGGAATTTGTTTAGGGTTGATAGGTGGACAGGATACGCGGAGTGACGGTGTTGCTATACCCTGGGATCTCTGTATAGGTGCAGAAGGTGTAAGTCGTTTTGAAGAAAACGCAGGAGGTATGATATATTGATGTAAGGTGGAGGGATGAGGTCCCAATATGGAAGGTGGGTGTGACGATGAGGGTTTTGATTGTGAGAGAGGCACGGATTGAGTTTGTCTCCTAGGTGGCGGGGCGGATTTATTTTTGGATAAATCAAGCCGCTTAGGTGGGTGTGTTAGACTGGGTATGGGCAAGGTCCCAAGCGTAGGGGAAGATTTGGCTAAGTTAATAGAAGTGGACGGGGCATTTGGTAGAGGTGAGGGGGGTGAAGGTGAGAACATGGGCATTTTAAAGCACGTAAGCACTTCGGGTATATGGTGGAGGCCTCAGAATCGGTCATTTGCATTTGAGTAGAATATGGCGTACTCAAACGTTCCCATAGGATTCGTCTATCTTCTGGAGAATGACAGTCTTCAGGTTTGAATTGTAAATTTGGTACGGAAGAGAGGTAGGTTGTGATTCCAGTCCACTGTGGGCGTGATACAGGGGGTAGATGAGGTACTGTATCAATAGATATTAAAAGGTCGACCGGTTGTTGAAAAGATTTAGGCGATGAAGGACTAATAGGCAGGAGGGCATGTTTGAGAGGGTCTGTCATGGTTAAAGAATTTGGTGATGTCGGTGCAAGAGATTTCTCGTCTAAGGATGTCAAAAGGAGTGGCGTACCCTCCTCTTGTGCAGCAAGAGCGGTAGAGGGAGACGTCTGGGAAATAGATAAATTAGATAACATTCGTTCGCAGTCTTGTAGGGATGTGGTATAAGAAGACTCATTGATGGGAAGAGAAGTCTGGGCAGTTAACTCCTTTATAGGTAAAGGAATGATTTCGCTTTGGCTTGATGGTGGTAAAGGAGGTTCGGGCTCCCGTGTTAGTGAAGAGGCTTGATTCAAAATTTTCTCGATAGAGGCTTTTGGCTGGGTATCGAAGACTGCATGGATCTCATGAACACTCTCCTCGGCTAAGATATCCTGGTTTGTGTTACTGTTGGGAGAGTGATTCGGGAATGGCTTGTTGAAGATTTTCAAATTTCGGTTGGCAGGGGCGTTAGGATTATCGAGGGCTATATCCCCTGCATCAACCATTTCCTGCACTATGTTTTTCAACATCTTGCAGTTCTCATGACTGTGTCCCTTCACGCGGTGGAGATTCAAAAGTCATTTTCTTTGTACGAGGAAGGTATGGCGCGAGTGGAATCAAACCGGAATGAGGTTTAACGGGAGGTAAGGTGATGGCTCTGCTTTGAGCAATTTTTCCAATATCACACCATATGTCTCTCCCGAGGAGTGTAGTTGATGGGTTACGCTTTATACTTATAAGTGGTTTTTGGCGGGGTATTAGACGGTGGTTGGGATTTGACCATCACCGCGTGCACGGCCCCTTTTGATTTCGAAGCGGTCGATGGGTGAGGATTGGTGGTGTTAGGTTTGTTGGTGGAATCTGAAGTTCGGAAAGTGGAGTTTTTGTTACGCAACCGCAATTTCTCTTCCTCTAAGGCTCGAATTTCTAGTTTCCGAGCCATGGTAAAGGCCTCGTCGAATGTACGGAAAGTTTGAATTTGAAGGGTAGGGGAGATGTGCTTAGCGCAGGCCCGCGTAAACAGTTCGATAAGTTCAGTCTGAGGCAAGGCATATGTAAGTTGGTTGATAAGGCCGCGCCATCGTCTGACGAAATCTGCGATAGATTCGTCTTCGAATTGTCGAATGGCATAAAGGTCGGTGATGGATACTTTCTTAGCAATGTTAATGGAGAAATGATCCAAGAAAGATTGGGCTAGTTGGTTAAAAGAGAAGATTGAGTCTTTGGGTTAAAGCAACTTTGTACCACTCAAGGCGAGTCTGATAAGGACATGGGAAAGGTGCGGAGTAACAAGGCATCATCATGAGCAATCAAATAACAAGCATGTCTAAATGATCGCAAGTGTTGTTGAGGATCCTCTTTCTTGTTAAAAGCGGGTAAATTTTGGTAACTCCCATTGAGGAGGATATGAATGAAGGGGACGAGAGCGGGTGAATGGGCTCCGACAAACTTGCTCGTATGTCAGAGCGCTCGACTTCTGAAGCGAAGCCTCCGGGTTTTGCATTTTGTCCATCATTTGTTTAATTAGATCAGTAGTTGGATGAGATGATGGTGTGGTTGTGGTAAACGGAAGCAAATTGGACCAAGGACCACCGTTAGACACCGGTGGGGTTAAGTATTGATAAGGTGTGGAGGATGAATATGTTGAGGCGACCGAATAGGGATGTCCCATATAGGATGTTGAGGTTACTGGATATGTGTATGGGAATGAAAAGGTAGGCGGAGCTTGAGAAGGAAAGCTCGTGTGGATAGGTGGCAGAGAGCAAGTCATGAACGGAGCAGTCTGCAAGAGAGATGAGGTAGGGGCAGTCGGTGGTAGTGATATGTGGGGTCCAAGATTAACCAAAGGAAAGCTAATCGGGGTCGTATGAACCTCTGAAGCCGTCGGATTGGGAGACGGGGCTAGAGATGCAGGAAGCAAGGCGGTATTATCAGGCGGAGTGGGAGCTAAATGAGCAGCTATACTAATAGGCATACCCACAAGGAGCTGACCATCAGGCGTACGGTCAGGGGTATGAGATAAATAGTATTGTACAGCACTGGAATTAGCATCCAGAAACTTGGCAAAGTCCTTATCTCCCACAGGAATTTTAGGAACCTCGCTGGTATCCGTAGGATTCCCCACAGAATGTGAAGGGGGTGATTCAGGAAAAGAAACAGAGCAAGCATGTGAAACCATGGCGGCGGCTTGCTTTCGAGTGATAACAACCATGGACTGGAGTTCACCGTAGGGTTTCAATCTATCAGGAACAGAAACAAACTCAGACTGGTAAAATTGGTAGGTTGCTGGTTTGTCAGGAATTGGAAAAGACAGTAACCGATATCGGTCTAGTAACCGATGTCGGTTATACTATAGCCGACGTCGGTCAGGTAACCGATGTCGGTGTAATAAGTCTGGGCTAACAAGATATAAAAAAAAGGCTGCTAATTTGATTTTTAACAACGTTTAGTATACTTGTCCAGTTATTGATCACAGAAGACAGAGAATGAGAAAGAAAACAGAACCAGCAAGATGCACACGCAAATCCAGAGATTAACCCTAGGGTTAATTTTAATTATTGTGGGCTTATGCCTTTAGACGTAGAATGATGTCAGAATCCTAAACAAAAGACTTAGGGGAAATGTCAAGTTGTTTTGGCTTATAAGGTTACCTCAATCGGGCGGAGGAATACCGCGGAAAAAGGGGGGATGTTTGAGCTGTTGTGTTAATTGTGAAGTGATTTGGTATGTGTTGTGCAGTGAAAGTAAGATTAATTTCCTGTCAATACCGTGGATATCACCCCCACGTGTACGACCTGTTACTTAATCTACGTTCACTAGAATTGAAAAACAACAAGCAGGAATGCAATGCACGTGTTTTAAACCCAAATCGAAAATTATGTTTGATGAAGCAAGAGAGATGACTTTCACTAATGCGAAACTAGGAAAGCAAGACAAATTCTTTATGAAATATATAACAAAAAAGCAACAGCAAGTATGCTTCCTAAAATGAAAATAAGCAAGAGATAGAAACCCAAGATGGGTCCCCCCTTAAGTCGTGCCAAAATGTTTCACTCGGAATGTTTCGTTCCTTTTAGAAGCAGATAAGGTTAGGGACTAGGAGGAATACTGTAGAATGTCGAGATGGTGTGCGCGTACCGTAGTAGAGAAGATCGGGTGGCTGCGAAGAACTCCTTTTGTCTTGGAAGGACTACTGCAAATAAGAACACAAGACCACAAGATTTTGATTAGACAATAAATGAGGAAACTGCCTTGGGCCCAGGAAATATAAAACTTCCTTTCGAAGGTGGTCAGTTTCCCTGCTAATATGAATTAACACAAAGACTGTAAAATATCAATTAAGTTGTTTCGTTGAACTGGGTAGGGGAAAGGCTGGTTTTCTGGTTTTGATCAGAGGAACCGATGCCGGTTACTGATAACCGATACCGGTGGGTTCTAGGATCTTCTTGGTAGCTATGGTGTTTGTAAGGCTGGTTTATGGATGATATTAGGAAATGAGATGATGAGAGGTAAAAGAATGACGGTTAGATGCAATGGCACGTTGGGTAGTGGATTCAGAGATGGATTTGGGAGGACTGTGATTCAAAGAGCATAAGAAATGTTATAACAGAGGACATGCAAGATGTGACTTACTGATTTTGACAAAGATGCAAGGTGATCTCCTTTGCTGTAAACACTTCTGGTTTCTTCACTCGTCTCTGCTCGGTCAAGTGAAGATCTGGACTCTGTTTCTCGCTCCCAATGATCTCTGTTGATTCAAAAATCCTTTCCTCTGATCCCAAAATGAAATTTCGGTCCGTTGTTTTGGTTTGGGGAGCCCATTTACAGGGAACCGATGGCGGTTGCGTAACCGACGGCGGTCGAGTAGGAACCGGCATCGGTAAGGAAAAAGTAGGCTATTTTTAGTAAAATAGCCCACCTTCCCTACTTTTCTCCCGAGAGATCAGTTGCGGGCTTGGTCAAGTGACTAGAAGGTCGGTTTTGGGTGCGAGAAAGGGGTCATTAGTTATGGGTGTAGGAGGGTTGAGAATCATCCACAGACATGTATTACTTGCTCCAAAGATTGATACAATACACTACAGAATGCCAAGAGGTAGAGTCATATTACAATTTCAAATGAGAGGTTCGAACTCCAAAAATTCACTGATAGGAGAAGAAGGGAGGAGCAAAATAGAAAATGTTCGACCTTTTGAAAGAAGCTCCTCTTTACAATATATAGGAAGAATGAGAGAGGGAAAAGAGAGGAAATTCAAAATCTACCCCAACCACTTCTAGGTCATATTTTAAATCATCTCATTATGGCAGAAGCAGCGGATCCTGGCAAAATGGTGGGCTGTCTAACAGAAGCGGCGAACTGTCTGCTGCATTAAAGCTGGTTGTTGGAGCGTCACTTCTGGCATTACCATGCGTCAGGGACGTTTTCTCAAATTTCTCTCTCTAGACTGCACCAAAATGCAATATTGATCCCAGAATCATGTAGATAATTTCAACAGCTTTCCGTTGATATAAAGAACGTGCAAATCTGAGCTCTGGATCAAAAGATACGACAATCTGAAGATTTAGGGCACGAAACAGGAAAAAACAGGTCGGTGGGAAAATATTTGAACTTTCCCCGCGCTCTGCCACTTGGATGACACGTGGCAGGCTCTGATTCACTGAGTAATTCTCTCTCCTCCACCTTTCCACGGGATTTCCTTTGAAATCTCCTTGCGGGCCCCTAAATTTGGACACGTGGCACTATTTCATTGGTTCGGGTCAGTGCTTGAAACCTCGCCCTTTGACTTTTAGAATTTCTCCCTTGTGACACGTGTCGTGATTTGATTGGTTCTCGGGCCTGCCAGATTTTCACGTCCTTCACATACATTTGTTCGGATGTCCCAAACTATTTGGGACAAAAACTCCTGATCCACCCGAAATGGGCTTCCTTTACTCTCGGCTGCTTCACCTTTTCGCGTCCTTCGTGTCCTCGCGGCCTAGATGTCCCAACTGCTTAGTGTGAAAGTTATCCTTTTCGGCCGAACCAGGTGGTTTGCACCATTCGCATCCATTTGTTCCAAATGTCCCAGAGCAGTTAGTTGATTTTCTTCTCCTTCGGCCGAACCGG
Organism: Taxus wallichiana var. yunnanensis; assembly: GCA_018340775.1. Lineage (NCBI taxonomy): Eukaryota > Viridiplantae > Streptophyta > Pinopsida > Cupressales > Taxaceae > Taxus > Taxus wallichiana. The sequence goes on along the minus strand of CM031243.1, from coordinate 149,956,292 downwards.
CTTTCCACGTCCCATGCGTCCCGACGGCCCGGATGTTCCTTTGCCCTGCAGACCGACCTGGCGGCCTTTTGGCCGATTCGCGTCCTCCGCGTACATTTGTTCCAACTGTCCCAAAGGCGGCCTTGAGTAGGACTTAGCCAATTTCACGATTTTCTCCTGAATCAATCTACTTGCTTGGAACTGAAAACTCTGATGCATGTTATCAAAATTTACCCTGGGGGGTGAACTTTGGATATGATATCTTTATTGATTGGAAAATATTATGGGAACAATTAAATGAATAAAATGATGAATGAAATTACATATTTGCGAGTGTTTTTGTTTTTTGAGAGAGCATTATCAAAGCATTTTGCATGTTTTTTTTTTCGTATTTTCCGAACAATTTTATATTGTTTTTGAAGTTTTTGTGAGACATTTTTGAATGTTTTTGGTATTTTTTTTAACCACACACCAAAGAAGAGGTAAAGGAAATTCCCAAGTCAAAACCAACATACTATGTATGAAGGAAGGAAAACAATAGTGGTAGACATTGGGCATAACAACCTAACAAGGAAACATACAACACACGACGAGGTGAAAATTTATAAGCGGGAAAAAAGTGAAATGAAAAAACAGATGGATGCACCTTTGATATGCCCCTAGTACAAGGGTTACTCTTCGAGAGACTCAGAGTAGAAATAATTTAGATGAATGGCATTCATAGGCTCCTTCAAATCTTTTCCATCCTTGGTAGACGGTTTGTAGGCACTAGATCCAAATTTACCAGCCTATAACATAATGACCAATTAGACTCAAATTTTCCTATTTTTCTTTTGGTTTAGTTGTGTTCTTATGATTTTCCTTTAGGACCAAATCACCAATTTCAAAATATCAAGGTTTTATCTTACAATTATAATTATGGCACATCTATTCTCGATATACCTGCATATGATCTAAGGTGTGAAGTTATCTCTCGTCTAGTAATTCTATCTCTACAAGGCATATAACACAAAAATCCTCTTCATAAATGAGGTGTTGGAGGGAGACAAGAAGTGAAGGAAGATAAAATTCAATAGGTAATATGGCTTCAAAGACATATACTAGGGAGAATGGAGTAGCTCTTGTAGGAGTACGAAAGGAAGTGCAGTAGGCCCAGAGGGCGAAATATATCTACATATGCCAATTACACCTATGTTTATTGACTATCTTTTCTAGAATAGACTTGATAGTCTTGTTTGATGCTTTAGATTGGCCGTTACATTGTAGATAATAGGGTGTAGCCCAATTTAGGTAGATATTATATTTCTTATCTAGGGCCTTGAGATCCTTATTTTTGAAAAAACCACCATCATCAGTGATAATAGCAGTAGGGATGCCAAAACAATAGATAATATGGTTGAAAATGAATTTAGAAATATTACACCTAGTAACATTGGTAAAAGGAATAGCCTCAACCCACTTGTGAAATACTTAGTGGAAGTTATAATAAATGTATGGACATCAAAGATGTGGGATTTAATTTTCCAATTAAATCGAGTCCCCATTTTGAGAAAGACCAATGTGAAGTAATGGGTTGTAAGGCATGGGATGGTGCATGAATGAGATTACCGTGTTTTGGCAAGCTGGAAATTTCTTCAAAAAGTTACATACATATTCCTCCATTGTGGGCTAGTAGTATCTAATGTGTAAGATCTTCTTTGCAAGGACCATTCCACTAGTATGGGCACTGCAAATACCTAAATGTACTTTAGCTAGTGTCTGATTAGCTTCATCCTGATTAAGACATCTTAAGAGAGTCCCATCATATCCTCTTCGATACAAGGCATCAACAAGAAGGGTGTAGCGCAAATAATGTTGTGCTAAGGATCTTTTATTAGCTGAATTAAACTTAGGAGGGTAGGATTTAGTTTGAATGAAGGTATATATATCATGATACCAAGGATGATTAGGACCAACAATCTCACAAACCATGGTGGACTCCAACAATTCATATGTGGGCACCAAAAGATGTTCAACGAGGAACTTTTGTGAGTTTGATTAGTTTTAAATTAAATAAGGGTGGCAATAATTTCCATTGCATATACTTTGCTTTGTTTTGTATTTGAGGAACTTGTTCAAAATTGATAATCTAGAAATACCCTCTAAAGCTATCAACCATTATTTTATAGGGTAAGAGCTTTTCATCTTTTACTTGATACTCTCCATTAATTTGATTAATGATGAGAATAGAATCGCTAAGAGTCACAATTCTTGCAAACACCATGAGATATTAAACCCCAATCTTGCTATTAGGTCTTCATACTATACTATGTTATTTGTGTAAGGGAAACTGATATGATAAGATTTAGGTATGAGGTCTCCATCCAGCGTACATAAGACAATTCCTGCTCCAAAACCATGGATGTTGCAAGATCCATCAAAGAATAATGTCCATAAATGTGTTGCTTCTATATACAACAAGTATTCATTTGGAAAGTCAAAATTTAATGGTTTTCATCCTTGTAGTTGTGCTCACCATCCTGGTCTTCCAGTGCTTGACCTTTGATAGCTTTTTGATTGACAATTTCAATGTTAAATTAGTGAGTATCACAATCCAGCCTAGACATTGGTCATGTTATGAACAATCTCAAAAGTAGGTACTTAAGAGGATCAACCCATGAAATTAGCTTGGTGGTATGATTTAGGAGATAGCTTCACAACTTTCTGAAAGTATAAGTAACCACTAAATAAGCCTTTTCAACCTGTGAGTACTTGGTCTCATATTCAAGAAGAGTTCTACTCAAGTAATGCACAACTTGTTCCTGACCCTTATCATTTTTTTTCACCAATAATGCCCTAATGACATGTTCTATTATAGATGTATACAACAAAATAGGTTTATCCTATATAGGAGGCATGAGTACCAGTGGAGATGTTAGGTATTATTTCAATTTTACAAAGGTGTCTTGATAATCTTGTGTTTAGTTAAACTAGACATCCTTTTTAGGTAGCAAGTTGAAATGATGGCACTTATCTACTAATTGAGAGATGAAGCAACAAATAGACTATATTTTTCCTTGTAGGCCCCTTAGTTGTTGAAGGTTCTGAGGAGGTGGCATATCTATTATAGCTTTGACCTTGGTAGGGTCCACTTCAATTCCTCTTCGTGAGACAATGAATCCTAGAAGTTTCCCTAAAGTGACACGAAAGATACATTTTTTTAGATTAAAGTGAACCTGTACGCCTTAACTACCGAATGATCCACCCTAGTCTTTGATTTAGCAATAATATCATCAACATAATCTTGCATTATGTCATGAATAAGGTCATGGAAAATAACATTCATGACACGTTGATAAGTTACACAAAGCATTTTTAAGGCCAAAATGGATAGCCAAGTATAAGCAACAACTAAATAAGCCTTTTTAACCTGCAAGTACTTGGTCTCATATTCAAGAAAAGTTCTACTCAAGTAATACATAGCTTATTCCTAACCCTTATCATTGTGTTCTACCAATAATGCCCTAGTGACATGTTCTATTGTAGATGCATACAACAACATAGGTTAATCTTGTATTGGAGGCATGAGTACCAGCGGAGATGTCAGATATTCTTTAAATTTTGCAAAGTTGTCTTGACAATCTTGTGTCCATTTAAACTGGACATCCTTTGTAAGAAGCAGGTTGAAATGATGGCACTTATCTACCAATTGAGAGATGAAGTGACAAATAGATTGTATTTTTCCTTGTAGGCCCCTTAGTTATCAAAGGTTTTGAGGAGGTGGCATTTCTATTATAGCTTTGACCTTGGTAGGGTCCACTTCAATTCCTCTTCGTGAGACAATGAATCCCAGAAGTATCCTTGAAGTGACACCAAAGAAACATTTTTTTGGATTAAAGTGAACCTTGTATGCCCTTAACTTCTCAAATATACACCTAAGAACTACTGAATGATCCACCCTTGTATTTGATTTCGTAATAATATCATCGACATAATATTCCATTATGTCATGAAGAAGGTTGTGGAAAATAACATTCATGACATGTTGGTAAGTTGCACTAGCATTTTTAAGGCCAATAGGATGACTTTATAACAAAATTTCCCTCGTGGGGTTGTAAAGTTTGTTTTATGTTGGTCTTCTTTACCAATTTTAATTTGGTTATACCCAAAAAATCCATTTTTAGGGATAACATTTCATGACCCGTAATAGAATCAAAAATCATGTCAATATTAGGCAAAGGGAAATCATCCTTAGGACATTCCTTGTTAATGTCATGGAAATGTGTACAAATATGGATTCCGGGGTCTTCTTCACAATTGGTAACATATTAGATATCCACTTTGAGTAGTCAATGCATTGTATGAAGCCTACATCCAATAATTTTTGTAGTTCGGCCTTAACAAGCAATGCGACCTTGGGATGTATTTTACGTAGTTTTTGCTTTACATGTTTGTGCACCACAAGGTGATGGAACCAAAAGAGAAGGATAAAGGTTGGTATTATATTTGTAAGACCAAGTGAATACATCTTGAAACTTGGTTAGAAGTGGTGTGAAGGATTTGATTTTAGTTTCTGATAAATTGGCACCTAGTTGTAAAAATTTTGGTTGGTCTTCAATTCCAATGTTAATGGTTGTTGCCTCTTCTACTAATAACTTAGAAGTGTCATTATATTCAAATGATGTTATAGACTTGTGTATATTGTCGATATTTCGCATCGAATCGCCTCTCTCTAGTGCCTCTAAAAGGTTTTCACTAGGAGATGCATCCTTTTTCTTTCTTTTTCTTTTCCTTTTCGCTTCTCGTATAATGCCTCGTAAAGGTTTTCATTATGCGAGATATAATTTTTCATTTTATGTGTTTAATTTATTTTTCTTTAGGACTGGATATTGTAAGTTATTTTCCCAAGTAGGTGGTAGCATTCAGGTTTATATCGAAACCCTTCTTGTGATCTTACAAGGGAAAAGGGTCCCGATACCTAAGGAACTCTGGATGGACTCATCATTTTGAAAGAGATCCATGGAAATATGAAACTATTGGTCGTAATCAATGAGGGAAGGATAAACAACATCAAGGGTTTGAAAAAATAATTATTTTAGCAAAAGTGTAGTTTCAACTAGGTCTTTGAAGAGGGTATGTATGGAACCGGTCTTAACTTTTGAATCTAAGTCCTCATTGCTAGGTAATACATCAAAGACTATAGGCCTCTTATCATATGTCTCATATCCGAGACCATATGTGCAAATATTATACTTGATATTCATAGGTTCAAGAAAACCATGCCCTTATGAGCCAAGGCCTCTTTCTTTCCACTTCAAGTTTTTCATCATTCTATGGCCCTTGGTGTAATCAAGTAGATTCCTAACATTTTTTTCATCCCGTCTTCGCATAGCGAAGAGTCGTCGAGATTGGAATGTGTTCATCTTATAGATATCCATATTGTCTCCAAAAAGTGTTTCCGAGATATTAAGCTAGAGGTTCTTGTAGATGATGAGCATTAGGATGCCCACAAATATGAGGTGATAATGGGAGATTTCAATAAGAAATATATTGTCAAGTTTGTACTAGCCTAAGCCTTTATGAGAGAATGTAACTTCATGTGACACACTAGATGTAGATTCTTGAGAGGAAGACACACAAGCATGCAGCTCAATATTATATAGGGGTCAATATTACCGGTAACAATAGGATTTGCACTAGATCTAGTCGTGTTATCATCGGTAGATGGAAAATAATTTTCCTTCTCGTACCTTTCTTCAAAAACATACAAAGTATTCAAAGGGGGCGTATTCCACACAAGGTGAAATCTTTGTTGTTATGTGGAAACTTTATGCATTCATGGAAGGTGTAAGGCTGTGTACATAAAATGCATCAAAGGTCTACGAAAATAAGGTTATATGATGTTTCTTCATCAACTACATGAGATACAAAGTGTCAAGAATTTGTGGGCCTACTTTTACGGGAAGAGTGATAGTACTACATGACTGGTGCTTAGTATTATCATAACCATGAATGGTAATGATATTAGCATCTAAGTCATCTATTTTATGACCAAGCAAGCAGAGCATTTTTATAGAATAGATGTTAAGACCTACTCCATTGTCAATAAGAACTCTCTTGACTTTATGATCTGTAACGTAGGCCTTGATGTACAAGGATTTATTATTAATCAAATTTTGGTTCAACATATCTTGAGGTCCAAAAGATAGGATATGAGTTTCATGCGTAAGGTCCACGATCATATCCTGAAATTGTTGAACATTGAGAGTATGAGGAACACATGATTCATTTAGAGCACAAGTGAGAATATCCTAAAAGCTAGGTGACTCTTTTAATAGCTCCATTAGAGAAATATGCACTAGTGTGGTTGCTAATTGTTTGATGAAGTCATACTGACCTGGAGTGGAAGATTTGGCATTAGAATTTGACTTTTGATTTGAAGGAGCTGTTGGTTTGGATGTTTGAGGTTCTGCGAAGATGTTTTTTTTTTTTTTGGGAACCCATATCTTCCTTTAGAGTGTGGTCACAATATTACTCAAAATTTTGAATTTAATAGTCACCATTGTAGATAAACAACTAATTTAATGAAAAACTAATGAAGTGAATGCTAGAATGGATGAGAGTTATATTGAAAAATTCCAAAATTTTCTCAACCTCTAACAATGTGAATGCTAGAGTAGAGAAGCAAGGATAGATTGATTATAAATACACTCTTCCACCTAGAAAAGTTAATGCTAGATGGGAAGAGTGTATGAAAAAGGATTCAAATTGTATGCAATTGGCTCAATCATTAACAAGAATTAGTTAAGAAGGAAGAGGATAATGTAGGGATAAGACTCAAATATTGATAACATAAGCATTGGAAAAAGAAGATATGATGAAGTGTCGAAAACACAACAATTTTTTTGTCAAGTTAGAGACGTGAAGAAATACAATGTATAGTTTAACGATGATAATGTAAAACTTAAGGATACATGAAGAGAATGAAGATAAGGGGTGAAAAAAGTGAGTTATGACAAAGTAGAACACAACATTGTTGAGATGTGAGTCGTAAGATGAAATTTCTTGAGAAAGGATGTAGATATCCGTAACTCAAGACTTTGATGTCAAAAAGAAGATGAAAACTTAAACTTTGGGGAATGTAATCCAAATGATTAAGTGTTGAATGAAATGGGAGATAAAATAAAAATGAGGTAAGTATAGATGAATTTGATGATCATGAAAGGGGAAGAATCAAATAAGTGAATGATAACCCCAAATGAATGAAAGAAGATCAAATGAAGAAAAAATAAAATAATGAAAAAGAGATGAAAGTTGAAAATAGGAAATTTGAGAGTAAAATGAAGGTTAGTGAATGACCAATGATGAAGAGAAAAGAGGGTGAGAAAAGATGAAATGAGAATGAGAGTAGAATTCAAAAAGGATTGTTTGGAAAATGAAAAAAGAAAAGAAAAGTGAGAGATGGATCCCAAACAAGGAGTGTTTTGAAAAAATGAGTGTGGAACACTACTATAAAAAGAAATTGAAAAAAAGAAGAAAATCAAAAAATAATTTTTTGTTTGAATGTTTGTTTGTGGCCTCTACCTTAAATTGGCTTGGACAATGTTTGATTCCTAGGTGGGTCTCTCAACTAGGTGTTTGCAGATATGCAAGTGAGTTCGACGTTATTACTAGCTGCCCTCTTTACTTTACCCCTTTGAAATCTTGAGAAAATATCTTTCTCAAAATGAATCGCACTAGGGTCACCACTAAGGATATCTATGACTCTAACTCACAAGGATTTACTAGTCAAGTAGGATAAAAGGTTCTTGTTTTGTCCACCAATTCCCTCAAGGTGTGGACTACTTTGGGGTTCCTAGAAACAACCCCTTTGTTTTAGCTTCAGTGCTTATTCCAATGGGTTTATGTTCTAGTTAAGCGGTCAAGCCATAGCTCTTAATCGAACCTATAAATACAATGTGTTGAATGTGGTGTTTTTCTAATATTTGGATTTTGATGTGGTTTGATTGTACTCCTTTGACAACTTGTAGTTAGTAGTTTTTGTAAGTGTTTAATCCACCTTCATGAGAGTGGGTCATGTAAGAAAGAATTAGAAAGTTTTCTAGAATGAGGTAAAAATAACAAACAAATCAACAAAAGAGAACCCAAATTTTTGATTACCAAGATCTCTTAAAAAGCACGAGGAAAGATCATACGTGTGGGTTGGCTTTGGTTAAGTGAAATGTTAATTCCCAAAAAATAAAAAAGAAAGAAATGACCATGTTTTGATTCCCAAGATCACTTTAAAAAGTGCGAGGGAAGAGCATACGTGTGATCAATTCGTGATTAGTCAAAAAAAAAGAAAATGAAAAAGGAAAAGCATGCAAAACACATGAGAAAATGTTATTCTAGTTTGCAAAAATGAATAAACATGTACGAGAAAGCCTAAAAGAAAGAAAAAATTGGACCAAAATGTCCAATAACACTAAGTTGGCAACCTGCATAGTTAGTCCAATAAAAATAAATAATGAAACTAATTTAATTGTAACTTAAACTAAAAATAAGAAATTATAAATAAAAATAAATAAAATAAAAAAAGAAAAACCTAACCCTAAAACTATAAACATGTACAATATAAACTTAAAAACGTAATTGATTGTAATATTTCTTGGTGTGTTTATGTGAGTGTGCAGTTCAAGGGGTGGAGGAGCTTGGTGAGTGGGAGCGAGCTGTGGATGGCATGGGGGCAGAGGGAGAAGGCGCGCAGGAGTTATGGATGGGGCTTGGGCATGGGGCTGGATCGGTCTTAGTGGGAGGGGAAGGGCGTGGCTCGTAGGGTAGGGTGCAGGTCAATAGGATAATGTGGTTAGAGTGAGTAGATTGATTTGTTGGGAACATGGTCATGGGGTATCGAGGGAATGGGGTTTGTGGGGAGGGAACAACTTGGTCGGGGTGGGTAGGGGGTAAGGAACAAGTTCACTGGGAGGGCTCAATCGGGAGGAGACAAAGCCGATGCAGGCACAGGTGGATAGGTTAGGGAATTGGTTGAGTAGAGAGATCGGAAGCGAGCTAGGAACAGGGTAGGTAGAATGGGATGGGGTTGGGATGGGGACTTGGGGTTTAAGAGTTAGGTCAGGGGTGAGAGTGGGATAGGAGGTAGACAATTGGGGAGGTGGTTAGGGAACAGAAGTCAATGTGGCTCACCTGAAATGACCGAGATGGGTAAGGAAGGGGGTAGGGGTACTTTAGGTTAGGGTTTAATTTTTTTTTGTGAATTTATGTGTTGCTAAGTTTTTTTATTTTTTTGAAAATCAAATTTAGAAAATTTTAAATCTAACAAAAATCTACTTTTGTTTTTGGATAAATAAAAATATAATTGTATTTTTTTATTTTGCAGGTTGTGCAGAAAGTGCAGAAAAGAAACCAAGAGCATAAATGTATACACCAGAAGAAAACAAAAATGCAGAAATTGATAAACTAAAAGAGAAGCCACTTTTAGCAAAATCACAACTCCTTCCTACACATGTAAAATAATAAACAATGGTAACTTCCCAATTCACCTGTGAAAGCTGCACACAAACAAGAAGTTTTTTGTGAAACAAATAAAACACAAGAATAAGAAATGAAACCAAAAAGAAAGAAATGGGGTACGAGTCCCAAGATGCATGCCAAAATGTAAAAAAAGAAAAAACGACAAGAAGGAAAGATAAACAACTAATTTTGCAAACATTCCCTACACTTCCTTTAATGCAAACCTCAAGACGGTTGTGAAGACCTTGTCTATGGAACCTTGAAGTGAATGTGGATGCTCTTGAATTCTCTCCAAAATTTGGATGCAATTGCTATGAACACAATGAAATTTAGCAGAGTTTTTGTACTTCATATTCAAGAGGATTTGTAAGCAAGGTAAGCTTGCAATTTATAGAGGCAAAAGTAGTTGAAGTTAGTTACATACATGTGAATGCATATGCTAAAAATAGCATTAGAAGGAAGTTACAATAGTGTGGGGGAAATAAATGAATTAATTACAAATAGTTGCATCCGGAAAGGTGGTTGTACGTGTAATTCAATTTCTCCCACCTTTCTAGGATTCTAGAAGTGCAGTTAACTAAGATAAGGATAGGGAGTCCAAGTGGAGTCTAGGTGGATGTTGATCAAGTGGTAGTTGACTAGGATGTGCACACACTTAATTAATTAATTATTTAATTAATAAATAATAATTAACTTAGCTAAAGGATTACTAAGGATACATGGGATTAATTTAATTAATCCAAAGGGGTACAATGTGTATGAATTAATTAATTTAGTCAATTAGTCACAAATGGGTGAATAACAAGGTCTATTAGGATAACACTAGGAACAAGTGGAAACATGAATGTAATTTTGGAGTGTCTACATCATCTACAAAAACATGATTTATCAATTTTAAAGAGTAAATTTACCTATAAATTTTGCTACTTCATTAAGATAAGTGATCAAAGATAATAGCTATGGTAGAGGTATTAGATGAATATCCACTAGGATCGTGGCTCTTCACTTGCACTATTTGGTCAATATCTCAAGTTCCGATGATAGAATACCGCAAAACCTTTTGAAATGTGATTTTGGAATTATTATATTTCTGATGAGTATCCATCCACTTCAAAAAATTACCCGAGGCTCCTTCAACATCTATAATAAATTCACTAGTGTTTTTACTTCTTTTGTTTCAATGTATTGTGTTATAAGTAGCATCATTGCACAACTTATTCTTAAACTATTTTCACCTTGCAAACCTTATATAAACTACCTATGATGATATCATATCTTAGTCACACACTAATTAGAGGCATGATATCTTCTTGGTTCATCACTAGAGGGTGTTCACCAGGTGTGAAAACCCTAAAATAGCCCTTTTGACCATGTAAGAGTTGTTCCTTCAATGTGGATCAAAACAAATCAATGAAAATTTTCCCAAAAATTACATGCACATGAAACACACTTGAAAAATATATTTATCACATACCTCTTAGCCATGATGGGATTTATTTAGTCACAAGTTGTCTAGAGGAAAAGTTTACATTACCCGATTCAAAGTTTTTTTAGTGTGGGTTAAATTGTTATCATAAAATTTTAAATTTTTCATGCTAGATATTTAGTATGAAAATGATTGGCTCTAGCTTGGGTGCTTGTTTTGGTTTGAACAAAGTGAGAATTAAGCAAGTAGGAACCTTAGAATCTCAAGACATTAAGAGGGAAAGTTCCTTATCCATTGGGCGATAAAGTCGGTGCATATCACAAATGGATACAATAAAACCTTTTATTAAACACAACACATGACAAAAACAAAAAAATGACAAAAAGAGAAACACACCAAAAGAGGGAAAAACACACAATATAAATGAAAACTATATTATAGGGGAGAGATAATTAAAGAGATGATGAAATAATCTAAATATACCCTAAAACGGGTCGAGAGAAATATGTACTATCATGTAACAATGGGTTGAATTTAAAATATTTGTATCTTGATGATCATCACCCGATCATGCCATGTTCTTTTGATGGATCTCGCATGGTTTTATAAGAAGAATGCTTATTTCACTAAACCGACATATTCCAATAAAACTGACTCGTTATTTTAAGTATTAGAAGAAATCCATCTCTGCTTTTTCTCGTATATTGATTCCATTTTCATCTATACTATATTCCATAATTACTATTATGGAATCCATTAGTAGCAATATCGGATTCCAATCTTGCTATTATCGATTCCAATATCGTTATTATTAGATTCCAATTTGGATAATATTGATTCCAATAACACTATTATTGTATTCCAATTTCACCACTATTGTAATCCAATTTATAAATCCCGATTTTGGATTTTAGTGTCACTATTTTAGGATTTCTATTTTTATTTGAATCCCCCACATAAGCCAAGCTTTCGCTATCTTACATAAGCCTCGCGGTGATTATCTCACATAAGCCTAACGGTTGCTAACTTACATGATGAAAGTGCATGCTACATGAAATAAGCCTAGTGATGTCAAAGTGACATTTTCCTCAGGCCACTAAGATACATTTTTCTTGTGGCCACTAAGTTACATAAGTCTTGTGGCCTCTAAGTTACAAGTTAACCTTTAAAAATACCTCTATAAGAAGGTTCTTTTAAAAAAATTCAAATTCCTTAAACTTGTAGAAGAGTTTTCTTTCCTGAAGGTGTTTTCAAAATTTCAAAGTTTTCTAAACTCCAAAGTCTAAATTTTCAGACTTCAAAGGTCTTCTTATTTCGTAGTTTTTTAATGCCGATTGCAAAACAATTTTTTTTTAAGTCATCCAAACTCTGAAAACCCGAAGTTCCAAAATTTCAGAATTTCGGGTTTCAGATTTCTCCTTGGCATTTTCATTATTTTTCACTGCCGGTCTCTGAACTCCAAAACTCAAGTTCTAAAATTTTGGAACTTCAGAATTTTAGGTTTTGGAGTCTCGTTAACTTTGTGGATATTTTCATTCCCGAAGTTCCAAATTCCAAAACCCCAAAATTCTGAAATTTTAACTTTGACGCCTCTCGAGTTTTGGCCTTTCAAAGTTTTGGAGGTCAACTTTTCAGAGTTTTGGAGGTCGAGTTTCGTAACTACAAGGTATTTAGAGTTTCGTAGGTCGATTTTCAGATTTTAAGGGTTTTCAATTTCTCAGAGCTTCCATAAAACATTTAATTTCCACCCCCACATGTGTCGGCTTCTAAGCATTAATTCCAGGGTTCCCTATATAAACTCAAAATTTTACCTGTCATTTTCACTTGGTTTTTTGCTGACACCCTGATTTTACCACATCATTTTGTACTTTCAAGGCATCACTTTCAAGGTAATTTTTTAGGTTATTTCTTCTTTTTGGTTTATGATTAATCATGGGATTTTTTTTGTTTGTTTCTTTTTATTAATTCTTCTTTTCTTTCTTGGCATGAAAGATCCTATCATCCACTATTCATCTTTAACCATGTCATCTGATTATTTTCTCAACACTGCAAGATTCAATTCATGCAGGCATCTAGTCTCATCAAATCCAAGGATTGTGCAACAAGTTCCTTTCAAATCTCTAGAATATTTAACTTTCACTCTCTAAAACCTACACCTTGAAGCCTTTTCAGAGTTAGCATTAGTTTCAAAGGTCAGATTTTTAGATGTCAAAGTTTCGGAGGTCGAGTTGTTAGTGCTTTTGAGTTTTAGAGGTCCACTTTTCAGAGGTTTTATTTTTGTGGTTTCAAACCGCATAGTTTTAAGACTTGTAGAGGTTTGTACTTCGAGTTTGATCCAAAACCGAGGGGTTTCAGACTTAAGGAACAAATTAACAAATGTGCCAAATGAATTGCAAAACAACTATCTCTGAAAAGAGATGTAAATTACTCAAAGACTTCAAAATACATCAATTATCTCTGCCAAGAGATGTCTATCTCTTTTTCCGGTTACATATGTATTTATACTAATTTTATAAATACGAAAGGACACCTAGAAAGATGTGGAAGGTCACCGCCTCTCGAGGAGACGAGGTGTTTCATCTTCCAAGACTTACATGTGCACTAATTTTGTGAAACATACTATTTTTAGAATTTACTATTTTTAGACAAAGCACTACAAAAATCACAATTTGGGCCCCTTAAACATGGATTTTGGGGGTCAAACATTGCTGAACAAAGTTCACACCTTCTCATCACATTCTACACATTCCAAGCTTTCCGTTGCTTTTTGAACGGAGTTAATCGGAGGTACGGTGCAAAAGTTATGGTCTCTGGAAGTTGTACCACTAGAATTGCTGCCTAGATCGAGTTCAAACTTTTTGAAGTTGCTAATTTTCAGACTTTCGAAGGTTTGTACTTTGGAGTTGAAGCTTTTTCAGAGTTTCTATTTTTGGAATTTTAGACTTTGGTATTTCAGAACCTTTAAGGTTTCTTATAAAATTTTCAAAGATAAATCGGATTCCGAATTCCAAATTCATGTCAACTTCCTCATCAAAGGGCAAGGGAAAAATGAAGTACACATTCTTAGGAGTTTCTCCTCACTCATGCCTATCTTCAGATTTGGGGAATATTGGAGATATTGATCTTGGACAAGTGGATATGCCAAAATTCTAGGAAATATTAAAGGCCCCTAATAAGAAACCTTAGATGAAGGCCATATTTGATAGTGGACTTTCTCTCGCTGCAGTTTTCCTTCATCCATGCATTTCCCTAAGTTTGTCTTGGCTACAACAACTCATTTTGATAAGGATTATGAATTGGTAAAATATGATGATGACAAGGTTGTGATCAGGATGGATGCTGATTTCTTCAAATATTTATTTAAACTTCTAGATGTTGAAGGATATGCAACAATTTCACCAGAAGCCATAATTGAACATTGGGATAAAGACACTAAACTGTGTACAAAGGTCATGATGAAGAGTTACTTGGCCAAGAATGTCATCAAGCTTCCTAAAACATTGTTCCGCTCAGAATTCATCTAGGAAGTAAATGATCTTATTGTATTGTTGAGTAGAGTTTCAGGTCTCGCTTCGGTGAGGGAATTTTAGGAATGGATGTTCCTTTATATTGCTACTATCAAGAAGAATAAGGAGTTCATACGATGGGGGGAACATATCAGTAGTTCAATTTGTTTTCAGTTGAGAAATGTCTTGACTTCTAAAAATTCTTCATGACTTCCTTCCTCATTTATGTTGTAGCTGCCATGGGATAATTCAATGGTTTGAATACAAAAGGTGTTATAATTATGTTGCATGATTTATCAATTTTATCCTCAAATTACAATGGAAGAAGGAAACAAACATTTCCGTAGGGTCAATGATGCCTTTTTGTTGTCCTCCTTTATCATTTTGATAAAAATTTGTATAATCAAAGAATTTCTGATGAAGCTTTTAAAGAGGTAAGGGAATGGGGAGCCATCTATCTTCAATTCCTAACATTCACATACATCAGATTCTAGGTTTTCTAGGTGCCCCTAGAAAATTACCAAGATGTCCTACTGATAAATGGGTCTTGCTAGAATTGGTTTGACAATTGTTGGATTACCATAAAATTCAAAATAAATGACATAAGGTGGGAGTCCAGTTTCCTATTTCAATAGGAAGGTATACATGTGCCAATATTTACAAGGAAAAGAATGTGGATGGAGAGATGTCTGAAGTTACCTTGCAAAATTTCCATCCCAGAACTAACTTTGATTACTAGGGTAAGTTTAGTGAAATAGGATTGGCTAGTTCTCATGTTCCTCAGTTGGAGGATATTTGGATTCACTATCGGGATGAGATTATTATCAGACAATGAGAATATGAGAGGTTGACCTTGGATGAAGTTAAACAATTTGGTATTGTAGATATTCTAGAAGGAATGGAGGATGATGATGAAGTATTGGATCCAATTTATAGGAACAATAATGTTGTTAATCAACCTTTTCCATGGATTGATTGGTACCAAGAAGAACATTGCAATACTAAGGAAAGGGTGGGGCCCATTATACAAAGGACATATGATTGGTTGGATACCTTGGGAATTTCACCCAAAGGGTTAGATCAATCTATAAGAATAGAATCCCAACCAACACTGAGTCTCCCTACACCCACGAAAGGTAAGAGGTCTACCCAAAAGGCCAATATAACTCTAAGGAATATCTCATTTGTTATTAAGATTCCTCTCTTTCAAAAGTTCCCATTGCCAAGGTTATGTCCTCTACAACACAAGTATCAAAAGTTGTTGAAGTTAGTGATTCTCCAGTTGTGTCACAATATTTTCCACCCCCTCCTTCACTACCATTGTCACTATCTTCAGCTCCACTTT
This sequence comes from Taxus wallichiana var. yunnanensis, assembly GCA_018340775.1. Classification (NCBI taxonomy): domain Eukaryota; kingdom Viridiplantae; phylum Streptophyta; class Pinopsida; order Cupressales; family Taxaceae; genus Taxus; species Taxus wallichiana. The sequence continues at coordinate 149,940,547 of CM031243.1, read as the reverse complement.
CCCCATCATTATCCACTGCTCCTCCACTCATCTTTGATTTTCCATCCCCATCCATGGCCCAAGTTTTTTCATCCCTTCATGTCCTCTCAGTAGGGGAAATGATTGGGTCTCTAGTTTCCACTCCATTTTCTTAGCAGCTTTCATTTCCTACCTTTATCACTTCTAGTCTAGTCAGCATCCTCTCCCGAGGTTATTCTCACTTCCATCTCTTCTATAATAACCACCTCCATTTCATTGTTAACATATATTACCAAAGTGCCATTGTTTTATCTAGTAATCTAAGTTTCTAACCAACCATACCACTTTCATCTGCATCTACTATACTTGAATGGCTATATCACCAAACCCCAAAGCAGAAGAAAAAGTGCATCTTGTAGATGTGATAGATCTAAGGATCTCGAACCTACTCAAGGGAAATGATTGGGTCTCTAATTTCCACTCCATTTTCTTAATAGCTTTCATTTCCTTCCTTTTCCACTTCTAGTCTTGTTGCATCCTCTCCTGAGGCTATTATCACTTCCATCTCATCTATCATAACCACCTCTATTTCATTATCAAATGATTTTACTAGTGCCTTTATTTTATCTAGTGATCCAAGTGTTGAACCAACGATGCCAATTTCATTTGCATCTACTATACCTTTATGGATATATTACAAACCCCAAAGCAGAAGAAAAAGGTGCCCCTTGTAGATGTGATAGATCTGAGTGCAGTTGGAACCTACTCCAAAGAGACAGCCAAATAGACAAGGATCATCTCTAATTTATCAATAAAATAGTTAGGAGAAAGGTTCATGGAGGTAGCTACTCTGTTAAAGGGAAAATTAAAGAAACCATTACGACAATAGATTATCATATTTCTAGGTTTTCACTAAGAAAGGAAACAAATGAAGGTGCCAAATAGGATGTTCAAATGGCCCTTAGAATTTTTTTGGAGAAGTATGAAAATATAAAGCTTCCAAATATGAATTGAAGTCAAAGGTTGAACAACTTACTGCTCTTTTAAGGAAAGTAACACAACCCACTCCAACTACTGATCCTTCAACTACAACTGCTCTGATAGTTTCTTCTATTTTGGATGATATTTCATATCATGAAATTGAGAAGATAGGTCAGAAGGGAATATTAGTAGATGGATGGATAGAATGCATGCTTCAAGAAGCTAATCCTTTGATCAAAATAGTTTTTGAATTGTATAATGATTTACAAACTGAAAGAACTTCTATTCGCAGGATAGATGAAGTCCTCTCTGAGGACAATAATAATTTGAATCTGAATTTGACTACATGGGGAGAGATTAGAGATGTGGACCTAGATTTACTCCTTCAAGAAGGGGTAATTGATGATACTTCTAAATTTTTTGAGTTTCAAAAATCTATGGAATTTAGATCCCAGGTATTGTAGGATTTGATCAAGAAATTGGATGATAAACATGTTGAAATAATGGATGGTCTAAATGATATTTTAGAAGAATTTTATAATATCGATTGCAAGTTTTTTAGTGAGAATATTGATGCTCTTCCGTTCGACCATTTTAAATCAAATTTCAAATATTTGGTGAAGTAAGATGAAGTGACTAAAAATTTCAATATCAATTCAATTTACAGGTTAGTCTCATGCCAAAATTTCATAAGTTAGTTAAAGAAAGTAGTGATTAAGTTGAAAAGGTTTACAACCAAAGTCGAGAGAGATTGATTTAATGGATGTGGTGAATCATTACACATGTAGACCAGAGGATAAGGAGGTAAAGGGAATCATAAAATGTTTCGTTGATTACAAACACCAGATGGCTATATGGGAAGAAGATTAAGGAAAACCGAACAAGAGAGAAATATTATAGTTCCAAGCTAATTCAGTAGTCATGATTGGGATGGTTCCAAGATCTTAATCAATCAAAGTCAGCAGTGGTTTTATTAGTCAAACCTTTGTAATAAATTTACTATTTTTATGGGAGCTTGTTCCGTTGAACTTATTATACTCTATTTTTAGTAACTTTTTAATTAAGGTTCAACCGTAATGGCTCAACTCTCTGGAAATTCTAAATACTTAAATACATTACGTTTATGTAGACATTTTAGATCATTTAAAAAGTTAATATTTAATCTTGGAAGAGTGCTTCATATACTTTGAGCCTTTCATTTATATATAGAACAATATTTTTCCGTGAAAATTCTGGTTGATTTTTTAATCATTGATCAATTTATAGCTTGTGAATGTTCAATTCCTTCATGTGATTAGTTAATATGCCTTTATCCTAGTTATATTATTTCAATCTATGTGAAAAGTAATATATTTTCTTTGAATATTAGTTGTGGAAAATATATTTCCTTTCTGTTACAAAGTTGCATTATTACTTATAGTCATGAATGGATGAATATTGTAATATATGTGCATATCATGTACTGTGTGAGGAGTTGATTGTGCATTTAAGTGGGTCTATCTATTCAATATACTTGGTGCATCACCTTATTTTTATTTTTTTATCTCTTACTTTAAGCCCATAAGTTGAGTAGATTAGAGTTATTTTCAAATGTTTTAGCCTTGCATATTGATCTTAAATCAAGTGTTCCAAGTCTCAAAGGAATTTGGTCTTCTTTGGAGGTTCATCCTAAGACAAAAATGTCCCACACCTTAGGGATGTTCCAACATTACATGGGATAACTCATAGATTCAACGGGTGCACGATCCACATAACATCAATTTTTGGCATGCCCGGTGGGACAAGAGTTAGTACTTCTCTTCATACTTACATGAATCAAAGTACTTGTGCGAATCCAAATATTTGGATTTTGTATCTTAGTGTGTTAACATATGTGAAGAATTTAGATAAGAGATTCTGTAAGATAAGAAGGAAATTATCAAAATATTGAGTTATCCTTGTCTCCTCCAAGAATAAGAAAAGGCATTTCAACATCACCAAGCACAACGTCAACATGAAGAGATCATTCAAATCCTCCTTACTGTAAGGTTCCCTCCACCTAGAACAATATGAATCTCTGTAGAGTGGATAGGAACCAATTTTTTCCTACATTCAATGCGGCTAACCCTCTTTTGTTATCCCAAAAGGATCCTATACCTGATTTTACATTCAAAATTTTACCCTTTTATGCAAGGGAAACTCATGTTACTCATGTGGAACATATTATTGATGTGGCCAACATTTGTGTAGTACATAATGTTACAGAAGACAACATTGTGGTCAGACTCCTTGTTACTTCCTTCAAGGGAAAATCACTTCAGTGGTTTTGTGGGTTAGAGGCTGGAACTATTACCACTTGGGATGAGTTGGGGGAGAAAATTTGCAAACAGTTCGAAGACAAGAGAAACCACTTATCACTCTTGGAATAAATCACTACCATAAAGAGGGCTCCCCAAGAATAAATGAGTGATTTCAAATTCTAATTCTAAAGGACTTGGAATAGGATTCGGCACTCATAAAATTATAAAGTCTTCTCCAAATAATTTAATCTTGTACTATTTATGAACCTTTAACAACAATGTAGTATTTATGATCCGGTCCATGGGAGGGACCACACTACCCGATGTCTATGAAGTGGCCACAAGAGTGGAGAATTCCTTGATTAAGGATGGAAAGATATCTCCACGACTGTTAATGTCATTGTCTTTGGGTCTTAAAATACTTAACCTACCATTTCTCCTATTCTAACAGCTTCCAAGCAACTAGTTCAATCTACCCCTACCCCTTCCAACAATCTATTTGAAGTCAAGTATCTACTCTAAACTTTTGGGAACAATCTCATTTCACTAAAGGGGCAAAAATTTCATATAATTATCCATACCAACCAAAAAATAAGTAGTATTAGGCTAACCGTCCTCCTTTTCAAGGGAATAGTTAGCCTCAAAATCAAATTACATGTCAAGATACAAATGTCGAGGACCTCTAAATTTTAGGAATCCTCTTGCTGCTAGATCTTGCAGAGCCCTTGTACCTATCTAGAATAATCTAGTTCAAGATTATGAATGATGTTATCTATGTTCTCAACCTCAATAAAAATCTTTACCCAAATGGATTTCTTAGCAGGACCTTATGGTTCAAAGCGTATCTACCCCTCTAGAGCCAACAAAAAATTCATCTATGTAGGAAATGGAAAATCAACTGCAGCACCTGAAGAAACCACTTTGCTAAATTGAAAGAAGAAGATTTTGTGGGTCAATACAAATTCCTCATCAGTGGTGGAAAACACTCATTCCAAAAAGAGAGCAATGGAATATCAACCTTCCAAATCTAATCAAACATCCACTTCATAGCCTTAGCCACAAGTGGTGGTTGATAAATATGTGGGAAAGAAACTGCCAGAAACACATGCTAGCCAAGCTACAAGGAAAGAAGGTTCTCAAGAATCACGGTACCCAACAAGAACTTTCCAAAAGAGGATTCTAATGCCCAAATAAATTTCAAAAAGTAGGAGCAATTCCCTTCAGTATTGTAGAAAAAATGAAGAAGACCAACCTGAGTGTTACTATGTGGGATGCACTCTCAATTCCTTCTCAAAGAAACTTGTTGTGAGAGGCTCTGAATAGTTTTGGTATAACCGACGGATCATCGGGTCATGGAAAAGAAAATATTATGAGTTTATGTCAACCAAAAGGGAAAAGTATTCCTAAGGTGAACAAACCACCACCATTCTATATTTCCTTGATCATTGGTGATCATTTGGTACATAATTGCATGATCAATTATGGTGCCAGTAGCTCAGTTATTCAAGTAAATTACAGACATGTTAGGAATACAATATACACCAGTCTCTAGAGAGGTTGTTCATTTGGATGGTATAACAATTTAGACCATCAAAGTCATCAAAGGAATCTAGCTTACTATTCATGCATGTCCCAATTTTTTGTTCACACAAGACATATCGGTCATCTATCTTCCTCCTCTCTTTACCATTTTCCTATCACGAGATTTCACTGCTAAGATGGGCGGTTACCTATTAGGTGATTGGTCACATATGATCCTTAGGAATCAATATAGAACTAAAGGGACTATAAGGGTGGAACCAATTCATCATAATCATATGGATCCCTATACCACTAGTCCTATAAATGGGAATTATACCATCTATGATTGAGAGGAGGAATTTGTTGATCACGAACCAACCAATCTTTTAGAAGAAGTCTATGATATTGTGTTGGATGAGGTAGGTGTAGATCATCAGAATGATCCCTATGATGAGACATTAGTAGAAGAAGAAGCTGGATTTTTGTTTTTAGAAGAGATGAGATTGGGTACATACCGTATTCATGAAGATGGTATGATCATACCACAACTGTGTAAACAAAAAAATATATTTTCAAGGATCGTGGAAACTATTCTTCAATGGATCAAGGAGTAAGAATGGATTTGGTGCTGGTGTCATGATAATTTATCCATAAGGTAATAATTATTTCTCATCTTTTTTGTTGTAATTCAATTACACTAACAACGTTGTGGAATATGAGGCCCTTGTGTAAGAAATTCAGCTAGCTCAAAAGAAGGGAATCGATCCTCGATATTTTTGGAGACATTGAGTTAGTTATTCATCAAGTGATAGAATGTAGTGCATCCAAAAATTATCTTTTAATATCATACAAGAACCGAGTCTGGGATTTGATTAAATATTTTGAAGCTTTTGGGATCCATGTGGTTCCTAGAAATCAAAATCAAGATGTTGATAGTCTTGATACGATTAGCTCACAATACAACATACTTGTTGATATCACGAAAGAAGAGTGGAAATCTATCAAAATGGTGGTTTGACCTGTAGTCCCTGATAATGTGAGTAGCTAGAAAGTGTTTGATAGTGAAAAACAAATTGTTCTATTTCTACAAGAGGAGGTAGAGTTTGCTACAAAAGGTCAAGAAAAGTTGCAAGAAGCATACAGTGATCAAATCATAAAATTGAAAAGCAACAAGCTACCAAAAGGATTAGTTACTTTGGAATTCATATTCAATTTATACAATAAATCCAAAAGACAAAGCTCTAACATGGTGGTCAAAGAAGAATATTTTGAGGAAGTTGAGGTAGCAAATGAAATTTTTTTAAAGATCGAAAAGTATGCAATCCCGAAGAAAAAGAAGCTTTCATCAAAATTTGTAAAGAGTATCATGACATTTTGCATAGAGCTACAAAGACCTACTTGGTTTTGATCTAGGCTTAAGCAAAACATACCACTCGAATCGGATCATAATGACAAATCAATTTGTTAAATGAGGCCAATTAATCTAAAAAAAAGAGCCAAAGAATGAGAAAGGAGTTAACAAAACTCATCGAGGCATTTATAATTTTTCCTATCAAGCATTCATCTTGGGTAGCAGATCAATTCCCTATAAGGAAGAAGAACAGAGAAATTTGGCTATGCGTGGATTTCATGGATTTGAAATGTGCCTTGTTGAAATATCATTATCCTCTTCTGTCAATGGAGTAGATTCTCTAAATAGTAGCAGGAGCACAAATATTTTCACTTCTCGATGGATATTATGGATATAATCAGATCTTGGTTAAAGAATCTGATCAATTCAAGTTGACATTCACTACTAAGTGGGGTAATACGCCTATACTAAAATGCCATTAGATTATCCACCTCGTGCTACTTTCCAAAGAGTCATGGACATGGAATTTAAGGGACTAATCAACAATATCATCTTGGTTTAACTTGATGATATAATCAGTATACTCTAAGCATGCATAATACAACATAACACATTTAAGTAAGGTTTTTTGAAGGTGTAAGGAATTTGAGGTTTCACTCAATCCTAAGGAATTTATTTTTCATTACACGATGAGAAGTTGGTAGGTCATGTTGTTTAAGTGGAAGGACTATCAATTGATCCAGCCAAAATATGCTCAATTTTATCCCTATCCCTCCCAAGCCACAAAAAGGGACTCCAGAGTTTTCTTGGCACAATAAATTTTGTATGAAGATTTATACCTCAATTCACAGCTTTGGTTAAACCACTAACAGCCATGTTGAAGAAAAATATGCCTTTCTCATGGAAAAAGGAAGGAAAAGAGAGTTTTGAAGCCATTAAGACAAAAATTCTCAAGCACCTACATTGGTGAATCCAAAATTTGATAGGATTTCATTCTCTATGCCTTTTCTAGTAAGGAAAGTGTTTCTGGAATTCTCACTCAACAAAATAACGAATCGATGGAACAACCAATTTCCTTCTTTAGCCAATCCCTAAAATATTATGAGCTAAAGTATTTTTTATTGAGAAACAAGTATTTTTTGTTATTTAGGATTTGAAGAAGTTTAGACATATGTTATCTAATAAAAAAATTCATTTGATGGTGTCTCATCCTGGAGTTAAAGACATTTTTGCTAAATAAAGACATGAATGAGAAATGTGTTGGATGGGTTACTAAAGTTATGGAATATGATGTACACATTAAGGTCACTAAGCTCATTAGGGGTAAAGGCCTATGTCAACAATCTGGATCTGATTTGGAGAAAAAGGTTGAAAAGGATACAATGCTCCTGAATGAACCTCAGAAAATGACCAGGTTGATTGGTTGTCAAAGATGAAAAGTTTTCTCCTTTTAGGAGTATATCCTATTGACATGGATAAAATTCAAAGACGAAGCTTCCATCTTCAATCCATTCCTTATGTTTTGGTGGATAATGTTCTCTTTCGTAGAGATTTAAATGGTGTTCTACTTCAATGTATAGGACCAGGGTGATGGATAGGATTCTGCAAGAATTTCACAATGGTTTTTCTGGAGGGCATTACTCTACAAGAACTACTGTGGTAAAGATCATGAGGGTCAGTTACTATTGGCTAGATTTATTCAAGGATACGCATTTCATGGTAAAGAAATGTAAGGAATGTTCTTTTTTCACCGAAAAAGAGATTGGTGAATCCAAAATTTGACAGGATTTCATTCTCTATGCCTTTGCTAGTAAGGAAAGTGTTTCGAATTCTCACTTAAAAATAAGGAATAGATGGAACAACCAATTTCCTTCTTTAGCTAATCCTTAAAATATTATCCATACCAAAATATTATTAATAAGGAATAGATAGGAGTGTTTTCATCCCTTCCTATCCTCTCAAGAGGGAAAATGATTGGGTCTCCATTTTCCACTCCATTTCCTCAAATAGCTTTTCTTTCCTTCCATTTCCAATTCCAGTCTTATTGCATCCTCTCGCGAGGCTATTCTCACTTCCACCCTATGTATCATAACCACCTCCATTTCATTACAACTAATATTACCAGTGCCATTGTTTTATATAGTACTCCAAGTGTCTAACTAACCATGTAATTTTTATCCACATATACTATACCTGAATGGCTATATTGTCAAACCCCAAAGTAGAAGAAAAAGGTTCCTCTTGTAGATGTGATAGATCTGAGCATGCTAGAACCTACTCCAAAGAGATAGGCCAAATGGCCAAGGATCATCTCTAATTTATCAATAAACTAGTCAGGAGAAAGGTTCATGGAGGTAGCTACTCCCGTTGAAGGGAAAACTAAAGAAACCATTACGACAATAGATTATCATATTTCTAGGTTTTCACTAGGAAAGGAAACACATGAAGGTGCCAAACAGGATGTTCAAATTTCCTGGAACTTTTTTTGGATAAGTATGACAAATATAAATCTTCCAAAGATGAATTGAAGTCAAATTTAATCAAATTATTGCTCTTTTAAGGAAAGTAACATAACCCACTCCAACTACCAATCCTTCAACTATAACTGATATGAAATTTTCTTCTATTTTGGATGATATTTCATATCATGAAATTGAGAAGATAGGTTAGAAGGGAAGATCAGTAGATGGATGGATATAATGCATGCTTTAGGAAGCTAATCCTTTGATCAAAATAGTTGTTGAATTGTATAATGATTTACAAACTAAAAGAACTTCTATTCACAGGATAGATGAAGTCCTCTCTGAGGATAATAATAATTTGAATATGAATTTGACTACATGGGGAGAGATTAGAGATGTGGACCCAGATTTACTCCTCCAAGAAGGGGTAATTGATGATACTTCTAAATTGTTTGAGTTTTAAAAAGCTATGGAATTTAGATCCCAGGTATTGTAGGATTTGATCAAGAAATTGGATGATAAACGTGTGGAAATAATGGATGGTCTAAATGATATTTCAAAATAATTTGATAATATCGACTGCAAGTTTTTCAATGAGAATATTGATGCTCTTTCGGTTGACCAAATTAAATCAAATTTCAAATATTTGGTGAAGAAGGATGATGAAGTGACTAAAAATTTCAATATCAATTCAATTTATAGGTTAGTCTCATGCCATAATTTCATAAGTCAGCTGAAGAAAGTAGTGAATAAGTTGAAAAGGTTTATTGCGAGTCATGAGAGAGATTGATATAGTGGATGTGGTGAATCATTATGCATGCGGACTAGAGGAGAAGGAGGTATATGGAATCATCAAATATTTCATTAATTACAAACACCAGATGGCTATGTGGGAAGAAGATTAGGGGAAAATCAAACAAGAGAGAGATGTTATAGATCCAAGCTAAGCTAGATGGCCATGATTGGGATGGTTCCAAGCTTTGAATCAGTCAAATTTGTAGGGTTGACTTAGTCAAACCTTTGCAACAACTTTACTATTTTTATGGGAGCTTGTTCCCTTGAACTTATTATACTCTATTTTTAGTAACTTGTTAATTAAGGTTCAACTATAATGGCTCAACCTCTAGAACTTATAAATAGTTAAATGCATTAAGTTTATGTAGACCTTTTAGATCATTTGAAAAGTTACTCTTCAAGCTTGGAAGAGTGCTTCATATACTTTGAGCCTTTCAGTTATATTCAAAACAATATTTTTCATGAAAATTCTGGTTTATTGTGTTAATCATTGATCAATTTATAGCTTGTGAATGTTTAATTCCTTGATGTGATTGGTTAATCTACCTTTATCCTAGTTATCTTATTTCAATCTATGTGAAAAGTGATATAGTTACTTTGAATATTAGTTGTGGAAAAGCTATTTCCTTTCTGTTACAAAGTTGCATTATTATTTATAGTCATGGATGGAGGAAGATTGTAAGATATGCACATATCATATTTTATTGTGAGGAGTTGATTGTGATTTCAAGTGGGTCTATCTGCTCAATATACTTGGTACATCACCTTATTTTTATTTTTTTATCTCGACTTTAAGCCCATAATTTGAGTCGATGGAGTTATTTTCAAATGTTTTAGCCTTGTATATTGATCTTAAATAAAGTGCTCCAAGTCTCAAATGAAGTCAGCCTTTTCCAGAGGTTCATCCCAAGGTGAAAAGTTCCCACACCTTGGGGATGTTCCAACATTACATGGGATCAATCAGAGATTCAACGGGTGTATGATCTACGTGACAACAATTACATAAAAGGATGATAAGCCTAATGACTCGCTATTTTACATAGGTGTATAGGCTATTAACTTACATAATCCTAGAGACTACTATCTTACATAAGCATATAGGTTGTTAACTTATATAAGCCTAGTGGATGCTAATTTACACAAGAGTAGATTCGTCTAAGTGAAATAATACTAGCAATCTGGAAAGTTACACCAACCTACTCGGTAGAAATTTTCATAAGCCTACCCACCACTAAGCTACATAAGCCTCAAAGTACAAAATTTACATCACCCTGTGGGTTAAATTTGACGACCACCTATGTCTATCAAACAATTTTCGATGATGACAATTTTACAATATTTCCCTTTGAAAAATACAAAATAGTAGTTACTTAAATACTTCAAATTTATATTTATTTAATATTTTATGTATATTATATATTGATATAATTTTTATATAAATATATATAAAAATGATGGTGATATGGTAAATATGCAAATCAAGTGTGATAAAGTAAACTAATTTTATGCTTTTCCATTCTGTAAATCATAAAGAACAACAAAGAGTTAAGAATTACATTAAACAAGTTGTTTTGAGGAAATGGATTTGAAAATGTATTTCCATAGGCAATCAATCCTTCAAGAAAATTACATTGAAAATTACATAAGCATTGATCCCTCGCAAGGGTATTAATTATTGTTCTTGAATTTGTGCAAGGTATTGTTGGATAGCTTCATGACCCCGATTCGGTATTTTAATTTTATTTCCTTTCCATATTTTTCTTGGACTCCATGCCTAGATGACGTTGTCTATATCAATATCGATGTGTCCCTTGATTTTTGCTACCATTGCTTTTTCTTTAAGAATTCTTGGTACCTTTCTTTTTCTATATTTTATTTTCCTATGGGTTCCCACCAAGTGTACCCTTATCTTTTGAGTGTTTTTCTCGAGCATCTTGTATTAGTTTTAGTTCTTCCTTTCCCATCCATATAGGTACATTATCATCAGTTGGTATTACTAGTATCATCTACCCAAAATTTACATCCACTACTGGGTTGAATTCCTCTCAAGGTCTATCACAAATAGGCCCAACATATATATCCTTCTTTGAAAGGAAATTTTACTATAGTACTTATCCATGTCAAGACATGGTGCACCCACTATTTGATTATACATTTTTCTATCCCGAATTGTGTTTGGCTTAAAAAAATATCTCCTCGTCATGCTAAAATTAACAAAATGCTTCTAGAGGGAACGTGAGATTTTTTTTTCAATATGCAATCTTCGGAACCCAGATGCTTCTCCACCATTAGTTGAGATCTTTTCCAAGTGTGTGATGTATTATTGAACACCTCTCTACATGTTTGCCATAAATTTTAGTTATTTGAATGGTGTCAATGGAGGATCCCCTTCAGGTAAGAAAGGTTTCTCATCCACTGTTTTCTAGATCTTAATTAAGTGTGACCAATCAAAATCCATGATTGATGATTTGAGCTCCATAACGGGAATGTTGTCTTTGACATGGAATTTAAACATTTTGGTTTATCGATACCCACGATATTATGGTTACCATGTAGTAGGTGTGGTTCCAAAAGGCCTTAAAGTAGTAAACTTACTTGATAAGGTATGGAGTGAATGTTCTGGACTCCTCTTGGCATGTTTTGTAAGTTTGTATTATTTGTGGTAAAGAGAATGTATATAATTTAGACAATGTTATTGATAATCACCCGAATGCCCCATCTATGTCTTCATGCATGTGACCCATTGGAAGGAAATTAACATATATTGTGTTAAAACCCCTTCTAGCTATCAACATGGATGCAAACACAAACAATGTGCAATGTTTTGTCACTTGCAAGATTATCTAGTTGCAAGTAGAGAATTGGTGGTTGTTTTCTAAATGAACTTGAACATCTGTTTATAATATTAGTTGTATGAGCACCCTCATTTTTCTTCTTGTATTCCTTGCACTTTTCATATGCATCATTTTTCAATAGTGCATCATGTAATGGGTGTTTTAACGTCCCACTACTATATAACAAATCACCATACTAATTTGTAAGTGGTTCTTCTAGCTTAGGATACATAGTGCTAATGATGTTATTGTGAAGTTTGCTCCTGCTCAACAAAAGGGAGACCAAAGTGCCCGAAACCCCCGTTTTGTGCTCATGTGTCTTCATACTAGTCAAGGTAATGAGGAGATTAATAGCATTGATTTTTTATTTTTCTTTTTTACCATCCTTGGTATTGCAAGTTTTCATCTTTTCCATTTTATCATACACAATTCTCAAATAGCTATTAGGATTTTGTTTTGATTTGACTTTATATGCATAGTAAGCTGCATGACAACTTTGAATGTAATCATTGTTCCATTTCTGACATTGATCTATTTGTGCCAGTGTTTCTGGACATAAGGTTGTTGTGCATTTTATTATTAAGCTCTATGCAATTATCACATTTGGCAAAGAAGTTTTTCTTGGTGATTGAAATATGGGAGAAATTTTCTTTCCTTATTTTTAATGAGATTAGATTGTGACATTTGAGGAAGGTCCAACATTGAAAGGTCCTCGTTAAAATTTTTAGTATGTAATAAAAATATAACATGAAGGTAACATTCTCATTTTTACTTTAGTACCATCTTGTCCCACTAAATGAGACGTGTGTGGGGATATATCGAAATTCTTCTCACCATTTTAGATATCAATGCAAAAGTTGCAATAGTGTTTGGAATTTGTTTTTGTTTTCCATTATTTCCATTTACTTCCCACCTCTCACCATTAATTTAAGATTTTTATATCCATAATAAGTTCTTTTCAGATTCCATGACATTTGTACCATTCATTTGACATGCATCCCTTCCAAATAACTTCATTTTATATATAGTATGTTCTAACATTTTACCTTGATCATAATCTGCTAGCATTTACAATGAATGTATTGAGTACAAATTTTTTGATGTCGGGATCATTCTTACCTAGATTTAAATTCCAACTATGATTTAAAGCACTTAGAGATAGCTTGGAGAGACATCCTTCCTTGTAGAAAGGTTTTCTCAAGTTCAAACAAAAATTATTATCTTGATTTTTCATCATTTTCCTTGTCTTTGGTGTACTAGATGGATTATAATTTAACTTTTTATATTTAGGTGTTGTAAGGTATTTTATCAAGTTTTATTTACTTCTACATATGGAGGATTCATATGAATTTGGGTATACCAGTTGAGGAATTGGATCTTTAAATACACTCCCATTTTTACTAGCAACTCTTCTGGAATTTCTTTTAGCCTTACTTCCATAACATAACCATATTGATGGGCCAATCAAGCAAAGCAGGACATTGTGAGATATCTTTTTGATATAGAGCAACCCTTGAAAAAGGCATAATTATTTATCAACACGCAACCCAAATATATTACCATCTATTTTTTTAAGTTCACCATGTTTCCTTCATAGACATTTGTAATTATTACTTCTGCAATAAATTTGTGTTCTTTGAACAAAAATGTATCAACTTGGTAGTAACCCCCTTGAACTTCAAATTGAAGTCAGTGTTTGATGTGGTGGTTGTTTCTTGGAGTTTATAATTTCCATTCACATGAAGTGCAATTCTTGTTTCTAGATAAACTAGATTTTGATTGGCTAAGAAACTTTATTATTGCATTGTAGACTTGGATAACAATAATTTCATGTAGTTATAATATTCTCCACAAAAACATCAAACCGTGTGGGTCTTGATACTACTCACAAAATCACATTTTTGAATATGTCACACCGTTATATGTGTTGTCATTGATGTTAAGATTGATGATTTGATATCAAGTTGCATTGATGGAAAAATGATTCAATTGGTAAAGTGAGCATGCAAGAAAGATGAAGGTTTAAAGTCCTAAAGGACTTAGAAAAAATTTGTACAAGACGTGGATATGAGGTGCTAGCCACAAAGTACATAAGAGAGTCGTGGAGTAAATAAGCTCAAGGAAGAAACCAAGGACTAAAGGAAATCTCTAGAAGAGGGCAAGGTAGGAGAGTGTCGCAGAGTGAAGAAGGTCGAAGGTAAAGCAATAGATATGAATATTTGGAGAATTTTGTATATAAAGGAAAAATATATAAAACCACCGATAAACTAAAAATTTGCTAAGTATCGAATATTTCCATAGATAGAAGGAAAGATGTGAAGAACTAGAAAAGGAGAAAATCCATAGAAGGTAGCAAACAAGGAGGAAGGAAGCCGTGAGAAGTTGAAAAATCCACACAATGTAGACATATACTGTGGATGATTAAAAATCCACATAAAGAAGGGAAAATCCAAAGGACAAAAGGAGAAGTGTGACATGAAGGGAAATATCAACGATGCCAAAGGAAGCCATAGAACAATCAAAGTGAATTGGAGTAGATCAAGGACAATCAGTTAGAGTTCAAATTAAAAGAGTGAACGTTGGCATTCATATTTTTAAGGAGACTTGATTGAAAGAGAATTACGACTGCAAATACAACTGGAACTTTGTATAGACCAATGACATTATCAATTCCATCTACCAACATTTAATGCATGTTGACCATGAGTTAATTTGGTTATAATCTCGATGGAGATTCCCAATTTCAAGGAAAATTAAAATAATGCAAAGAAGATGGATCACCATTTTAATTTCATGATGCAAATTCTAAATAATGCAAGTTTTCTATTTTTGGAAGATAGCTATTTAATTGGTTTTTCAGATGTGTGGAAAAAGGAGGAATGAATAATAAGGAAAGAATAAAATCTAGACTTTATGGGAACATTTATTGATTGGATTCACAGTGACTAATCAAGAAGAGTACATGATGCAAATCTCAAGCAAACATTTTTGGTCAATAGTATGATAAAATCAATACTCTAATTGAGTTTGAAGGAGTTGTTGCTCATGAGATAAAACTAACTCACAATATCCAAGAGAGTGACATAGGTAGAGAGAATAAAATACAATGCAATCAAGCTAAGAAGAGATACAACGATGAAGTAGATAATGAAGAACATGATCAGATAAGTAGAGCATAAAGATGATAATTTGAATGAGAAGAAGAGAGTGATAGAGGAAGAACATAGATCGAGCCAAGAAAGTGATCATAATTCATTGTATTAGCAATTGTTGTAACTACATGATCAAAATGTATATGTAAAGAATTCTAAGTCAGTAGCTTAACACATTCAGGAGTTGTAGATTCCTTATAGGTGGGTGCCTATGAAAAGAATCTCTTGTGATGCATAATATTCACTTGATTTCTTTGTTGTGTGTAATATCAGCATAGGTGTAGGGGTTAGTGCTCCTTGTGGGATTAGTACCGCACTAAACAAATATTTTAAGATGTTTTATATTCTTATGAGTCCTTGCTTTTGTGTAATATAAACAACTATTTTGGTGGGTAGCATAGATGTAGGGGTTAGTGCTCCTTGTGGGATTAGTACTGCACTAAACAAATCTTTTAAGATGTTTTATAATCTTATGAGTCCTTTCTTTGTGTAATATAAACAATCAATTTTGGTGGTTTTTTCTCCCAAATGGGTTTCCCACAATAAATATTTGTGTTTAGTATTTATGTGTTTGATGAATACTTGATTGATTGTATGCTACTCATACATATAAATTGGTAAAGAATATAAAATTGAATCAAGAGTGTAAATTTTTTAATCTTCACTGATTCACCCCCTCTCATTGCTTGTGATCTGCAACAATTGGTATCAAAGTGAATCCTTTTTGTAGAATCCTAACATCTTCAAGGAGATCCTCCTATCACAAGCATGGAAGTAAATCAGAATAAGGAGACTTATCTCTATCCAGATCACCTCTATTCATAGGGACAAATTACACTTTCTAGAGAATAAGAATGAAGACATATATGATGTCACTCGGTTTTGACATCTGGGAGTGCATCAAAAATGATATACATCTCCACCCACACCGATCACCTCTTCAGAGGATAAGTTAGAATATGACTACAACTCAAGAGATATGAATGTTATTTTATGCAACTTGACTGAGAAAAAATTCGTATAGGTAATGCACTACACAATAATAAAGGAAATATGGACCAAATTGCAGAGAATCTATGAAGGAGATGAGAAAATTAAACTAGAAAAGTTGCAAACTTACAAAGCTTAGTTTGAGAATCTGAAAATGAAGGATGATGAGACCATCGAGACATTTATGAAAAGAACATATTATAAACATGATCAGAGGCTTGGGAGAAAAGCTAGAAGAATATGTCAATTTTTAAAAGGTTTTGATATCCCTGACCAACAAGTATGATGTAATGGTTTCCACCATAGATGAAGCAAAGGACATGAAGACTCGATAATGGATGAGCTACAGATCACCCTCTTTGCTGCATACGAGATGAGAAATGTTGGAACCAAGACCACCATGAAAGAAGTGGCTTTCAAGGTCAATAAAGAAGAGGCTTTCAAGGCCAAGAAAGAAATAAAGTCCATTCAAGAAGATGAAGAAGAATCAGGTTCTACATATGAGATGGATGAAGAAAAAATTGAGTCATTATTCATGAGGAAATCAAAAAGAGGCTCTAGTAAGTACAAAGGAAAAATCCCATTCAAATGCTTTGCTTTAGGACAGTGTAGGTCATTTTTCCAGCAGATGCCTAAACAAGAATAAAAACAATCTGTAAGAACATGAAGAGCACAATCATAAACATAATAGAAGAGAAACTAAGTATAAAAAGAAAGATGACAAGAAGAAATTATTCAAGAACAAAAGAAACTTATATTCTAAAGAAAAATATAGTGAATACAACTTGGGAAACAAAGAAAAATTAGAAAATGAAGATAATGAAGATCAATCGGAATGTCCTGTTTATGGCTATAGACATGGATGCAGTAGAGTAGCTCCAGAGGGAAGAACTCAGTTGAATATGAAGATTATGATGAAGAGGAGGCTAAGGTAAATCTTGAAGTAGAGCTGGTAAGTGAACTTCAAGAACTGCAACTATATAGAAAGAAAAATCAGAAACTAAGATGCACATTAAAGGATTATGAGGAACAAATATATATATTTGAGAAGAAAAAACAATCATAGAAAGAAGAAGAGGATAATGAGCTAAAGGAACTTGAAACTCAATTGACAATATTTTTAATTCCTACAAATCAAAAGAGGAGGATTTCTCAAAGTTGAACATGGAATTGGAGGAGCTGAAATTTGAGATGGACCAAATGTTCAACACAATGATTATGTATGAAAATATAGAAAAGAGATCTATCATGCTAATGGATATACTCAACAAACGACATGATACAACTGACAAGTATGGAATTGGTTTCAAGGGAGAAAGCAAGGAGAAAGAGTCATTTAAAACTGAAAAAAATAAGTCCACGGATACACCAAGTATTTCCTCTTCTACAAATAAATATTTCCACAAATCCCCAAGAAGAAGAAACATTGTTCTTAAGATCACCTATGAAATGAGATACACACATTCCTTTTATGGGTATTTTTATCTTGTAATTAGTTTAGAAATAAATCTACAAAGTGTAGAAAGAACTCTAGAGGCTATAGAATAAATTTTGGCCCATCTTACACCAGTTCAAACTTTAATGCTTCTCAAGACACCTATAAAAAAGAAAATAAATAATCCTTCAAGTAAGGAAACAAGAGCCACCTAAACAACAAAATTGGATGTATGTGAAGAAAGATGTGAATAACATAAAATAATTTTGCACAATAGTACAAACCACTTTCCATGTACATAATGAGGATAATTTTTTTATTTGGATCAGTGGATGCTCCCTGTCACATGACAAGTGATAAAAGAAAATTTATTTCTTTTCGAATAATGCATCAAGTGTTGTGGGATTTGGTGACAATAGCTCTGCCAATATAGTTATAAAAGGGACATTAATTTTAGATAAGGGACATTAATTTTAGATAATGGAAAGACTATTACATAAAATGTTCTATATGTTGAAGGATTAAAACATAACCTAACCTGAGTGTGATTCAAATGTGTAAAATAGGATACAATGTCATATTCCATGACCAAGGATGTGATATTATCAACGTCAATACATGAAAAAGAGTTTCAAAGGCCAAGAGGACAAATAAAAACATATATGTGCTAAATAAGATAAACAATGATAAATTCTTCATTGGTAAAGTTGATTATAGCTGGTTTTGGCACAGAAGATGGGGACATATGAGCTTTGATAATTTGGTTAAACCAAGTTCTAAATGGTGTGTGAGCCACATGCCTAAGGTTATTAAACCCAAAAATACACTATGCAAGGCTTGTCTACATGGTAAAAAAACAAGGTGGTCATTCAAGTCAAAGGAGTACTCTACAACAAGACCACTGGAATTGATTCATACATACCTATGCGGCCCTACCAAAATTGAAGGAATATCAGGTGAAGTATATTTTATGTTGCTAATAGATGATTATACAAGGATGGATTGGGTAACATGTTTAAAGAAGAAGTTTTAAGAACTATATAGATTTAATAGTTTTAAGGAATTAGTTGAAAATGAAAAGAACAAGAAAATAAAATTCCTATGATCGTAAAGAGGTAATGAATTCTAGTCAAATGAGTTTGATGAGTTTTGTGAAGAACATGGAATTAAGAGACAATTCTCATCCTCGTGGAATCCTCAATAGAATGGATTTGTTGAAAGGAAGAACTTAATAGTGTAAGAGATGCCAAGGACCATGCTAAATGAATCTAAACTCCTAGATATGTATTGGAGTGAAGTAGTGTATACCACGGTCTATCTTTTAAACAGAGCTCAACTAAGAGTAAAAAGTGATAAGACCCCTATCAACTATGGAAGAAGAGGCCTGTAAATGTGAAGCACATTAGATTGTCTAGAAGAAAATGCTACATTAAAAGGGATGAAGAAAAATTAGGCAAATTTGACTCAAGGAGCAATGAAGGTATTTTACTTGGATACTCAGTTGTTAGTGTCGCCTACAGGTGCTACAACAAGTGGTTGCAAAAGATAGTGGAAAGCACTAATGTGAAGGTGGATGAGGCACAATATGGAAAAACTATCACTTAACATAATGGTGTAAATGAATAACAAGAATATGATGAATAATTTGATAGTCCTTGTGACAAAGCGAGAAGAAGAAGAAGAAGAAGAAGAAAGACCAGACACTAAGGAACCCCTTCAGCAAGTCAAGAAGGATCATCCTACAAATTAGATCATTAGAAACAATGATGGTGACATCCTAACAAGAATAAAACTCAAAGAGAAGCATATTCATGAATATATAGCACTCTTGTCCATGATAGAACCCAAGAATATTGTTGAAGAAAGCAAAGATCAACATTGGGTAGATGCCATGAATGAAGAATTAGATCAAATAAAAATAATGAGACATGGGAACTAGTACCCATGTTGTGGGACAAGAATTTTACTGGAACCAAGTGGGTCTTTGGGAATAATATGAATGAGAAAGGAGAAGTTACACACAACAAGGACAAGATATTATGTAAAGGATATGCGTAAATGGAAGGGATTGAATTTGATGAGACATTTACACCAGTTGCAAGAATGGAGGAAATAAGGTTGTTTTTGGATTATGTGGCATACAAGAAGATCAGAGTGTTCCAGATGGACATGAAATCAGCCTTCCTAAATGGTTTCCTAAATGAAGAGGTATACATTGAACAACCTAATGGATTCTCACCTAACTGAAGATAAAAATATTATGTGTGCAGTTGAAGAAATCTTTGTATGGATTAAAGAAAATCCTAGATCTTGGTACAACAGATTAAACTCATACCTCATTGAGCAAGGTTTTAGAAAAGGACTTACAGTAAAATTATATATACATAAAAGAATAAGGATAGCATCCGATCGTTGTAATAGTATAAGTGGATGACATAATTTTTAGAGGAGATCATGATAAGATGACATATGAGTTTGTAAGCTTGATGAAAGAATAATTTGAGATGTCAATGCTGGGAGATCTGTCTTTCTTTCTAGGACTACAAATCAATCAATCAAACAGAGGTATGTTCATCTCACAAAGCAATTATATCAAGGAAATGTTGAAAAGGTTCATAATGGAATAATGCAGACTAATTGGTATGCCAATGGAAGGTGGGTGCAACTTGAGAAGATATGATGATTCAACTAAGATAGACACAACATGTACAAATCCATAATAGAAGTCTACTTTACTCCATAAGATCAAGACCTAATATCATGTAGGTGGTAGGAATTGTTGGAATATTTTAAAAAGATCCAAGGGAAACAAACCTCAAGGAGGTCAAGAGAATTTTGAGATATCTCATGGGAACACTTGAGTATAGAATGTGGTACCCCAAAATCAATGATTTCAACACAAAGGCATGTACAGATTTGCAGATTGGATAGACAACGTTGATGATAGGAAGAGTACAAGTAGAGGATAATTATTTGTTAGAAACTAATTGGTATCTTGGCTAAGTAAGAAAAATCATCAATGGATCTCTCAACATGTGAAACAAAGTATATAGCTTCCGCGATGTGTCGACTCAATTTCTATGGATGAAGTAGACATTGGAAGATTACAAGGTAAAATATGACAATCAAATTCCTTTGCTATGTGACAAGAAAAGTGTAATAAGTGTCTCAAATAATATAGTGTTACACTCAAATACAAATCATATACCTATAAGATATCATTTATTTAGGGAACAAGTGAATGACAAGAAGATCAGTCTAGAATATGTGAGCACTAAACAAGAAATTGTGGACATAATGACTAAGTTGCTATCAAGAGCAACATTTGAAAACCTAAGGAATGAATTAGGGGTCATTCCTGATCCCACAAAAAATAGAGGGTGTGCAAAGAAGGAAGGTATCATTCTCAGGTATTATCCTCTCCTAAACATAGTGCCAAGTGAGGGGGAGATAATCTATTAGCTCAAATTTATCAAAGTATGCATCATCTCAAAGGGGAGAATTTCCGTGCAAACACCATAATAGATGGATAAAAACATAATCATAGGGGGATATTCTTGAGGTAAGCACATGAAGAAACTAGCTTACAAGTATATTCAGTTATGTCTAGCATAAATGGCCCTTTTTCATCATTGTTGTACAAGGGGAATAGATAAAGAAACTAGAAACTAGTTCACGGATATAGAAGAACAGATAAAGGTCTCCACATATATAGAATAATAGGAGAAATTTTAATTTAGGTATGCAATCATTTTTCCATCAAAAGGTTATAAGGTTATACAATTTTCTATAGGCTAGAGTGTTGTTACTTACATAAATGATAAAGGGGGAGATTGTTGAATATTTGTCATTATCATATGTGTTGTCATTGATGTCAAGAATGATGAGTTGATATAAATTTTCATTGATGGAAAAAGGATTCAATTGGTAAAGTGATCATGTAAGAAAGAGGAAGGTTGATTAGTAGTGTCAAATCACAAAATATTTGATATGGTCAAGGACAAGTCCTAAATGACTTAGACAACATTTGTGCAAACCGTGGATATAAGGTGTTAGCTCGCTAAGTACATAAGAGAGCCACAAGAGTAAAGAAGCTCAAAGAAGAAACCAAATACTAAATGAAAGCTCTAGAAGAATCCATGAAGGTAGGAGAGTGTGCAGCAGAGTGAAGAAGGCTGAACCTAAAGACAAAGATATGAAGATTTGAGAGTATCACGTATAAAGGGAAAATATGCAAAATGCTAATAAATAGAAAATCCGCTAGGTATAGAATATTTCCATGCATGTAAGGAAATCCGTGAAGAACTAGATAAGGATAAATTACATGGAAGGTAGCAAAAAATGAGGAAGGAATCCATGAGAAGTTGAAAAATCCACACAATGTAGACAAATGCCGCAGATAACTAAACAAACAATAAAGGAGGGAAAAGCTAAAATAAAAAGAAGAAGCCATGATATGAAGTAAAAGATCAAAGATACCAAAGGAAGCTATAGAATGATCAAAGTTAACTAGAGTGTATCAAGGACAATTATTTAGAGTTCAAATTGAAAGAGTGGATGTTTACATTCAAATTTCAAAGGATACTTGATTGAAAGGAATTACAACCGCAAGGACAACTAGAACTTCACATAGACCAATGAAATCCTCTATTTCAGCTACCAACATTTAACGCAAGTTCGAACATGAGGAAATTTGGTTATAATCTCGATGGATATTCCCAATTTCAAGGAAAATTAAAATAATGCAAAGAAGATGGATAGTCTGTTTTAATTTCACGAAGTAAATTATAAACAATGCAATTTTTCTATTTTTTTAAGACAACTATTTTATTGGTTTCTCGGATCCATGGAAGAAGGATGAATGAATCTGAAACAAGGAAATAATAAAATATAGACTTAGCTGAAACATTTAATGATCCATATTTACAAGTGATGTATCAGGAGAGTACACAATGTAAATCTCAAAGTAAGCATTTTTGGTCAATAGTATAATAAAAGAAACACTCTAAGTGATTCAAGGAGTTTTTGCTCATGAGATAGAATAAAATACAAGAGCCGTGAGAGTGATAGAGGAAGAGAGAATAAAATAGATACAATCAAGATAAGAAGAGCTACGGTGGTGAAGCAGAGAGAAAAGGTGAGATCAAGAAAAAATGAAGAAAATGATCAGATAAGATGAGAATAAAGATGAAAATTTGAATGAGTAGAAGATATTGACAGAGGAAGAACACAAATCGATCCAGGAAAGTGATCAAAATTCATTATATTAACAATTATTATAACTACATGATCCAAATGTATATGTAAAGAAGTCTAAGTTGTAGATTAGCACATTTATGGAGTCAGTAGCTTCCTCAGAGGTGAGTGCCGCAAAAGAATCTCTTATGATGCGTAATTTTCACTTGAGTCATTTATCGTGTGTAATATCAGCATAGTTGTAGGGTTGGTGATCTTTGTGGGATTGGTATCTCACTAAAAATTCTTGTAAGATGTGTTATATTCTTACGAGTCCTTGCTTTTTGTAATATAGGTAATGGTTTTTGTGGATTTTTCTCCTAAAAAGGTTTTCCACGATAAATCTTTATGTTCAAAGTGTTTATGTGTTTGATGAATACTTGATTGATCAGATAATTCTCATACATACATATTGGTAAATAATATAAAATTTAATCAAGAGTGTAAAATTTTTAATTTGCAATGATTCACCATCCCCGCCCTCAATGCTTTTGATCTCAGTAACAACATGTTGTTCTTATACCTAGGATATAAAAACTTTAGTTATGTCACCTTATTTATGAGGACACTTAATTTTAGTACCATGAGGTTGTAGAAAATTCATCCCTATCCTTAGGAGTTGTGAAACAATGGCTAACACCGATAGAATTCAAGCCCTCATCCTCATTAAATGTATCCTATGAGTCATTGCTCATGATGTTTTGAATGCAATCACCCCCCAAATGTGAAACATTTGAAATCAAATGCTTAATCATTTTCTTCCTTTTCCATGGGATAAAGTATCCCTTGTTTTCAATTTATGTCAGGGTTTCACAATCATCAATTATGTATAGAAATATCACTCTACCATTGAATACAATACTTATTGTGACAACGAATAAGCTAGACCCCATGTATCTCCAATAGAGTGTATCATTGGATGGATTAACTAGTCCTTTCATGAACTTTCAAATGTTTGGATAAGAATCCACATGTTCTTTGTCTTCAAAAATAGAGTTCATTTTCAATTGTATCCATAAATAAAAAGAGAAAATTATTACTAAGGAAACTTAAATATTTAACATTAGATGGATAATTCAAATCAAAATGAGAAAATAAAAATATACATCTTATACAAACATCTTTAAAAAATCCTTTAATCCAAATATTTAAACATATAAAAAATTGCATTACACCCTTAGATCCTTCTTCTATGTGTATAATTTTCTCCATAAAAACATAGTGTAGGGGAAAGGATCCAATTATCGTGAATCTTAATGTAGGAGGTTGTCGAGTTACTTAATTATCATAATTTTGTTATAATACACACCTTTTATTTTGTGCATTTAAATTTTGTTGAAAAAGTATTTATAAGGGATTTAAAATAGGTACTTTTCAATACAAATAAAAATAATATTGGCCCTTGCTTGTGAATGAAATCACCTTTTCAGGATAGCTGATGTGTCACCTTTTTATTGGTTGATTTATACATGTGACATGATTTTACTTGTGTTATGGATACCTTTTTAAAAAAATTAGTATTAAAGTTATAAATGTTGACTTCTATTTTTATAAATAGTTGTACTATACTTCACATTACCACTCACAGTCATTGGATTCTTTCCACTATGGCTTTCAAAATTTCTATATTTCAATGTGGCCGCTATGAAGTAATTTTTGTTTCTTACATGGTAAAATTCAAATATTGACTAGAATGGGAGGAAAACATTGGTGATCAAAATTCAATGTGTGAGTGAGCAAAATTACAAGTTTTATAACTCGCATTTAGACGTGAAAATGATAGCTCATCGTAGTGCGAGAGATTCATGGCCTCGCATATATATGAAGTGTGATTTCTTTTCAGACGACGACATGCGATCCCTCACACGCCAAAGTGTGATCTCTTGCACATCGACGTGTGATCCCTCGCATGAAAAAATATGAGCATTTTCAAGACAAAGTGTGAGCATTCACACTTGGAGTAATGATTAATCACATATTTAAGGGCATATTTTCACTTGCCATTCTAGTCAAAAATTGTCTAACCTAGTGGCCTCTTAGACTTAAATTAAGGGCTATTAATTTTGTGTCAAATAAAATCGCTCATGTATTTAATTCTCTAATTGTATAGTTATGTTTATTTTATGGTATAGAGTTCAATTTTAGTATTTATTTGATTAACAATGGTGGTATATGCTTTGATTCAATTATGTGTTTTAATTGTTTCTAAATTTTTATATTTTACGTGATATTTTAACAATATAAGTTTATTTTTAATAATTGTATATAATATTCAGTAGAAGTAACCCATGCTACATATTTTTTATTAATAATTTTCAATATTAAAGACTTAATTTTAATTAAATATTTGTAAGTCAAATATAAGTTCTAAACAATGTCGAATTTTAGTTTTCATAAATTATTATTTTTTATTATTGGTAAATATTTTTTTGAAAGGGACTATACCGTTGTACAAAAAAGGATCAAAATCTAGATATTACAATAGTATTAGATCCAAAATGATCAAAATCGTGATATTACAATAGAGCCCAAGGGCAAAAAAATAGTCTACTAAGAAATTGTCACCAACCAACAACAAAGAAAGTATATATAGCAAAAAACAACAATTGAAAGCAAATAAATAAATAGCAAACAAACACCAAAAAGAAGTAATGATATCGAATTGACTTGAAATATTTGTCAATAGTTTTCTTCATCTCCTGGAAGGAAATGAAAAGCACCAAAGAAGTAACTTGAGAAGGATCATTTTTGTCCACCTAGATAAAAACTTCTTCTCTAGCTGGCCGCTCCTTCCAAAAATTCTCATAAATGTCACTCAACATGCATACAATTTTAAATTGAACTTCCAAAATTTTGTAATTGATTTCAAGGCTGAAAGAGTATCATATTGATTTCATTTTAAAAACTAGAGTATCTTACAGGATGGATATCTCATCTAATTTTATTTTTCCTTCCTTCTTTGATAGTTGTTTTACTTCATCCTTAAAAGAATGAATTTATATCTCCATATAATCAATTATCCTTTCCAAGTCACCTTTCTTATCCTACTTCAAATACATAAGGTCTTGAAAAGCTTCAATGTCTTTATTTTTACTACTACGGAGGATTATCTTTGGCAGGGAAGGGGGATTGGGGGTGTTAAAGGGATTATTTGATCCGAATTTTCCTCCCATTGGGTTTGAGGGGATAGTCGAAGAATCTCACAGGAGGGGGATAGGGACAAGGCTAGGGTTATAGGAAATGTGAGGGGTTTGAATATGGGATTTGAGGTTATGTTGGTGAATCGAAAGTTGATCCCCTAATGCAAAGGAAGAGCCCCAAAGTGCCTCTAAACCTCAAAATTGAACTCTCCAAAGAATTTAATATGTAATTTGGAAATCACACTTTAATATTTATCCTAAAATTATTAAGAAAAGTAAGGTTCTTGAGGGGCATAATGATGTATCTACCTTCCAAAGTGACATATCTCACCATCATTCTAGCAATGTCATTAAATGGAGTTGGGATTGAGGCCACTTTAATTCCATCTGTGACAAGTATGATCTCTTCATCATCCTCCATAAATTTCTTGGTCTCATATGTTTATCAATTCTTCTATCAAGAAGCGAATTCCTTCTATTTCAATCCTTCTAACCTCTATGATCATATCCTTGGTAATAGTGAACGAGATGCCCTCGTATGTCACAATCTCGTACTACCAACTATTTTTGAATTAAAAGGAGATGTATTGTTCATGCCCATTCATTATCGAATCAGATTAGTGACCCTCAAATCTAGATATATCTCTAGAGCTCCTCGTTTTCCTTCCAATCAAGGTCACAAGTCAGTTCAATCTAGCAAGGCGCACCACCCATTTTGGTTTTGGATTTATCAGTCCTCCTCTGTAATTTTTCTTTCTCGATGAAGCTACTAGTAAACCTCCTATTATAAAATTTTCTCTCTACGCAGAAAATGTGTGAATTTTTAAAGGAACATGGCACTTAAAGATGAGAGTACGTTAACTAATCATTATAATAACTATATTTTCTACCAATTGTGCAGAGGCCACCTCACCATTATGTTTGATTTGTGTTTTGTGTAACTCATTATAAATAATGCTTTGAATATTATTAGGTAAATCATCTTAATTGTACCAAAATTGTAATTTCTTATTGAGTACCCCATAATTTGCAAGGGTGACCACCTTATTCCCCTCCCTATAGGAATGTGAAATTTTACAATTATTAAAGGAATTGCATATGTTAATGGCTTAAAAATAAAGTCTTTAATTGTCCAGCTTGGGTGGGTTCAACTTATTCAAATGGTTAATGATATTCATGGAGTATCCTTCTATGATGATGTTAGAAATGTTACATTCCTTGACTAACTTGATTCCCCATAATGCTTCTAAAGCTTCAACATAATGATTGGTTTGATGTCCCATGTTTCCATCATAAGAAAAAATTATACAAATTTTGTTATACTTGATTATTCATCCTCCCCAAAAGTAGACCTGGGTTTCCCTTTAAAGCACCATCAAATTTTATTTTAAACCAAATACTAGGGGTAATATCCAAGTTAACTAGAGACTTGTCAATTCTAGTATTATCCTTTCTCTGTAGATCTCCAATATCTATACTGCAAGCTGAAAGTATAGCTTCCTCCTCCTTTGGATAATTTTTTTTTTTTGGGGGTCTGAATTTCTCAATATTTTCTTTGATAGCAATAGTAATATCCTTGAGAAAATTTTTACAGTAATTTCTACTATCTTTAAAGATGACACCATTTCTATTTTTCCATATTCTCCAAATGGTGTGTGGAAAGACTAGCTTCCATAGTATTTTAACCATGTAATGTCTATATAGGGGTCCTAGTTAGAACAAGCCTCCAAAACATCATGTGGGAAAGTCCAACACATATCAAATCTGGAAAATATTAAGCCCCATAACTTAGTAGTATACTCACAGTGCAACAACAAATGTTTCACATCTTTAACCTCACTCTTGCAAAGACAACACATATTTTTCATGATAAATACTCTTATGATAAGATTACAATTAGTTAGAATATTTACTTTAATAGAAAGCCAAAAGATGTGATTAAATTTGGGGTTAGTTTTGTCATCCATTTTTTTCTCCAATTGAAGTCACTTTGTATATTAGTAAAGGCCAAATTGTAACCATATTTGAAACCGTATTCATAATCAAAAGAGCTGGTCCAAATAATCTCATCCTTAGATTCAATTTGACTTAGTGGAATGAGAGAAAGCTGATCTTGAAGAGAGGATACCATTGGTTCCATATCAGAAATGTCCACATGAATTTGCTTCCAAATCTTTTTACCATTCTCCATAACTATGTAATCCTTCACCTTACTCCCATACTTTTCAATAAGAATATCCTTGATAGCACCAAACTTATCCCCTAAATCAAAATTGGCCCAATTGTCAGTCTAGAACTAAATATCATTACCATTTCCCATCTTCCATTTGCATCCCTTTGTGATATTGTTTTTTATTTTCAATAGATTATTCCAAAAGACTAAACCAATAGGGAGATTCTCTTCAAAAAGAAAAGTGTGAACATGATTTTGTGCCAAGTACTTGGTTCTTATGAGCTCAGTCCAAGGTTTTTCCTCCTTTATTAACCTCCAACCCATTTTAGCAATCATGGATGTATTCATTTGTCTTATGTTTTTAATACCAAGTCCACCAAGCCTCTTAGGCATGCAAACTTGTTCCCAAACAACAAGATGATATCTAAACCTCTCCTTAGTACCATGCCAAAGAAAGTGCTTTTGAATTTTTTCAATACTATCCACTACTACTGAAGGTATGATAAACATAGACATGATATAAATGGGAAGGTTCTATAGAGTTCTCTTGATAAGCAAACATTTACCAGCATTGGATAACATGACACCTTTCCGCCCATGTGAAATTTGTCCAATAAAGCATTCCATACATCCATAGATACTTTATTGGTACCAAGGGGGAGCCCAAGGTAAGTAGTGGGTAAAGAATTTATTTTGCATCCCAATATAAGAGCAATTCTCTTTTTCCTTTCCAATGGAGTATTAAAAAGTATACAAAGCTCTTATCAAAGTTAATTTTTGTCCAGAAGTTGCTTCATAAAACTTGAGAATAGTCTTAATAGCTTTATCCTCTAGGATAGAGGCCATTAGCAACAATATGGTGTCATCAGAAAATTATTGATGAGAAGTTGTCTGATTTGAAGAAGTAGGCTTGAAACCTTTTAGAAAACCTGCATTAACAACCCTAGTGATAGATCTACTAAGACTATCAACCATTAAAATAAAAAGTAGGGGGATATAGGATCTCCCTATCTTATGCCCATGCTTCTTACAAATAAAACCTTGGTACTCCATTAACTACCACGAGAAAATATGGAAGTAGAAATACAAGCTTGAATATATTTTCTAAACTTATTATGAAAGAAAAAAAATCCATTACTACCTTATCTAAAAATTTGAAGAGAATCTATCAAAGGCCTTATTTGTAACACCTCTAGCATGACTAGTATCTATGATGACTTATGTTATGGAAGGTTCAAATGTTGACAAGTGATTTTTGTCTTAAGACGGTGTACTCTTATGACCTATGAAATCATGTTTGCAGTAGGTAATATGTTATCTGCTGAAATAGGTACGATTCTGTCATGTTTTTCTTAATTTAAAATGAATCAATCCATATTTTTATGCAAAATAATTCACTGCTTGGGATTGAGAAATTGAGTTTCAGTTTCATAATTCTTGGGGATTCCAGAATAACATTACCTTGGATCAATTTCATTGATCCAAGTTATGCTTCTATTTTTCAAACCTTTTTCTCATAATGTCCAAGCTCAACAAATGAAACTATTGTAGACCTTGAATGCATGAATATCATGAATGATCCAATCTCCTTGGATCTCTACTTCGTATCTGAAATTGGGTAATAATTTGGTTCCTCTTTTTTATTAAATTAAGATGTAATTCTTAATTAGGAACATGGAACCTATTTACACTATGTTCCTTAAATTAGGAACTTTATCCTAAAAAGAGTAACCTAACCTAAGTTACTAAGTTCTTTTGTTATTATGGGATGTTAAATGGGACCTAAGACTAAAGACTTATACCTAAGGACCTATGTTATTTCCTAAAATAATGTTGAACCTAACCTAATGTTTGGCTAACCTAAAAGGGGCCTATGGGATGACATAGGGAGGAAAGTTGGTGGCATCAATTCCTAGAAATTTATGAGGAAGTTAATGTGGTCTTATCTCTTTTTAACTACCAAATTTGGTGAAGGCATGAGGAAATTTGGGGAATGAGCCAACATCTCCGCCAAGTTGTAGATGCATGCAATTTTGAACTTAGTTCTCACATGAAATAGAGGTGGTGGTGGCGGGAGAAATGGAAGGATTGATAGTCCTATTTCACATTTAATATTTCAAAGTTGGAAAAAACCACCTAGGAAGAAGAAACAAGATTTTGGTTTTTTTTGTTCATTTGGTATTCGAGCTTGAGCTCTGCATGTGGGTTGTTTTGGTTCTTCAAACCTCTAGTTTGATTCTTACATGAATGTTATCCTTTCATGAAATCTCTTTCCTTGCATGGTGTTTGAATGAAGAATTTGGCACCATGAATCTATAAGAAAGAGAAGGAGAAATTTTGAGGGTTTTTGGTGTTTTGAAGGAGGAATTGAAGCTCTTCTTGGAGATTTTCTATGAAACAGAGAAGACCGGAGCTCTATCAGGCATGATAGGCCCTATCCATTAAGTCTTATGCTTTTAATTAAGTGCTTCATTAAAAGAACTCTACTCTCTATGAAAATATTCTAGTTATATTTCTGTGATTTCTCATTTTATGCTTCTATGGTGTTTTGATTTTCTTCATTGGATGCTTATCGATTTTATGATGGTAGTTGTAAAACGTAATTTGGGAGTGTCGTTTCTTGCTTCTGGGTGATCTTTCCTTTTCTCAAGTCTTTATAACTGAGACTTGAAACAAAGTTGAGGCATGTTGGTGAGATTTTGGTTTAAGGTTGGTCTTGCAATGCATGTTCTTTCTGGTTGTTTGATTATGTGAATCTTGCTTTAAATGTTTCCTTTTGTCATTATTGGAAGGCTTCAAACTAGAGAACTTGTTTGATATCTTATTTTTGTCTGAGATTTTGTTGCTTTGGTGGTTGCATGTATTTTCCTTCCTATTTTAGACTTTTAGACCATTGTTGTTCTTGATGGAGGATAAATTTATGATAAGAGTTGCATGTTTGAACATTTGTATGGATATTTCGACTTGCATTTCCTCTATTTTTTTTGATAAAATAAATCCGTAAGAAATCTTGTGTAGACCTCACGGGAAAATAACTTGTTAACGTGGAAGTATGATTGTTGAATAATGTCTGTGGAAAATGTTATTTTGTTTCAATTTGTTCAGGGACTTAAAGTTATAGAAGAATAAACCACTTTGTGTTTAAGTTTGGAAACTCTTTTTGGGTATCGGTTAGCTATTTTCTCATTTTGTTGAAGGTACTCAGGACTGCATAATAGTTTTATCCGACTTTGTTCTGTTGTATATTTTCTTGGCATGATCTCCTAAATCCCTTGAGCCTTTGTACTTGGTACTAGATATTTTGATATAGGTAGATGTTTTGAATGGTTATTGAATGCTTGCTCTTATATGGGTAATGTTTGAATGCTTACTTGTGTTCCTTTTTAGGGTTAGATTTCATTGGAGGTCTATTTCAAATTAATCATAGTGTTCTACTTTTCCTTTCTTCTCCAGGATATTAAGAATTGATTGACTTGTTTATCCTTGAGGGAATCGAGTCTCGCGTACATGTCTCTATTAAAATGAAAAAGGTAAAGGTTAGATGTTTCTCTATGTTCCTTTTTCTTGTTTTTTGGTATTCAACCCATTTGGGACTTGGGTGAATCTCTTTTTGGTTATGATTTATTCTTTGATGAATTTTTCTTCACTATGATGGCACTTCTCGTGTGAATTTCATACGAGATATGTTCCATACCATCCATTATTCATTTCATGAGAAATGTTTAATCTTATTCTTTTAATTTTAAATAGATAAGGAGATAGAAAACCTTAGGTTAAGAGACATTTCAGGTGAGGTTTTGTTCTTGTTTCCTCTTAGGTTTGTTTAAGCTTAAATCACTTTCTGACTTGGTGGTTAGTCTAAATGTATTAATGTCTTTATGACAACAAAATATAATTTTACGTTATACTTAGAAGGAGTATCAAGTCTTAGTTAGGTTATGAAATTAAACCAATCTGCTATTTTCTGTAATGTTAATGATGGTGTATCTTGTATGGGATCTGAATGTTAGCTTGTTTCTGGTTAGAAGCAACCTTATACTTTTGATGAGGTCTGATTTACGTTGTCTTTGACTTCTAACTTGATTTGATTTTTGATTCTGATCCTGGAATTTAGGATGCTTCAATTGGGGTTACATTAATTGTTTACGATGATTTGGTTACCCTTACTTGTTCATATGATCTTATTTATGATTGATGACATCTTAAACCTTAGGATGAATCTGAGATAATGGGACAATTAGATGGTAGGCAATGTTTATTACTACACAAACTATTGAATTAAGTCTGAAAGATAGTTTTATGTATCTTATACTCTTCTGTTAAATAGGTTTAGCTGATTGAAGGAACTTAAATGGGTTACATGAAAGTAATGGTAAGGTTCAGATGAAATGATAATTCTTCTTTATCTTTGTTGTTTAAATTCTATATGATAAAAGGATTTTATGATGGAAAGTAAAGGTTGATAGATTGAATGACCAAACCTTACTTTTGATTTGAAACTTTAATATCTCTCTATCTTATCTTTGATTAAGTCTTTCATTATTATGATTGTGTTTCGGGAAGGTTTCATAAACAACAAAGTTATTTTTATGAAACAGTTAGCTAAAAGAATTTTTTTAATGATATACTACTTATCATGCTCGAGTTCAATGAAATGACCCATGCTAGAAATTTTACGGATGAGATTCATAGAATATGAAAAGAGAAACACATATGGAAAGTTGTATTTTTATTAAGGGAATTGTATCTTTATTATGATGAAATTTGGCTTCATTACTTGAGATGCACTTGTTGGAAAATAAAGTTTTAATAAGATTTGGTTAGATACTGTTGTTTTAAAATTTTGTATTATCTGAAATGTTTGGAATTAGTGAATGTATCACTCCTCCTTGATGAATAAAAGATGTGTTGATTCTAGTTAATACTTGTTGTAATACCTTCTTGGCATGAATTGGGCTGAATTGATATGTATTACTCTAATAAAGGAGGGTAGTTAATATACTTAAATAATATGGAATGGTTGGGGTAGGAATCTGAGTTGTTAGTTGAATTATTTTCTCTAGGAGAGATGCAACTTATAAAGTTGACAATCTTAAGCAGATACTCTACCATTACAAAAAGGATTGTAATTGAATTACATGGATGTATGTGTATTAAACCATGATTATAATTTACAATATGTAATTTGACTATATATGGAACATATGAAATTCAGTTTTCATAAATGGGCATTAGCCCATGACATTGAAATAGGGGAAATACCCTTGAAATCATTCATTAAGACCTAAGTTATGAACTTGCTAAAATGATAATGAATATTTAGGTAAATGGTTGCATGTGTGCTTCCTTATGTAGATTTCCTCAAATATTAATCTTGAAAATAATTAATTCATACACCTTTATAACTACAAGTTCTAATACACCATTTATTTATACAAGTTGTTTCAGTTTAATGATAAACTAAAGCTTGTAAATAAATGGGTTAGGAAGAATATTTTATCTACATACCTACCACAAATACAATTATAACTTGTAACCTTATAGGTTAAATAACCTAGTTGAATCAGTAAGGATGTTGTAATTAATATGTAATGAAGTGATTAATAATATATTAACTTTTAATCTAAGGTATGTTTATCCAGATGAGGAAACCCTGTAGGATCTTGACACATGCCAACTATAATGTAATACTTTCATAATGACAGGAGTCATTACGAGGATACTATGTTGCAATTGACATGTCTCAATACCCCATAGAGTTTGTTCAACTAGACTAACATAAGTTCTTGAATGGATCACGGTTCTACCCTATGTAGAGATAAGGACATGATCTAGTGTTGGGGTCAACTCATGTTGACTTAGGATAACTAGACACACCTAATCGACGTAAGTTGATTGAGTATGTTTATGTACCCTTAGTCACCGTGAGTAGTCCTCCACACTAGGGCATTGCTAACCTTTTCTAGGGTTAAACTTTGAATCAAGTGGGATTGATCAGAAGTCAATAAAGACCAATCTAGATAATAGTTCAAGTGTGGTGAAGGACTTATTCCATTTGACGAGTATGCCATCTAGGAATGCAAACATGATAAACATGTTTAAAAATATTTGGCCAAAGTATCGCAAGTTGTTGGTTGCATTGTCCTATGTCACCTAGTTTAAGAAGTGGGATTTTAGATGAATATCAGTAACAAATATTCAGATAGGCTCTTAAACAGAACACTTGGGTACCCCTTATAGGGTAAAGGAACCAAGTATACTTGGTATACACATTCTTGATCAATAACATAAGAGATCGCGAGTGTTTCACCGAGTCATTACAGTTGTATATGATTTTTTGTTATGAGATAGTTTGGCATTGGAATGTGTGTTCTAAATTATCATTTAGAGCGAGATAACATTATGTAAAAAAAATTCCTTGTTTCTAAAATCTTAAAATGGGAATGTTACATCTTAGTATTAGTGTTGAAGGTTGCGGAAACTCTTAGAACTATTGAGTCCATAAATCCCGATTAAAACTTAATTTTCTTGTAATAGAAAATGGTTAGAATAAGGGGAGATATGCAAAACAACCCACCACAAGGTAGAGAGGAAACTACCACCCAGAAACTTGACGAGATCCTTACTTCCCTGTTAGACACAAGAGACCATCTAGCTGTACTTGAACAACAAGTAATGGGTAATTAGGAGGACGAAGATGTTGGTAATAACAATCAACTAGCTCCTGTAGACAAGCGTCAATATTGGGAATTTAGGTGTTTATAATAATAATGCTGCAAATGTTAATGCTAATGTAACCAATTGGCACGAAAATAAAAAATCAAGGTTGGAAGTTGAACATATAAATGATATAAAAATGATAAGTCCACCTAAGTTTGATGTCACTACACTGGGGGATGGAGCTGAGAACTGGCTCGATAAAATGGAGAAGTACTTTATAATAAGAAAATTCTCGAGAGAAACAAAAGTAGTATGGGGATCTTATCAGCTTTCCCATGAGGCATCTTCCTAGTGGGACAACCACAAGGATGAATTGAATATTGATGAATCAAGCATCACATGGGATCAATTTAAAAACTATTTTAGGCAACGATGGCTGCCACAACTTTATTATGATCAAAAGATAAGTGAATTTTAGAACTTGAGTCAGGAAAGTTAACTGTAATAGAATACTGGGAGAGGTTCACTAAAATTCTTAAGTACGTGCCACAATATCAAATAGACGAGAAGTTCGGGGATACAAAATTTCATTATGGGATTAAATCCGATCATAGGATTTTAAGTAGATGTTCACACCCAATGGCCATGGAAGGGGTTGTAGAAAAAGCCATTTAGCAGGAACAAAAATTAAAAGCAATCTCTTCCCATAAGGAAGAAATCAAAAAGAAAATTCCTAATTCTTATTCATCTCTTACACCCAAAAAGGGGCATGGAAGAAGTTTGGTACCAAAAATAAATTTTTTTTTGATAATAACAAGAAAACAACAACAAATAAACCTATTGTAAATGTTCAAAACAATTTCGTTAAGAACAATAATAATGGACATAAGTCCTATGGAGGACAGAACAACAATTTTAAGGCTAGAAATAAATTTGAGCCTAAAAAAGGACCTGTAGGAGGCTGCTAAAATTGTGGAAAGGATCATTATGCAAATAAGTGCCCTCTAAGGAAGGATGATAGCAATCAACAACATAAGATACATGTTGCAGTAGCTGATAAACAAGTTAAAAAGTAAGTTACACCTATAGAAGTGCTTAGGTAAGTTATTTGGTATACCTGTTACTATAATTTTTGATCTTTGGAGCTACCGAATTCTTTATTTCTACTAAATTACCAACCATCAAAACTAAAAAGAAAATATGGAAAAATGGATAAATCTTGGGCTATACATTATGGAAATAATGTTGTCCACATAGTTAGTAAATGTATTTTTGGAATAGTCCTAGACTTCCCCTAGTTTTTCCACTGAAGTTGACCTTTATGTTGCTCCTTTAGGATCTTATGATGTAATAATAGGTGTTAACTAGCTTGCCGAACATTAAAAAAAGTTGATTGTTTTGAAAAACATATTAGTTGTCTTGATGATCTGTAGAAAAAAAAAGACATCCAGGGGATAAAACATGAGATTTTAGTTAGAAAAGTGTTAGCTATGTAGCTTAAAAAGGCTAAAAACAAAGGTTGCATCTTGTATGACAAGTAAATATTTCTAAAACAATTGAAGAGGGGATAGTGATTTCTTTGAAAAATATCCGTTGTTAAGAGATTTAAGCAATGTGTTTACGGAAGAGTTACCCGGTCTACGCCCAAATGGGAGTTTGATTTCATAATTGAGATCAAGCGAGAAATCCGATCCTATTTCAAGGCACCATATCGAATGACTACCATTAAACTAGTAGAGCTTAAGGCATAATTCTGAGAACTATTTTCTAAAGGTTTGATAAAGTGAGTGTCTCACCTTGGGAGCACCAATAATTTTAAAAAGAAAGATGGAATACTTAGGCTATGTATTGATTATAGGATGTTAAAAAAGCAACAAAAAAAAATATATCCACATCCTAGAATCGGTGACCTATTTGATCGGATGTGTGGTGCATCGATATATTCTAAGATAGATCTTCATTGCAGGTATCATCGAGTTAATAATCAAATACACATATATTTATAAAACAAATTTCGGGACAAGGTACATGAATTATGAATTCACGGTTTACCTTTTTTGGTTTGTGAATGCACTGCATCTTGTATGAATTTAATGAATAATATCTTTCAAGAATACCTGGAAAAAATTGTGTTTGTATTCTTAGATGATATCCTCATATATTCTAAAAGCATTGATGAGCACTTGAAAATAGTTCTTGAAATCTTAAGAAAAATAAGATTATATGGTAAGTTGTCCAAATTTTCTTTCTATGAGACAAAAGTGCACTATCTAGGACATGTTATAAGTAAAGATGGAATAGTTGTTGATCCATCAAAGATTGTTGCCATGACTAACTAGCCTACACCTAAGAATGTACATGAAGTCAGAAGCTTCGTGGGTCTTGCTGGTTATTATAGAAAATTTTCAAGGACTTTTCAAAGGTTGTTGAACCAATAACTTCATTACAAAAAGAAAGATAATAAATTTGAGTGAAGTGAAAATGCAAATCAACATTTAAAAATCTTAAGGATCAATCACTGTTTAGGTTACACGATCAAATGGAAACTTTATGGTAGTAGCGAGATGCTTCTGCAGAGAAGGAATTGAAGGTATTTTATTACAAAATGAGCATTTTATAGCATATGGGAGTAGAAAATCTAGTTACATTAATGAATTATGCTCCCATGGCATAGATCTTTCTTCCATTTATACATGCACTTCAAGTATGGAGGCATTATATTTTAAAGGGATACCCTTTGAATCAAAGATTGGTCATCTTGGGTTGAAGTATATTTTCACTCTGACCAAATTTGAATGCAAGACAACGAAGATGGTTATAGTTTCTAAAATATGATTTTGACATAAGTTATATAAAAGGAAAAAGAAAGCAGGAGTGGCGGATGTAATAATTCATAGGAAACATATTTATGCACTTATAACTTTGAGAACTTAGTTTAAGGATGAGGTAAAGCATCATGGAATCTAATTCATACTTTTAGCAAGTAAAAACAACACTTGCTGCAGATCCAAATGACTCAAGATATAAAGGTTTTCACTTTGATGATGAAGGAATCTTGAGATATGATAAACGAGTGTATATACCTTCGGGAAATGAATTAAGAAGGAAGTTGATAATTGAATTTCATAATTCACCTTATTCAGGACATCCTGGTATTACGAAAATGCTTGCTGATATAAAACAACAATATTTTTGGAAAGGGATGAAGAAATACATAATTGATTTTGTGACACATGACTTAGATATCGGTGTGTTAAGGCTGAACACATACATCCGGTTGGTTTATTGTACCCTCATAGCATCCGTGAAAATCTGAGTGGAAAGTAAATAGCATGGATTTTTTCAAGGGCTACCAATGCCAAGAAATAAGCATGATGTTATTTTAGTTATTGTTGATAAACTAACAAAGGTAGCACATTTATATGCTTGGTAATCTTAAGGATGATTCAACTATTTTAGAAAAAATATTTGTGTAAGGATTTTTTTGATTGCATGGAGTCCTGAATTAATCATATCGAGATAGAGACCCTAGAATGACATCTCGATTTTGGCAAATGCTAAATGCAGCCTTAAGAACTAAGCTGAATTTTAGTTCAGCATACCATCAAGCTGATTGGAAAAGCGAAAAGTTAACCCCGGGTTTGGGAAGATACGTTATAAATGTCTCTACAAGGATCAATAGTACAAATGGGAAGAATATCTTCCATTAGTTTAATTTTTCTTATAATAACACATACCATGCCTCTTTCAAAATGGCACCTTTAAAGCATTGCATAGAAGGGAAATGTAGAACTTTAGTTAGGTGGGATAACATAGCAAACAAAAGTGAGTGGACCCTGAAATCCCTTCTTTTTGAAATGGAACAACAAGTTAAAAATGATTCGTGAACATTTAAAACAAGCACCAAATAGAAGAAACAAATTATGTAGATCTAAAAAGGGTTGATAAGAAATTTGAACTTGGTGAAAAGGTCTTTTTGAAGGTTAAGCTGAAAAAAGAGTTCTATAACCTTTGCAAGACTAACAAATTTTCACCTCATTATGTGGGACCCTTTGAAATTGTTAAAGTAATCAATCCTATAGCTTATCGTTTAGCTTTACCACCTGTTTTATCATGAATGCATGATGTTTTCCATATTTCTTTTACTTAAGAAATAAGTGTCGATTTATCACGTGTGTTAAATTGGGGATTCCTTGCATGTCAAGACCTAGGAATAATCATGGTTAAACCCATTAGAGTGCTGGAAACTCTCCATTTGAACTTGATAAATCATGAAATTGAAATTGAGTACAGGTCAGTAGGACCGATTTAATGAATAAAGTGTGGCATGGGAAAACCTTGAGGAACGAGAAAATTATGTTTCTCATTTATTTGAATGCAGGAATTGATTAACATTGATTGATAATACTTAAATATTTTGTTCTTAATTTATCAATAAATCTTCGATTTTGGGAAGGTACTATATTCTTTAAGATGCCCAAGGAATAGTTATTTGAATCTTCTTGAATAAATTATGGAAAATTTGGAATTCTCAAATCTGGTTTCTGTTTGTGAACTTATGGATAAAAGAACTATAATTAGGATTATATTTCTTGTTTGAGAATTTGGACTAAGTTAATCATCATGACAATGATACTTTTTAGGAGGGAGGTATGTAACAACTCTATCATGAATGGTATCATATGATGGTACATTAGAAGTTTCAAATGTTAACGGTGATTTTTCTTAAGACGATGTACTCTTATGACCTATGAAATCATTTTTGTAGTAGGTAATATGTTATCTATTGAAATAGAATACGATTATGTCATATTTTTTATTAATTTAAAATGATTCAATTCATATATTTTTATGTATAATAATTCACTGCATAGGATTGAGAAATTGAGTTTCAGTTTTTATAATTCTTGGTGATTTAAAACAACATTACCTAGGATAAATTGCATTGATCCAAGGTATGCTTCTAATTTTCAAACCTTTTTGTTATAACGTCCGAGATGGATAGATGAAATGCTCTGGACCTTGAATGTACAAAGGTCATGAATGATCCGATCTCCTTGGCTCTCTGCTTCGTATATGAATTTGGGTAATAATCTAGTTCCTCTTTTTTATTAAAGTAAGATGTAATTCTTAATTAGGAACATAGAACCTATTTACAATATGTTCCTTAAATTAGGAACTTTATCCTAAAAAGAGTAACCTAACCTAAGTTACTAAGTTATTTTTGTTATTATGGGATGTTAAATGGGACCTAAGACTAAAGACTTATACCTAAGGACCTATGTTAGTTCCTAAACTAATGTTGAACCTAACCTAATGTTTGGCTAACCTAAAAGGGGCCTATGAGATGACATAGGGAGGGAAAGTCAGTGACATCGATTCCTAGAAATTTATGAGGAAGTTAATGTGGTCTTATCTCTTTTTAATTGCAAATTTGGTGAAGGCATGAGAAATTTGGGGGAATGAGCTGACATCTCCATGCCAAGTTTTAGATGCATGAAATTTTGAACTTAGTCCTCATCGCCAAAAATAGAGGTGGCGGTGGCAGGAGAAATGGAAGGGTGACGGTCGTATTCATACGCATTTAATAGTTTCAAAGTTGGTGAAAACCACCTAGGAAGAAGAAAGAGGGGTTTGGTTTTGTTTTTCATTTGGTCTTCAAGCTTGAGCTCTGCATGTGGGTTGTTTTGGTT
Organism: Taxus wallichiana var. yunnanensis; assembly: GCA_018340775.1. Lineage (NCBI taxonomy): Eukaryota > Viridiplantae > Streptophyta > Pinopsida > Cupressales > Taxaceae > Taxus > Taxus wallichiana. Next base: position 149,899,888 of record CM031243.1, on the reverse strand, counting down.
CTTCAAACCTCCAGTTTGATTCTTGCATGAATGTTATCCTTGCATGAACTCTCTTTCCTTGCATGGCATTTGAATGAAGAAGTTGGCACCGTGAAGCTATAAGAAATATAAGGAGAAAGTTTGGAGGGTTATTGGTGTTTCGAAGGAGGAATTGAAGCTCTTCTTGGAAATTTTCTGTGAAATAGAGAAGACTGGAGCTCTATCAGGCATGATAGGCCCTATCCATTAAGTCTTATGCTTTTAATTAAGTGCTTCCTTAAAATAAATTTGTTCTCTATGAAAATATTATGGTTCTATTTATAGTGATTTGCTCATTTGTAGCGCTTCTATGTTTGTTTTGATTTGCTTCATTGGATGCTTATAAATTTTATGTTGGTAGTTGTAAAATGTAATCTAGAGTGTCGTTTTCTTATGCAGGTGATCTTTCCTTTCTCAAGTCTTTATAATTGAGACTTGAAACAAAGTTGAGGCTTGATGGTGAGATTTTGGTTTAAGGTTGTTCTTATAATGCATGATCTTCTGGTTGTTTGATTATGTGACTCTTGTTTTAAACATTTCCCTTTTTGTCATTTATCAGAAGGCTTCAAACTGGAGAACTTGTTTTATATCTTATTGTTATACGAGATTTTGTTCTTTTCCGGTGGTGATGTGTGTATTTTCCTTCCTGTTTTAGACTTTTAGACCATCATTTTCTCATGATGGAGGATAAATTATGATAAAAGTTACATGTTTGAACATTTGTATGGCTTCTTTTGACTTGCGTGTCCTCTTATCTATCATTGACATTAAAATAACTTTGAAATATTGTGTAGACCTCACGAGGGGAAAATAACTTGTTAATGTGGAAGTCTGATTTTTAATAATGTCCATGGGAAATGTTATTCTTGTTTAATTTTTAGGGACTTAAAGTTATCAAAGGATTAACCACTTTATTTTTAAGTTTAGAAACACTTTTCGGGTATCGTATAGCAATTGTTTCTCTCATTTAGTCAAGGTACTCAGACTCCATAACAATTTTAGCCAACTTTGTTCCGTTGTATATATTTCTTAGCATGATCTCCTAAATCCTCGGGCCTTTGAACTGGGTATCAAATCTTTCGGGATAAGGAGTAGATGTTGCGAATGTATGTTTAATGCTTACCTCCTTATGTCAGTAATGTTTGAATGCTTACTTCTGTGTTCCTTTTAAGGGTTGCCAAGGGTTCATTTGGAGGTTTGTTTGATTATCTATTATCTAATTTCCTTTTCTTAGTCTGGGGATTTTAAGAAATGACTCACTTTTTTATCCTCGAGCTAATCCTAGTCTTCAAACCTATCTCATATTAAAATGACAAAAAGGTAAAGGATAGATGTTACTCCACGTCTTTTCCCCGGTCTTTGGTACTAAAACCATCTCGAGACTTAGGTGAATCTGCTGTTTGGGTTATTGATCTTATTCTTTTGAGTAAACTATTCTTTCACTATGATGCAGGCACTCAATGTATAAAGTCTATTATACGAGATCTATTATCGTACTCTTCCGTTCATCTCATTCTGTATGAGAAATGCTTATACTTTATTCTTTTAAGTTTGAATAGATATGAGACCGAAACCCTCAAAGTTAGTGGAAATGTCTGAGATGAGGTTTCACATATTTTCCCGTGTCCGCTGGTCACATCACAATAACCCAAGGGTCGGGTCTAAATGTATTAATGTCTTTATGATTTTATTCTTTTACGTTATACTTGTATGAGTATAAATTCTTAGCATGCTGGCGAATTAAACCAATTTGTTATTTTCAGAATGTTATCTACTTTGATATCCTGGTTCGGGATTTGAATGTTATCTTGTTTTGGGGCTAGAGCAAATCCTTATACTTTTGATGAGGTCTGATTTTATATAGCAATACGTAACTGAATTGAAGAAAC